>NW_027019301.1:7041640-7082438 GCF_013076305.1 Rhopilema esculentum | reverse complement strand
CCCCGGTATTTATGGAGTCATGTACTGGACATAATGGGTACCTTTGTTTCGTCGAGGCGATTGTCTGATCTTCGAGGCGATTGTCTGATCGTCGAGGCGGGTTTCTCTTCGTCGAGCCGGGTTTCACTTCGTCGAGCCGGTCCTGTATCGTGAAAGCTGTCGTTTCGTTGAGGCGGGTTGCTCTTCGTCGAGGCAGGATTGATTAATCGTGACAGGTCTCGCTTCGTCAAGGCAAATGTCACTTCGTCGAGGCATTGAATTGAATTGATCACTTTCATGTAGTCGAGTCGTGTTCCAGGGGGTAGTGGTTTATAGCAAGGAGCGGAAAGAGGCGGGGAGAGGAGGAGAAGTGTCTTGAAACTGTTTTTGCTAAGCAACTGGATGCCCATCTGAGCAGCTGGAAGCCATGGGGAAGTGGTGTTTACGTCCTTCTAAACACGAAAGAATATTTCGAAGAAGCATGAAGTTTGTTCAAAGGGGCCCAGCTCAAGATTTTCTAAAGAGTCCCAGGAGCTTCAGTTTCTCCCAGTAGCTTTCAATTAATTTTTTCACAAATATCCCAATCACACTCTTTTTTAAAGAACAAGTAAATTCAAATTTAGACAGGCTTTCATTAATTTTTTCCCAACTTTTAGGCCTGGATTGTTCTTAATTTGTCAAAAAAGTAGTGCAAACGTATTGGCTTAACATTATATTTTATGGAATCAAAATATGGAACGAGATTTCATTGGAACTTCGTACTAAGTCAAGCAAGATATCATTTCAGAAATAGCTTCGCAACTGGCTTTTACAAATATATAATGAAATGTGAACCTAAAAAATCTATATTCGATTTCTTCATTACTAATCTAAAGAGTCCCCCTTCCCCATTTTTCTTTCTTTTCTCTTTATTTTACACCCCATTCCTCATTTTATTTTGTCGTAATTTTTATCTTTATCATTATATAATTGTTCTGCAGGGCCGGTGAAACAGGGGGGCCGGGGGCCATGGCCCCTTCACCTTTCTGCTGAGTAGAATAATTTTTTCTGAGGTAAAGTGGAAAGAAATCTAGTATACCATTCTGTAAGTAGGTGCAGGCACCGCGAAGCAGGGGGCTGGGGGGGGGGCTTTAGCTTCTTGCAAAAAATGCCAAATTTTAAGTAACAAACTACCAGTAAAGCCTCTTTTTATACTGTTTTTACCCCACACTTTTTAGACCCCCACTTTTCTCAGCGCTCCGCGGTGCCTGAAGTATACTTAGTAATATTTTTAAGATGACCTTAGATTAAGCTTGGTAACTATGTATTTAGCAAAGAGGACAAAAAGAAAATTGAAAATGGGAATTTGGTCAAAAAAGTCGGTCATTGTCCCAGTGGTAGCCTAAACTTCGCTCCTAAGGTCTATTTGTTGGCAGGAAATTTCTCAAAAACTGTAGAAGGAAAGAAACTGCTGGAAAGAAAATTTTTGAGAATACGAGAAATGAAGAATTTTTGTTGCATAATCTTTAATTTTGAGTTGACAGTGATTCTTTTGATATTTCAATGTTGATGGTTTTGTTAAAGCTTGATTCCTTTTTTTCTCCTTCATTTAATCGTGGCCCCTTTTTGGGCCCTTTTTAGATCTAAAAAGCTTGATTACGAGCTACAATTAAAAGGTTACTCCAAAATTTGCAAAAACTTTCCTGTTACATGTCAACATTACAATAGACGAAATTATGCGACGCATTGATAAAAGAAAGCTTGAAAATATTTCCTCGGATTTTCCTTCAGTCATAATCCATTTTTAGATACTGTTTCTGGCCATACCTTAAATATCATATTTCTAAAATTTTTCTTGCCGCCAACCATGGTGGCCTTTCCTAAAACCTTTCATAACCTTGATTTTTTGGCCCCTCCACTTTCAAATACGTTTCGCCGGCCCTTTTCTGTTACTGTTTGAAATGTAAAACTCGAATTCATATCATCTTGTATTACAAGTTGTAATGTTTAATACCTAGAACGTTGTCATTATAAATCATTTTCACTTTTACTATAATCATGTTACTGTATTCACTGAAATTTAGGGCTTGGACTCGAACACCGTTTCGGTGCCTCCCAACATCCTAGGCAACTTTTTTGTTAACATGTTAATTGCTGTTAAAATTCGTAATTATCTTTATCGACACTTTATTGACTTCTAATATTGTAAAATGGTTGCTTAATATTAAATGAATTTGAGTTTGGAGCTTGAGAAAAAGAAGCTTCAGTTGACGCAATTCATAAAACGTTTACAAGAATGAGGTGAAATTGAGAGTTGATCCGCTTGTTACTGGGTTGTTCAGCTTGTTCCTCGTTTTAGAATTGGCGGCCTTAAACTGTGTTACGCCACTGACTCACCCTCCACAACACTTTCTTTTTCAAGAACATTGTTCAAAAAAATATTCAAACTCCGAATCATCCAATTTATAAGAATATTCTAAGAATATTGCTCAGTCTCAGCATATTTGTGCCTAATTTTTCAGCATTTGCCTGTTTTGAGATTTTCATAGCATTGAATCGTAGAACTGACCTATCTATATCTCATTTTTCAAAAAGCGTGGTTTTTATAGAGTGAGGGGGCCCCAGTGAGCGTTTTGAAAAAGCGTTTATATTCAAATTTTAAAAAATAAGAATACCGACAGAATATATTCAGGGTCAAAACAAAAATATCATAAGAATATGGAAGCTGGAAATATTTTATAACATTCTCATTAAAAAAGGGTGTATCACCATCTCGTAATTATTTCTTTATTTACAGCATGCTAAAAACGAATATGGCTATTTTACAGCTTACTTAGGCCGACTACTAGGTACTTTTAATAAAAACGAAACTACCTAACGGAAATTGTAACGAACTTGATAAAAGCAAATTGAGGACCAATTATTTATCAGTCAGTATGTATTCTGTGTCCCGGCTTACAATAGGAAGTATCTGTCATCAAAATACATAACGTTTCTTGCAAGATAGGCATCAAGCTGCTCATCAAAAAAAATTTCAAGACACTTCTCCTCCTCTCCCCGCCTCTTTCCGCTCCTTGCTATAAACCACTACCCCCTGGAACACGACTCGACTACATGAAAGTGATCAATTCAATTCAATGCCTCGACGAAGTGACATTTGCCTTGACGAAGCGAGACCTGTCACGATTAATCAATCCTGCCTCGACGAAACGACAGCTTTCACGATACAGGACCGGCTCGACGAAGTGAAACCCGGCTCGACGAAGAGAAACCCGCCTCGACGATCAGACAACCGCCTCGACGAAACAAAGGTACCCATTATGTCCAGTACATGACTCCATACATTTTCGGCCTCGGTAAGTTCGCGGCAAGTATCATCGGCTGTCCAAAGGGTCAACGAGAACCTAGCGAAATGGCAGACAGGGCCTAGCAGCGGCATGTTTGTTAGAAGGCCAGACTTTTATCTGGAATCGATATAAAGAGAGAAGTATCGCTCATCAGTCTTGATATTCTGATCGAATATGGAAGTTTTTTATCGCACGAATCTTTCTGACAGAGAAGTCAAATTGTCAAAGTAGGCCAGCGAGACAGAGACATGAGGATGTTGACAGACTTTCATGGAATGTTGCTTTTGAAGCAATTTGTATTGGCAGGCCAGTTCCCTGATTTTAAAAAGAAGATTCGCGCTTTTTCATCAGCTCTTCCTTTAGTGCAACAGCTAGAAACCATCGCGCAATTAATTTAGGAGGAAATACCAAAACAAAACCAGTATACCGGGAATGAAAGCTGTATGAATTGATACAACATATTCATTAGGATAAAGAGCTTCATATCAACATGACTATGACTTATTAGAAATAAACCAGGACAATCGAGGGCATGGACAAGAAAGTATACAAACTTTCAAGACAAGACTAAAAACCTACCATTAATCATGAGTCAAACAACTTTTTCAAAAATTATAAATTTGTTTTTATACAAACAAAAAAGGGATTTGAGATTATATTAATAATTCATCTTTTTCAATATACTTGTGTAAATATAATTTTTGTATTTAACCCCTAAGCTATTACAGGGGCCTTGTCAGCTCCTTTAAGCTGTCAGAATTTCAACCTGCTATATTAATGAATAATAAATACATGTTTGATGTATTTAAATACTTGGCTACATTAAATTATATATTCAAATATCTATACAATCAGGCCAGTGAACTAGCTAGAAATTTGTAATTTCTATTGCACATGAGAAATGTTCTTATAAAAGTATCATGAAACAATAGTCTATTGCAAAATTTCTAGAAAATACCTATATGTTGTCACTAGTTTTAAATAATAGAAGTGGATTTGCAAACATTATATTGTATGACCAAATTATATATAAAATTTTGATAATTTTAAAAATAGTCTCCTTTGTAAAAATTTTAATACAAAAACAGAATAATGTGTTGAGGTCTTTGTGGTAACTCTTGCAGGGAAGAGAGGGGCAGGTTATCACTCCCACAAAGCCAGTAGCCAGATAACAGGATGCATTTTTTTGCAAGATCCTTTCTGCTGATCCATAAAAGAGTTTGTTACCTTTTCTATGCCTAGAATAATAAGGTTGACAGGGATAAATACTAACATACCAGTGAAATTTACTTTTGAGTCATATTAAAACATAAAATGATCAAAGAAACTTGGAAACTCAGGGGCATTTAGAGTATAGATATTGAAAAGGATCAAAGAGAAATTTAGGGGTGAAAGGGCAACCACTGTTACTATAGCAAATAGCATCTAAGGATATTATCTTGAAGTAACACAAAGATGAATTTAAATGATATAGGCCATGGTTATATGAATCAATGCTAGAATAGCAAAGGTAAATTTAACAAATATAAACAATTCTGCCTTTAAAACATTAGAATGAGGATATTACACATCTTTTTTCCAAAACCAAGGGTGTAAATTCCTGTTTTTTCTTTGGGGTAGTAGATATTTTGCCCTGGATATTAATCTGGCAAAATTTTGAAATTGTGCATCAATTTTATGATGAAATAGGCAGAACTCCAAAATTGAAGGCAGAACATGGTAGAACATGAAGAAAAAGGGTTCAGGGAAACATCAGACAAACCCTGGGAAATTTTACACATCTATACCTCGGGCAAAGGTGTAGTGCACAGATCATTGGCAAGGATGTAGTGCTAGGAGGCTCAGGCCCCCTTGTTGGTACAAAAAAGTAGCAAACTTCTACTTTTGGTACTATTTTATGTGACATTTTGCTTGAGAGCCCCTGTTGTACTTTTCATATTACCACATTTCTGACCATTTGGGGGACAGTTTACAAGACTTGCTGTTAGAAAACTTGTATTTACAGTACGAAGTTTTTCTCAAAGCCCGGCAAATTGCGTTGCTTAGTGGGTGCGTGTCACACCATCCTCAAACCCCCTCCAAACCTCTACACCCTGCAGTTTCGCCTAACATTCAACATAGTAAAATGATAATAAGGATGAATTGTGACTTACGGGAAAGTTTCCATCTTGTGAATGGGGTTCTTCTAATGCGGTGAGACATCAATTATTATTCAGCTCCCTGGAAATCCCTGAGATGACACGACGATAAGAAATGCCTTCGGTCAGAAATCCATTCACATCTGAAAATTCGTGAAGCATTCCATATTAAATAGCTTGCTGCGTTGCCAAGATGAGGATATGCGTTCAGGTTGAAGCTTCCATCTTTTATTTGTCGAATTACTAGTCCATGTGGGCTGGAAGCCTCCGCTGAACATCAATCGCAATGAAGGAAAATAAATAAAACGACAACCGAGATTCTGACATGAATCGCCTCTTCCGAGCCTCTACCGAGTCGTGCGAATTTCAGTGCGAACGTATAACAAAAGCGCCGAATGTTGAAACAATAGCCCTTTCACACGTCACAAAGTGCTTTTTCCGAAAAAAATTTTGTCGTATTTTTACGGTGATTCTCAACTTTGAGCGTCTATATCTGGAAAACGAGTTAAGCTTTTCGAAAAAAAATTTCACGATAGCTTCTTTTTCTCGACTAACTACCAATTTCTGCAAAAATCTCAGAAAAAATTTTTGGGCTGGAGTGGCCCTTTAAGCCATTTGTCTGGCGCTATCAAGAAAAGATCAGAAATCCTAAGCTAGAGCACATGACTGTTAAGTTTGCTTTACACTTTTGTAAAAGTCATAAAACGGAACCTTAAGGAAAGGTGGTTTTCCCCCAAAAGTTTGGGAGTACGTGCCCCTGGTGCTTTCAGCTCCCAATGTCTCTGCTTAGCAGACTGGCTCTTACATCTTTATACTGATGGAAAGGCAAATCATTCTTTTTAGTGACAAATATTTCTATACCGTTAAACAGACTGTTTGCAACAGCTCCACAAGGGGTGACTGGTATGCTCCAAGAGTTATTTTTGTAATTTTCTTTTTTATGCCTGAATGGTTCTTTGCAAGTAGGTGCCAAGGTTGTTTTCACGATTCCATAAAACTGCTCATCATCTTTGGAGCGAGCATACATCCTGTGGTTCTAAAAGCAAAGCAAGAAAAATAGCAAGAAGTATGAAGCATTTTTAACATTGGGGTATTTTAAACATTGGAGGATACAACTTTTGTGAGGGCACTTATCGTGGTCACTAGTAACCAAGGTTTTTCAGCAAAACGGGCACTGTGACAGTAAAAATCCAACCTTAAAGAAGAACTTGCTCTTCCTGAAAAGGCACTTGCAAAAACTTGGGGGCATGACGCCCCTTGTTCCTACATCTCTTAATAGAACCATTGATTGAAAGACACCACATGCCACAGGCGTTGCTAAAGTATTGACATTGATATACTATTCGTTTTCAGATGGGCAATGACAAGTTTATGCTCATACCAATAGTAGAAAACTGTACTGATTTTTAAACTTTCATAGAATCTCTAATCTACTTAGGAACAATCAGAAACAAAATATGTTTTGCATAAGTCCTCCTCTCAACAACGCTTTCTTTGAAACAGGAGCACCAAGGCTTTAATTTTGTAAAAATACAGACGTAACCACAATGATAAGTGAAATTTTCCCCATAGGTCTCGACAAATTTTATATCGTATTTCGTATTAAATTAATAAGAAATGCTGAGAAAAGATACAATAGTCCCTTAACCCTCTCCAGCGACTTTTGTTTTGAAGGACTCTGGCCAGAACAAAGAGTATTTTTTGACAATCTAATGTAATTGAGGCCTTTACAGCTTAGCTTTTAATGATTAAGAAAATTATTTTAACCAAACCTGGAAGAAATTGTCCAGCTTGTAGTACATGAAAACCTGGCCTTTGAATTCATCTGGCAATTGAAAGGTGACCTTGCAACAATACTTCTTTGTTCCACTGGCAGGATTGTATGAACTGCCACATTCATACTGCTTGCAATTCGTATATTCTACAACTTTCTCTAGAACCTGAAGACAAACAGAATGATGAGCAAAAAACGCATGTGAAATAAAATAAACTTGGTCCAATTAATCCAACACTCGGTTTGAGTGAACGTAAACTGAGTTAGAGGTTTCAAATCTCATGAGTCATACTCAACTTATTGTAAGAACTTGGCATGAAATTCTCCAAATCAGGGTCGCTGGGTACAGCCACGCATGCCTTATGTTGTCAATTGACTCGGGCATACCTTTGGATAGATTGTCTTCACAATTTCAACATTTTAAGAAAAGCTTACAGAATCACGATGGTTTGATTGGGAAGCTGAAGATATGCTTTGTAGTGATGTAATTGTCTTTTGGCAGGTATTGTAGAATAAGCAACAAGAAACATTGTAAATGCTTTTATTCAATATGAAAATGCATTTTATGCTGAAAATATTAGGCATACCTTGCTATTGACGGTCAGAAAGACTATGCCAATTGGAATACATGAAATTGTAAAACAAAGAAGCACTGGAAGCATCGTTGAAACTGAAACTTCGAGTCTGAATGCAGAAAGATTCTGCTGGGTGAAAGGGGAATCTGCAAAACATTTTATATGTTCAGAAGCCTGCATAAAAACACTACAAGAAAATGTTATGGTTAAACCATTCAGAGGATATGAAGGGATTTCGGAAAGGCTATAAAGAGTGGTTGGAGAGTCATTATGGAAGATTGACCTTTAGCAGAGTTGAAATCAAGCAAGAAAACTGTATAAATTGCATATTGTAACTGTAAAGTAGAGCACCATTTTCCTATTCGATGCTAACAAAGCCTATTTTAACGTTGAAGAATGCAGTATGCTCTCAATTAGTGAGACCCTGGATATTTCCCTTTAACTTCCTTAATATCTTGCAAGAAAAGACTTGCTGAAGTAAGGCCCCGGTTGAGTGAAACTTTCCTTCTTCCTGAGTTTTGAAGTTAATTCAAGTAGGACTCTCCAATGTTAGATTGTGAAAATTTCAAAAAGTTCTAATGTCGTGAACGCTTCTCTCAGATGTCTTGGTCAAGGAAAAGAAAACTAATCTCTGAATTGGGTGCTATAGCACTGAGAGCATTGAAGTAATTTTACATAGCGTTGGTACACAATGCCGCACAAAATACATTTACTTTCTTTCCCATGTGATGTTGTATATCCATGATATATACATTTCGTGGTAGCCCACTATCCCAGTGTACATTTGATCTGTGATTAGTTTTCTAGTGCAACTTTTACTTTAACTTAATCCGCGAAGTTAAGCTCCGCGAAAAATTTACAATGATCCACAAATACAGTTTTCCGCAAAAGATTTAATTTTTTCTTATTCAGGGACACATATTCCTGCTATGTGTACAAAAATCTATTTGTTAAAATTGTTCTAGAAATTTTCAGTGTACATTTTTTTTCCTGCTAGCCTGAGTTCGTACAATCGCTCACTAAAGGGGATATCCTTTTCTTCTTTTGCCCTACTTAGCAAGAGATTCGGGACACTAAGTGAGACAGATATTTTATGTCTTCTAGAGGTCCCATTAACGGGTGTACACTGTAGCATCATTTAAACTAGCACGACAAACAAAAATAGTGGTGCTGATCTATTTTGCCACAATTCGAAACATTTTAGCCAAGAATGGCGAATTTTCAAGCCGATTACCTATGGACTTTAACGATTTGTTACATTTCTAGTAGACGTATCACTGGAACTGGTTCATTTTTGGACACAATAGCAACATTGCAAAATTGTAGCAGATTCAAAATATATTACGCTAACACTATTAGCTTGGTTCTCATACTTTAAAATATATTACGTTCGCTCAAGGGTAAAATGGCAATGGCTTACAAAGCAAGTAGATTTGAAATGACGACACTAGGTTGCTATGGCAAGAAAACCTCTAAAGAAAGTATCTAATGGAATTACAAGCAAAATAAACAAGGAATGCTCATGATATCGACTACCCGAATTTGGACATGAATTTAGTATCAAGCAACAATAAAAATCAGTCAGCTTGGATTAGAAGTATCAGAATGAAATGTGAAGATAACTTTTGATTGATGGTATTAATTTGGTAACATAAGGTGTTTGGGAGACAAGAAGAAACAACTACTTAGTCTTACCAATCGGTTTGTTAGGATGCAAAGCATCTTCGTCACCTTTCTTTTTTTTCCAAGGTAGAAAACGCATCTTGAGAAGAACTTCTAACTACACCATCGACTTTCTCACTGCAGCACGTTGTGAGGATTAAAAATGGTCTCTCTGATTCTTCATCAATGCTAAAGGCTTTGATATGTTAATAACTACTGACAAAACAGACATTACAATAGGTCACCCTGCGTATGAATTCGTTATCTGAATCTCTATTTGCCCCTTGCAAACACGACCAAACTCATTCAGGTCTTCAAGCTCTTTAATACTGAAAGTAATTAATAATTAAGCATGATAGATAGCACTTCAGGTCATGTGTGTTTTTGCGGCAAAATGTAAGCTTTTTTCTAAAATAAGGAGATGGTAACGTTTCATCTTTAGTGAGCTCATCTGTTAAGGAGCTGTGTGGCTTTTAATAAATTTTCAATAGGAATTGCAGCTTTGAGTTTAGCTAGCCAAAGCAAAACACTATTTTTCTGAGGCATTGTCATAGAAAACGTAGCAGAAACGAATATTTGACAGGTGGCCAAACCACAATTCAGTTTGAGCATTCGTGCAATGGCTGAATAGTAGAATACAAGAATACTGGTAAACCAAGACCGAGATATGATTCCTCGTCATAGCAGAACGGCTTCGAGAGGGGAGGGGGATTAACCATGGAGTATAATAAGTTTATAACGCTTTATTATTCAGATATAACGCTTTTTGCAAGCAGTTACACCCTTCGACGCAGGCACCGCGAACCAGTCTAGAAGTGGGGAGGGGGGGATGGAGGTGGGGCTGGAAAGGGCGTGACTGAAAGTTCTTTAAGGCCACATCTTTTTATAAACAGTGTGGCTGGGAGAAATATCAATAACTATAAAATGAGATAAATTAGCTTAAGGATAAGAAACACCAAGCTAACCAAGTTACAAAATGCTTCATGCCATTAAACAAGACAAAACACCTAGAATATGAACAAAAAAGATTTCCAGTCATAAAAGTATGCTAAATTTTCTAAGCTATTATTGTCAAAAAGTGGGGAGTTATAGCTCAGGGTGGACACTTGGTCAAATATTGAGGAGGGCAGGCCTATTGTTTAAATAAGATGACGTCACAATTCCTATTGCTTTAGAACAAAAGACCATTGTCCTCAAAAGTATTGGAGGGCGGTCGCCCCTTTGCCCCCCAGATGTCCGCCACTGCCCCTGCCAGCCCATTGGCTGCACGGTGCCTGCTTCGATGTAGGTGTCTTGACCCCACATTTTTGAAAGACAAAATAACTTAGAGATTTCTCCTTAATAAGTTGATATTAAGAAATAGAAAATTTTTGAAATTAGAAAACTTGATAGACATATATTTTCGAGGAACTGGTAGATGCACTTAAATACATTGAACAATAACCTATATAAAAATATATTAAATAAATTAAGCATGAAAGTTTATCACTACTATTTAAATTGAAATGCGTCGTGTTAATAATCTGCTTTCAGAATTACGAAATAATCATAGAATCACAAATACAGTTAGACAAACATCCAAAGCAAAATAAAAGTTTTGATCATGGGCTATCTTCTAGGAGCCTCTCAATGGATTCATCGGAGACGTCATTCAGTAAAGTAACGTCCTGTTTAAGCAGCGATGCAAGCCTCGTATACATTTGGATGCGACTGTCTATCATTTGAAGCAGAGGCTCGTGTCCTATCTTGTATGCAGTTTTTGCTCCTTGGATCTTTACGATATCCAACGCTCGATGTGGTTGTTGCATGCAATTGAAATAGTCTGCCTGCGCAGCATAGAAATGAGCTTTCGCAGCATCCGATGCATCTCGCCAACATTTCAACTCAAATAAATCCAACAATGCCTTTGCTTTTTCTATGTTCTTTTGAGGGACATCCCCATTAAATCCAACAGGAAAATAGGAGCGTAAAAGAACGTTTATTTTCTTCAAAGTTGCAAACTGTCGTTTTTTCTCCATGGCTGTGGTATCGGGATCCTCTACTGCATGCTTAATCTCGATATCAAAACAATCAATAGCTTTCGATTCGAGGCTTTCTGATGGCACATCAAGCTCCGCAGCCATCCCCATCAAAACGCACCCATTCAGATACGCAACAAGGGCCTTATCCTCGTTTGAAACATGAAAAGCCAAAACTGACATAGCCTCATCCAGGTACTCCAAAGCCTTCACGTAGTCTTTTTCATACAGTGATATGTTGCCTAGGTAGGTCAAACACCGGCCAACTAATAACTGGTTGTTATGTGCCTTGGATACAAATTTCAAAGCCATTGCGAGCTCTCTCCTTGCTGCGCCAAGGTCATTCCTGTAAATATACAGCACAGATCGCTGAATCAGCAACACAACTTGGAGATCAATCTCCCCTTTGGCTTCAAATCCTTTGATCAGCTTTTCACTGTATCGTAATAGTGTATTACCTTGGCCAGTGTCTTGGAAATACCTCATTTGTTGCATGAGTTTGTCATAGCGAGCACCACAACAAGAACCTTGCCTACGCAGTGCATCAGGGAACATCTGGGGATCGTTTGTGATGACAGTCTTTAAGATGCTGTCTCTTTCAACGATAAGATCTTTACGGGCCTGAACCTCCGTTTCGTGGTTGAAGAAGTTGATATTTGTATTTCCAATAGCAACTAAAGCAGCATTTTTAATAATAACCAAGAAATTGAAGTTTTTTGACTTCATGAAGCAGCGTACACTACGCCCTTCCGTACTTTTACTTTTTTCATCAATGTTTTCATCATCGATTTCAATTACTTCATTAACATCTGCTTTACTGCCATATTCTGTTGCCTGACTTTCACTTACTTTGATACCTTCATTATCTTCATTATCTTCCTTTTCACTTTCCCTTTCCAATTCTACCTTACATTTTTTGCTTAATAGTTTTGCCTCATCAACAAAGTTTTCTTTCTTTGTGAAAATACTTTCCGCTTCTGCTCTATCTCTCTTCTTATCTTCAACAACAACATTGCTATGATCCTCTTCCTTCAAAACACTATTGGCAGAACCAATACCAATCAGTCTGACAGAATCTGGGGAGAGAAGTACCACTTCGGTGTCCCTAATATTGGCAATAGGATGTCGCAAGGAACTCGTCTCATTATTAAGTAGTTTTTGTATAGGAATAGACTCGTCAAGAGGTCGTGTCATCAAGCAACTGAAACATTAAATCTCGCTGCATCAAATAAAATAATTATCTGCAATGTTCATTGTTCATAGCACGTCCCCTTAAAACCGGCTAAGGTGCGCATTCTGCAGTTTCATGCTTATGTTGCACTTTCGTACACACTCGTGCATATTACTTCAACATACCACCTTCGTCTTTTAGCTAGAGGAAAGATTCATGAATTGTTAAAATGAAAAGCAAAATGAAAGACTGGTTCATGAATTGTCTTTAAATCGATATTCTTTAAGATACTGGATTACTGAGTCCTTAAAAAATCTTTTAAGAGTCCATAAAACTGTTAAGATAACAGTGAACTCGCCAAGTTAAAGTTGTTGACGAAAAAATTTTGCCAAATTCGACAATGATACAGCTGTTCGACGCCAATTATACATCAACGATGCAATAAATAATGATGCAAATTATTCGTTGTTTTCAAATAATTGACGATTGCTTTCGATTAAAGAAACGGATTTTTAGTACATAAACTACACTCAGTTATGAATAATTTGTGTATTTCACGTCGATCGTATGACAAAATTTATCTGGACCTGCCTGAACTGAAAGTCGAAACTAACAAAACGTTTTACAGGTTGTTTCACTTTCAGTATTTCTCTTCACTGTGATCCAAAACTGAAATTAAGCTGCGGACAACAGGTTTCAGCAAAGACAACAAGCCTAATCTAAATAAAATCTTAACCTTTGCATTCCTACAAATGTTAAAAGAACTGTTTGATCACCTGTTAGCAATTCAGATATCATTTCTTGTGACACTTGAACCACTAGCTAAGTAAAGGCCTATTTCTCCATGCCAATTGCACTACAGGACAAGATCAAACTGCAACTGCTTCATTTGTAAACAAAGTCATGCCCCGTTTCAAAGTGAGGCCGCAAACCGCAAAAATTCGAATCAAAGGCTTTAGAAGATTTAGACTTCAACATTCTAAAGCTGCGGTCAAAAATCAGGTGAAGTTCCGAGAACTCAAAAGGGGTTGCTTCAACTTCTTCCCAGCTATCTCTCATTGCTTGAAAACCTATAACATATATACCGTAAATCCTCAACCCCCTGGGCCCCTAGCACCGGGGGCTTATTTATTTTTGATATTTTTGGGTGGGGAGCTATTTCAGGGGGGGGGGGTTATAAAATTATAGTAGACATCAAGAAGACATTATTAAAAGACCTCGTATATTATAGTATGAATTTTTTAAATAACATTTTAACTAATTTTTACCAAAAGTATGAATTTTAGTGGTAATTCAATAAAACACTAAAGGCAACCTCAGATGGCAACAATCAACAAATCAAGGGGACCAATTCGATTCACGGTAGCAGTAGGGGCTTATTCGAGGGGGGGGGCTTATTGAAAATTTGTAGTTCTAGGGTGGGGGCTTATTCGAGAGGGAGGCTTTTTCGAGGGGGGGGGGGCAATTCGAAGATTTACGGTATGTTGCTTTCTTTTGTAGCAACTATAAGCAGTCTAAGAAATGAAATATGCATTTTGAAATATCATTCCATTATCTTTGGCCAGGAGCTTCAGAGTATAAAAAGGGACGTTGATTGATGGGCACTTCAGGTGGGGGCTTATTCGAGGGGGCCGTTTTCATAAACATTCACTTAGTAAGCAATTTCCAAAAATGTCCATTTCATGCATATTTTTAGGATCAATGAAGACACTTGTACAATATCGCATATTTTCTCAAATCGGGACAGTGTGAACGGGCCTAAATTTTGATTCAATGATTATTCTAATTAATTGAAAATATGACCTGATGTTTATTTGAAAACCAGCTTTTATACAAATCAAATAACGCTTGCCGTGGGAGAAAGTTGTGTAAAGCAGCCGACCTCCCGCGGGAGCATGAGTGCTGTTGGGAATCCCAAGACACCTTTTGCCCGTGCGGCTTTTATTCTAGGCACGAAGAAGCATTCCCTGGTGAAAATACAAGGTATAAATACATTCCCTCTCAAGTTGCTCGTCCTTTGCTGGTCAAGATTTAAGTGAGACACCACCTCCGTGAAACACCTACTGCAAAATTAGGCCCATTTGGTATGTAAACAAGTGACACTTTCACCCCATATGTTTGTTTCTTATGCTTTCTCCCTTGTTAAAATAAACTTAAACTCACTATATCCTTCTCGTCTTTATTTTAGAAATTTCAATACGGGATGCATGAAGAAAATCGAGAAATAGTTGAAACACCAAGGTATATGCCCCCATTTTTTCGCGCTCACACTTTCTTTCTGAACAATGTCTTTAAAAAGTATCAAACGGCTTAGAGAATATTTAAAGATAGATCTATGATAAGTGTTATTTGGTAGTTTTTAAAATCATTTTATAGAGCTTAGAAATCACACTCCATTTAGCTGGCCTAAAAGGGCCTAAATTAAACGAAACGATGAAATTTTTTCGAGAAGAGGCTGGGGATGACAATTTACAGATTAACGCGCGAAAATAGTTTTGCTGACGACATCTCTTTTCACCTTTCTTTTATTTTTAGGCCAGTAAAACAGACAGTGCATGCAAAAGACGAAAGATGTTCTAACAAGTGAGTGTGTTTAATTTTCTATTTGCTAAAAATTTGCTTTCATAAGCTTGACAGTTCTATCAAATCTGCTGCATTTGATTATTTTCTTTATCATTTGTTTAAAAAGAATCTTACGCGACACTAAAACGTCCACGAAAATTTTCCATTCGTCAAAGAAAGAAAAAAGGGCCTAAGACTCTAGGGGGCCTTTTGGATGTTTGGACAGGCATGCTCATGTTTGGCTAGAAAATTTTAACCCGAAAAAATATTCATGCGTCAAAGCTTTTGGATTTCATGACACTTCCTGCTTATTTGTTGAATGCTTATCTGCAGGAAATGAGGTTTTAAATAACTAGATACTTGGCAAAAAGTAAATCAAAAACATAATGAAAGTAAAAGCAATCATAGTTGTTTAGGATCATTTTAATTGACAGTGCCTTTTGAGATATAAAAGTAAAAGAATACCACTAAAACATCTTGTAGAATTTATCATCCAACATCGATCTAGGTATAACCAAATTTTTGATGTATAGTATATAACTTTGCTTAAGTGGTTTACACTAAAGAAATACATGGATATATCTTAGAAATTTTTTACTTTCCATTCCATTTTTCTAGAATTAGCATCACCAATCCTTCTTTTGGTACAAGCCAATATGACTGTTGCCGTTTAACATTTTTGTGATAAGGTATGATCTTTTACCAATTTTAAATTGAAAAATCTAAATCTAGAAGAATCTAGTTTTTAATGAAAATATGATTGACTGTATAAGGCTATTGAAAGTTTGGAGCTAACTAGAAGAAATGAAAATGATTGGCCTATTTCGATCCACAACTGGGTATATATTTTTCAAACGTGTTTTTTCGGAACCTATTCTGACGTTTTATGCTCTGAGGAGTGTCAGACGAAAAAGCTTTAAGTATGTTGTAAAATGTTTGCTTTTTTCAAAGCCATTTTCAAATTCTGTACCGCAAAAAAATTGTTCACATTTTTCAAGAAATGAAAAGTAAATGTGAACAGTAAACAGATTGCAAAGCTCGTAAATATTGGAAAAGAAGTAAAATTTGCTAACAGAGACGGGTTCGAGATCTTTTTTATAACTGTTGAGGAAAATTATCAATCTGGAAAAAGATTTTTCTTCTCAATTCAAATTCAAATTCTCGATTTGCATAACATGTCAAAAATTTGCATACATGCTATTAAGTTTCAGAACTTTGAAATGTTGTCAAAGATTTTAGTATGATAGAAAAGGAAATTAAATTGTCTTTTTCGTCTCAAACCAATACTTCAAAGATGAATGAATGATTTTTGAAACAATAGTTGTATCGTCTTTTCCTTTTCGATATTGAACAAATCCATATTCAGAGCTTTTAAAACTTTTGTTCAATTATGGAAAACAAGGTAGCCTTTTCGTTTAGGTGATTTGGGATCTGTCTCTAAATGAAACAAGAAATATCGATTTTTTTAGATAAAAGGTTCGTTTTCTCTCTTGGACTCTACAAGTACACGTGGGCTTAGCAGTCATTTATTGTCCAAAGACAAGGAACCAATCAAACGTGTCATTATTTCTCTCAGGTTAAGATTCGATTCACCTCTGAATAGAAATTCTGCCCAGCTTTTGGTTAATATCCAACAATTTAATACTGTTAGGTGTTGTGCATCATTTTTCTGCTATTTTGTGCCAAAATTTCATGATTGGTTGATAAAATTTTGCTTCCAATTCAAAACATCAAGAAATTTGAAAAATATTTGAAGCAGAAAGCTTTGCTTATGTCTCTACAAGATCGATACTATTTGATGCAAATAAAAACAGATCTTTGATTGATCGTCTAAGTGTTGTTCATGAAAAATCAAATGCTGATTTTTTAAAACCAAAAACATTTCATATTAGAATTGTCTTTTCCACAATTAAACCTCTAAATTACTGAAAAGCTGGCCGTAAAGCATAAAACATGACATAAAATATTTAATCGTGAGTTTTGTTAGTTCGTCTTTAATTCTCATAAAAATTTTAGGAAAAAACACTACAATTTCATAATTTAACTAAGATAAAGTTAAGAACAAAGATGCAATAAATTCAGTAAGAAGGGACTTTGTATAGAGAAAGCTAGGTTAACGCAATCAAAGGTTTTATTCCTAAATTCTTTGAATCGATTCTGGGGAAACTTAATTGTCTATTTACATTAAAATCAGGAACAACCCTACCCAACCACCCACCTGTTCCCAAGCTCAATCCGTACCCAACCACCCACCCATACACTTCCGCTCTAAGAACAGCATACGCCCCTCTTTTCTGATTTACAACCAAAATGATCATTTCAAGCTTTGGATTCACCGGATTTGTTTTTCAATGTCAGTTTTGGTTTGCTGGCTTGGGTTGGTTTTTGCGGTGCTTGGCTGGGTTTTTGTCTGGTATTTTGGGGGTTTCATCAAGGTCTTGTCTCGGAGGTTGTGGCAGTGGCTGGTGGTGGATTTCATTGAAAAACATTTCTGGTGACCCAATTACTGAAAATGATTTGGCTGATTTCAATTGGGAAATGAACAGAAGGCTAAGGGGGGGGGGGGGTTGAATCTGATTAGGTCAGCTAGAATTCATGATACTTGTAGACCGGATAATTAGGTATTACAGAAGTTTTAAACGATGATTAACGAATATCATATTTCAAACTTAAGACTTTCCAGTATTAAACTTCAATCATAAGACTTTCAAATGTTTAATTCTATTAATTCTATTGAAATACCATAGCCAATCTAACCTTTTAATCTTCGAATATCTAATGAATCAAATAATTCTAATTTGATTTCAAAAAAAATTTTCAACCCAATTCAGAATATGATAGAAAAAGCTGATGTCCAGATTCTTAATGCCATTATCATATTGACACCAAATCTTATTTGAACACAATATTATAAAGCATGGGAATCTTACAAGGTATCACGAAAATGTTTATTTTGAAGCCCCCAAAAAAGTATTTGAAAAATGTCAAAGCAGTTTCGTTAGTCATAGCATAACAAAGCTTTCATAATACAATCGGTTTCTTTTAAAACTTCTAATTCCACGATTTTCTTCCTAAAGAATCATTTTTAATTCACTTTTATCAATAAATTTTAACGTCTACAGAAAATTGAAAACTATTCCAATTGCTCCCAATGTCATAAAAATTATAATTTCAAGGATAATTATGTAACAAAATTTATCTAGCTTTTAGCTAAAATCATATTAAGATTAAGCCGAATGGAATTTTTTTTGCTTGCTGAAATTATTTTCATCGATTTTAGAGTTTCGATTTTATAGCTAAGACATTCTTCATCAAAGCCAAAAGCGTGAGTCAATTAAATGACAGAAAATCACCTCAAGTACGAAAGTAACTGTTTGCATTTTTAATAAAGTTTTCGATTTGAAAACTAGTTTGAATGTTGAAAATAAGAAAATTCAACTTTTTTTGAAATATGCAAAAAGTGATATGCTTATACTGAAAAATGAATTGTTTATGGAAAACATATTCCCGCATTAGTTTGTTGTTATTTGACAGATACAAGCATGAACCTAAAATAGTTATTTTCTTGCATTTTATTTAGTATAACTGCTTGATCCTTGTTTAGACAAACCTATATTCAATTTCGTGATAAGAACAAGATGAAGAAAAACACGAGTGCATCCTTGCGATGTCTTTTGGCAATTTTTCGATGCTTCTTCTAAACTTATAAATCGAATGAAAAGAAGCTCGTGAACTAGCAAAAGATAGATTTGCTTGGCAAAAACATTTCATTTAGAAATTATGTGTTGCACTTTGTAAATTTACTAAAAAAGAGTTTAATAATTTAATAAATAATTCTAAAACTTTTTTCTTTTCTTTTTCAGGTTGGCATTTTTTTCAAATTTTCTGTAAACATTTGTTTCAGATTTTCAAATACTTCACATTCATTTTTCTCTTTAACGACCCTTTTATCTTAGCTTATATTCTTAGCCAAAGAACATTAAAGAACATTGCTGAAAACTGACAATAAATACTTTACGTAAGTTGGTTCCTAGTTTACTAATGTTTTCTCTGCCTATAGTTATTTGAAATGTTTGACAAACTTGATCATGGTACACTTATATCGTAAAAGTAATGCAAATTTGTTTTCAAATTCCTGCCATACTTTGTTTTTTTTCCCAGTTGTTTTTCCATTTGCAGTATGAACGTTGAAGGAAATTGCCAGTTTAGCTCTTAGCCAATATAAACTTATTAGTCTCTATCCTGCACATGGAGTGTAAAAATGATTTCTTTCTCGAATGCACTAGCTTCTTCTTTGTTTTTCATTTCTGAAATAATGACATCTGGTCTTTGGTGTGTAGAAAGGGAGTGACATTTCATTTTTTTATTAATTTGTCGGAAAAATTGCCTGACAGTAAAATAGAAACAAAATTGCTTCATCTTCGTGCCGGTAAACTCAGCTTTTATAAACCCTTCTAGGCGTGAATAAGTAGTATCTTCATGTTATATACGGGAAGCCAGTTTTCTGATCTGTAAACACTTTAGCAATTTTTCTAATTTTTCCATTATTTAGTATTTCTTAACTTATTATTTTCAGGTTATATTTGGCTATACATTTGAAGTATTTGAACTATTAAAAGAACCATTTAACAGACAAAGCAACGAGTGAGTCTCAACTAGTTTCATATTTTTAGCCGTTTTTACTTATGTGTTTTTGACCTTTTTTAAATAGCCAAATTTTTAGAAATTTACGAAGTCATTTGGCCAAATTCACAAAGTCATTTGGAAGTGAGCCGAAAAAGTGTGTTTCTTCAAATTATTATATTTTCATAAAATTTTGTTTGATCTTTTCTTTATATAATTTTTTTTAATTTTTTGCTAAAGCTAAAACTGAGTCATCGAAATTTTTTAACACATCAATTTTGATAAAACTTCTTACCATTTTAACTAAAATGGCTTTTTTGAAATCATTGGGAAAATATCCGTACGATGTGTTTTTCTTTTATATCACTAACTACCAATTTTGATAATTTTCAGCAACTTTTCGATATTCATTTTGATGTTAATCAACACCATATTTATTTTAGATCATATTAGATGGAGAAAATAGAGAAATTTATCAGATGCCACATAGCCAGGTTGCTACATTGCTATATTTCCTACAAATCATTTTCCAAGCTTCTGAAAAATGATTATTCGAAGAAAACATATAGCATACAGGCATTAGAGCTTTCAGGAATAGATTTTTTCCAATTTAGTTACTTTAATTTGCAAAATGTTCATTTTACAAAGAAATTTGAAGTTATTTTCCCTAAATATTGTCTTATTAAGATTTAATTTCTTTTTCAGGTTTAGCTTGGATCAACCATCTCTTTTGTAGCAAGCCAATTTTCCTTAAATGAATGTTTAAGTTTTTTCTCTCAAGTTTTGCTTCGTAGGGGAAAATATGTTTGAACATACAGGAATCATATCTGGTAAGTTGCTGTTTTTATTTATCCACTTTCATTTTTAATTTGCCATTGTTTTGATTTTTTCGTGCTCCGTTGTTCCCATCTACAATTTCAGCTTTTCTATTCTTCTTAGAACAAATAATAACAATGTATTTCAATGTACGTTTCAACTCTTATTTCTCACTCTACAAATTATACTGAGGATAAGCAAGTCCACTGGTGACACAACTTCTATGAAGGAATTGTGTCTTAGATAATACTATTTTCCTCTTGAAACTGTGGTATCTATTTTTGTCATTCTGCAT
This sequence comes from Rhopilema esculentum, assembly GCF_013076305.1. Next base: position 7,061,499 of record NW_027019301.1, on the reverse strand, counting down.
CATTTATGAAGTTCGTTTTGCCCTTTTTAGCTTGTTAAATTTTCATCTATTTTAATGGTAGAGTGACTTGAAAGGAACTCGCTCCTTTAATCAAAATAGTCAAAAAATTGTTTGCAGCCGACTTTTTGCACTCAATTTATATTTTAACACCATTGCAAAATATTTCATGGGTCTATTATTTTTTAGGTCATTTCACCAGCATTGTTACAGACAACCAAATGTAAAAAGGCAGGCTGCCTAAAAACTTTCTGTAAGTCACATTTCATTTAGTTATGAATTTTGATAAAGATGCTATCGAAAGTGATGGTGGATTAAACTTAATGTATATTTTTTCAAAACATGTAACTTTGCTAAAACCAGCCATTCTTAGAAATTGATTAATGACCACGAATTGTTGACCAATTAAAATCATGCGAGTGTTTGAAATGTGTGAATCTAAGAAAATAAACAATTTTCACTAATATTAATATCAACTTAACAACTGAGAAAAAAATCTTGAGACTCCGAGACATCGTCTGCATTTGATTCTTTTAAATGTTGTTTTATAGCATAGCAGCTTGTTGTATAACTATATTCTTTCAATTCAATATTTTTCTTTCAAAAAGTTAGGCACGATATACAAGTAATCATCCTCAAAGAGCTCTGTTTTGACAAAATTTTAGACCAGATTTAACCGTTTTTAGGCTTTAATATGGACGTGTAATTACATTCTCAAAACATGAAGATTTCATTACTTTACACCAATTTAATCCTGATGAAATTATTAAAAATTCGAATGCATTTGCAACTTCAACAATGTTGTCATCTTATCTCAAGCTTTTTGTATCACGAGAATTTTACCCGGAAATAGCAAAAATTGAAATGACAGTGCACATTATTTTAAGGCTACAAAAATTACTATGCCTTTTCTCGAATATTGAAGAAATGTTTGAAAGAGTACCGGACACATACCAGTTTAGTCAGAAGAACTTTGGAAAAGATCTTGAATGCTTTTCAAATATGAATGATTACTTTCTGGAGAATCTGCAGTTTCCTAAAGTAAGATACCTCTTTCTATTGGGAAAATTTTATCATCTCATAAAACATTAATAAGGTTCTCCATAAATCATTTTAATCAAACAATGATAACATTAAGCCTTTTTAGAAATCTCATAAATGATGGATACGTTATTGAGGCAGAAAAGGCTTTCACGGGATTTCAAAATCGTGCATTTTTATAACCTTTCCTTTTACATAATTCCATATAGTTAACAACTCTATCAATTAATCATTTGAAAGGAAGAACATGTGGCCATTTATTATTGAAAATGTTTTTAAAAGGTCTTAAACACAGAAAATTTTTATCATGAAATTTGTTTAAATTTATGCACCCTTCTTTTGGCAATTTACTTATACTTGAATCTCCCTAAAATCTGAAAAAAAATCATTTTAAAGAGATTTTTGTTCTCTTAAATGGTATGAAAAACACTGACTTTGTAAACTAAGAAACCAATTACTTTGGTGTCGATTTTCAATTGGCTTTAATTACATTTTTTGGTTTTGGCATACCGAATCTTATTTTCAGAAGAATTATTTTTTTTAAAAAATTATCTTGCTTCAATGTTGCTTCTTTCCTTTCTATTAACAATTTTCGCTCTTAACTAAAGTAAGAGAAATTTATAGAACAAAATGATTTCTTTCTTTCTGAGTATCCCATGATATGATGAACATTAGGGTGTAGGTTCTTGCAACAGACTTGTAGAGGAGCCAGCCTATTATAATAACTTTTTTGGAGGCCTATCCTTTCACGAGGCTCTAAATTGTGTTTTAATAGATGGTACATGTGAAAGAAAGTCACTTTCTTCAAAACAAGATTTAGAATAGATGAAGAGTTGTTTAGATTTTTACCATCTGGTATGGTTATTATGGAAAGATAATTTTCTGAAATCTCCTAAAGCGGTAAAAATTTTCAAATTGAATAATTCTTTAAGTTTATTTTGAAGGCCACTTTGGGAGAAATGCATTTAGTCAATTTTCGAAGCACCTTTTCCTAAGGATCTCAAAACATTTCCATGGCCATCTCTTGATTACAGATAAATCGAATTGACTTCATTCTGCTTTTTATCAGATTCGTTATCATCCTTTGAATTAATTTAGACTGTTGAAAAGCATTTAATTGTCAAGTAGAGATTGACTATATAGATATTTTTGGGATTGATAAACATTTCTTGAAAACTTACAACTTTCGATGTCACGGGGCTAAACTATGACGGGACTGGCATACTTCAAAATTTGTTTTTGTTATCTTCGTCCAGATGAGGATTCCTAGCGTCATCCCATTTTAGATTGTTTTGGTGCAAGAATACATATAAGGGTATTTCTAAACATCTGAAAAAATCGGAATTTTTGTTTTTGAAATATATAGCCTCTGCATTAAGAGAATCAAGTCAGACCCTGTCGATACGAAATTGCAGCCATGAACCAAGAGTCATCTTAGCCTAGCGTGTTTTGTTTACAGAATTGTAATGAATTGAGATTTCTGTAGAAACTAATTGAGAATTTCATGACAAAGTACTATTCTCAACAAACATGGTTAGTTTTGGCAACAAATAGTCTTCTCTAAAGCGGTTTTTTAGTCTTTTGACATGGGCCCTAACATGACATATCTGTAGAAAGAGAACGGACCTATTTTTATAAAGTGAAAATTTATGTAATTTGCAGAAGGAATATTGACTAACTCCTCTGCATTAAAAATTCAAGCTGTGATGCTCCCCTATATATGCACTCGCTATTTAAGTTTCTTTGTGGCTGTTTTCTGGCGCCAAATATTTTTGCAACCTTGAATTGTCTTGACAAATTACTGAATATTTCATATCATTCACAAGTATGTTTTGAAGAAATTGCAAGAGATATATTGGTAGCGTTATCTAAATCATGTAGGTAGCCTGTTAAGTAGAATTTGAAGGAAAATGAAAATAAAATGGACATTTGATTTTCCTAACTCGTTGTCAAGAGATTAGGTTCGTGGATGGGCATGGCTAGTAGAACTTGGTCTTTTTCGTTTTCAGATCAACTTGCCTACAGGACCATCTCTCCTACTAACAAAACCAATTCAGAAAAATAAATCTTTTAGAGCAATGCAGTCTTGATAAACTTACAGATGATTCTTTGCTGTACTTTTGATGCAGTTTCAGAATAAATTGAAAGAAAAAGGGCTGTGAACCATTAATGATGAATTCCACTCGAATCATAAAATCATTTTGAATTCATTCTATTCTGTGGAAATCCACCCAACTTTTTCATTAAATAAAATGCTCTATTTATTGACTATTATATCTATATATTTATTGATTTTTCAAAACTTACAGACAATCTCGATTTGCAAAGAGCGTTTAATGAACACTGATTTTATGAGAATAAAGTATTTTGAAAAGAAAATAAAGATGATGATAATATAACAACATGACAAGAAATTGAACTGGAGAACTCTATGAATAATTTGTTATATTTTGAACATTACTAATAAGCTACTTCTGCCAGGAGAAAATGTTTGATTTCCTAATTTCTTTTTGTTTGTGCTGATGAAGCTTGCGGACATTTTAATCACCTATGAAAAAGCAATTCAATCAAGATTAAGATCCTTTAAATTTCATATTTATTTCCTTGGCAAATTTTGTTAAATTGGTTTCCAATAATAGTTAAAGTTTCATTGTTACAATATTCCCATCTTCTATTTTATAGGATTCAAACTTTAAAATGGAGCACGATTGCATGATAAGAAATGGACAATCATTTTGGTACGTACTGGCTCAATCTATATTTGAACAATTTTGTACATGCTATCTATGTTAGTATTTTCAATAAAACATGAATAAGGTACAAAATTTTCTCACTATTTTAAATTGACCATTAGGTTAATGGAACATGTTGACAGAATTGGCACAATTCAACGATATATAAAAATATGATATAGGAAATGCAAGATAAAAATTGAATTTATCGAACAATTTGCCTTTGATGAACAAAAGTTGATAATTTCTTTATAGAGAATAGTTTTATTAATTTCAGAAAACCATTTTAAAAAATTTATGAAAATTAATCTTCATAATCCACCTCCTCGAAAGTCTACAAAAAACATTCGTAAATTGTCAAAATTTATATAGAATAATTGCAGAAATTTCAGTCTTTACTTTTCTAGCCTTTTGTTGAAGATTCTGAGGCTCGAAGAATTAAGTTGACTTGTGTTTGTTGTTTGGGTTGTTGGAGGTTGATTTGAAGGATGGATGGAACTTTGAAAGGTTGGCTTGGCTTTTAGAGGTTAAGACTGGGGAAGTAAAGACTGTTTAACTGCAAGCAAGGAACAAAAAAATATATAAAAACTTTGGTCGTACAAGAATTTATTGGTATCAATTTCTATATTCAACCTAATGAGGCAATTTCTATATTCGCCCTTTAACGATTATTTCCTGAGACAACGATAGTCTTTCACATTTTCATCAACTAGTGCTTTGCTGGACTTCCAACACTTTTTATTACCTAAGGCAGAACATGGCTTGCATGGAGACAACCGGTCTCTTGAGAGAAACATAGACATGATTGCACGAGAAATGGCACTCTTTTTTATGCAGTGTGCAATGCAAAGTGTAATGATTATAGGCTTGGATGATTCCGTCGCTGAGAAAGTAAACAAGGATATCTAAGACTAACTTTTACCACGTGCATGGATTTCGGATCTTGTAGTTTTAATTTATTGCTTCATGGACGATTCTTCTTCGATTTTGCTGGCTTCTTGTTTATTTTTTGCAGACCGCAGCAAGATTTGAAGGCAGTCATATTGGTGAAGCGGAATTAATTGTGAAGATGGAAGATACAAGAACACTATATCGATATATTGGACTTTTATTGAAAAGACTTTGTTGTTAGTTTGTAATTTGCAATCGGTACTTTCTCGCTAATTTCGCTCGCATCCAAAACCAAGATTTTTGCTACAAGAGGTGACCCGAAGGAACATTGCCACATATATTATGATAATCAAGATTTCGATTTGAAGAAGCTAAGAGACAATTTATGACATATTAGTTTCGCACTATGAAGGAGAGGATTCGAATCGAGTTTCCAGGTAAAGAAATTTCCATCTTGCATATGTACCCGTACCCTACAGGTAATTTCGGTCATTGTAACTTTGCACATATCCACTTCCCGCACCCTCTTAGCTTAGTCGATTAGAGAATATAAAACCCCTCTTCGAATCCAAGATCTCTAGCTTATAGATAGACTATTAAGCATCCCCTCCATTTTATGTAGCTCATTTTAGTCAATTAAACCATAAGGTAATCGATCTAGGACTGCTTAAGACCCTACCGTTCTCCATAGAACCCTCTTTATTATAATCGTAGTTTAATATCGTATTGCGAGAGAGTATCGATACTTCGTTAGGTTAATAATTTCTAGTTAGACATTTTGTAACATTTGAAGGCATATTCTTCTAATGGGTGTGAATAAGGCGCCTGTTCGCATCTGTTTTTAGAATAGGCCTTTCTCGTTTAATGTAGTTTGTATTTGTATTTTAATGTATTTAATTAGTTGCTTAGGAGACTGTTTTCGGTGTTATGTTAGTGGTTATGTTAGCACGGTGTTTTAATCGAGGGGTTAACGGGAAGGAGTTCTTCTCTTTTTTGTTGACCCTTTGCTTAAAACACCATGTTAACATAACCCCTAACATAACATTCGAAGGGTTTTCTTGGCAGGGTGTTTTAATCGAAGGGTTAACAAGGGGGACTTCTTTCCTTCTTGTTAACCCTTTGCTTAAAACACCATCTTAGACAAACCCCTTTCGAAAACAGTCTCCTCGGCACTAAGGTAGAACTTAACATTGTAAGTAGAGTAAGATCGCTTGAATGAAGAGGAGAAAATCGAGCAAAAATTCTTTCTGACCCCCGTCTTTTGACCGGTCCAAACGAGGCTGTAACCCCCCCGTCTTCGGTGGGCATCAAAACGAGGCTAATCGGGCTAAAATGAACGAATCTGATTGGTTAAGAACAATTGAAAAGACAATAGAAGTATCTAAATGATGATTGGTCAGAAAACAATAGAAAATTTGAATTGAAGGGCTCTGATTGGTCAGTAAACAATAGAGTGAGACCGAAATGGCTCAATTTGATTGGTCGAAAGACAATGGTGGCCGCCAGTGGCCGCTGTTTCCAAAATTTTCGCTATATTCTAGGTGACGGCCCTTGCCCGCAGCCACCAAAAGGGCTCAAATGGAGCAAGCTGATTGGTTGAAAACAATGACCTGTCAATCATTTGCGGCACCTAGCCGCATTTTTTAGAGCCACCTATTAGGGGCATGGCCGCCGTGGAAGAACAATGGAAAACCTTCGATCGCCAACGGGATTTTCTAATAGAAAGACGGGGGAATATCTTTTCAATTTCTATAGAAATCTATAAAGCCTCTTATAGAAATAGCCAAAGGTTTTCTGAGTCAAGACAAAAGAAACACTGTCAAACTTCAAAGACAATTTTCAATGAAGACAAACAAATTTTTTTGATTGAACAATAGTTATGTGACTTAAAAACAAAGAAGTTCGGGGGTAAATTCAATAGATTAAGATCGAAAAAACAATGGAAAATCGGGGGTAAATTCAATGGATTCTACTAGGAAATACAATAGAAAACGGGGGTAAATTCAATGGATTTAAATCGAAAATACAATGGAAAATCGGGGGTACATTCAATAGATTGAAATCGAAAATACAATGGAAAACGGGGGTAAATTGAATAGATTTAAATCGAAAATACAATGGAAAATCGGGGGTAAATTGAATTGATTTAAATCTAAAATACAATGGAAAACGGGGGTAAATTCAATGGATTTAAATCGAAAATACAATGGAAAATCGGGGGTACATTCAATAGATTGAAACCGAAAATACAATGGAAAACGGGGGTAAATTGAATAGATTTAAATCGAAAATACAATGGGAAATCGGGGGTAAATTGAATTGATTTAAATCTAAAATACAATGGAAAACGGGGGTAAATTGAATAGATTTAAATCGAAAAAACAATGGAAAGTCGGGGGTAAATTCAATAGATTTAACTCAAGAATACAATGAAAATTAGGGGTAAATTCAATAGATTTAAATCCAAAATAGAACGGAAAGTTGGGGGTAAATCCAATAGATTTTAAGTAAAAATACAATGGAAAATCGAGCGTAAATTCAAAAGAACTTGATACGGTAAAAGGGAACTCGGGGACAAATTTGATAGAGTTTAATAAAAAAGGATAAGGACAAGCGACGGCAACTTCGATAGAATTAAAACGAAAACGACAGTGGGAAATTCTGCTCAGTCAAATAGAATTGACATAAAATGAAAAGTAGGGTTGATGTAAAAACTTCTAGTAAAAATACAATGCAAAATCAGGGGTTTATTCAATAGAATTAAATTGATAATAGAAATAAAATCGAGGCATATCTGTGATACGATTGTTGATCTATGTTCAAATTAACGTATCGGAAAATGATAAAATTTAAGGATGTATCAGATATAGGGGTTAAGGTTTAAGACATTGAAACAAATGGGACGTGGGTTCGGAGCTACAGTTTTGTCTGCGATAGAAGTATGGTTAATAAAACTTTAACGCAATCAGTTTGTTGGATAGTTATAGGAAGGGGTGGGGAAGGGGAAGGGGTTTATTGATCGCTGCGGTCCAGACTGCAAATTGGATTGAGACTTAAATTGAAACATCAGGTGCACACTTCGGAAATATTCAACCCACAGGTTTATGTTTCATCTAAGGTACATGGATATAGGGGGAGAGGAATGTTGGACCAAAATTTATTGAAGTAATGTTAAATAAATACCGTTTGAGGTTACTGTCATATTTACAATATCCTAATGAAATAAATATGTAGTCCAAGTTAGTAGTCAAAGGTTGTAGGGCTAGTCCTTCATCGCAGCGGAGGGTAATTGCAATTTCTTCCTTCTCAGAAAATCCACGATTCTTCGTTGGGGGAAAAGACCTTAAAAAGCAAAATACAAATACCTTTTAACACACATTCGCTGGACGGAAATTAAACAAAGAAATACGAGCAAATGAGGTCAGTGGGACTCGAAACGACGACGAGTAAACCAAACTTGCAGGATTCAGAAAAAAGGTTGAAAAGCCAATTGAGACAAGTTGACAAATGTAATTGTAAAACTTAGGCAAATATATTGCGTACTTACATGCAAAAAACAGCAGAAATGTTCGCAATTAAAGTGAAAAATATCCACAAAATTCAACAATGTTCCGTTGAAGCCACATGTTGTTTACATCGAACAGGCCACGTTTCATGTCGAAGGTGTGAAGTCTCTTTGTCCCATATTCAATACATCTCCCTAAATTTGAAAAAGCGATTTATAGGTGCTCAGTTGATGAAGGGGAACATGTCGGCTCTTTGGTTAAAGAAAGTCTAAACTAGATATTAAAGATGCCAAAGGCTGAAATTTTGATGGGGCTTGGGGTATAAGACTCTGGGACGTCGCAATCACTGGTTTGGCAGGGGCGTTGTCTTAGAAAGCGGACAGTTTCCAAACTTTCGTCGGTCTCTTTTTTGCATTTAACTTGGTTTTTAGGGGTCTCTTTAGATCCTGTTACTGTGGCCAACGTCTTCCCTGCCCCCTTCCTTGTCTCTTACAATTTGGAGAGGGGAGTTTGTAACGAAGTTGGAAAACTTCCTAGAGGTTGCGTCCTAGAGGATAGAGAGAGGCTAAAGCTATTGGCCCTTCAGGATTACCATTCTCTTCACCAAACATAGTTGATAGAAGCTACTTTTTCACTTCAACCAAACTAATCCTCATTCGCTTCTATTTTTTTCACTTCTAAGCCAAATGAGAGTTCCGTTTTCCCAAACGATGTTGGGAAAAAACCTTCAATAGAAATTCTTTGATCGGATGTAAGAAGGTTTCAAGTTCTGGTTTTGTTATCATGAAGAGTGATATCTTTGGAAAGGAACTTTAGGTCAGGAAAAGGTAGTCTGGAGGTTTAGATTTGCGAATTCTCTCAGAAATTTTCGCTCCTTAAAACTTCTACCTACCATTTTTTGCAATATCGATACTTGAATTGCTTCGATGCCAATGCCGCCCTATGGTGTCGCTTTCCCTCTGTTGTTATATTCAAATTTGCCCATAATCCTTCTTTGACGTTCCTGCTACTTCAGGAGACTTGATCTAATAATAAATGAATGAATAGATGAAAAATAATAATAATAATAATAATAATAATAATAAAGGATTGGTTCACAGGTTCACTTGCAGATTAGCTAGGTCAAATATTCATTTGACTAAATTTAGGGGTTGAGCTACCCCCGTCCAAAATATCAGACAGGGCTAAGCCATAACGCCTCTTGAGCCCTCCTTCCATTGCACCTCTAATAATTTCGAGTGTGCTACAAGGGGCTACTATAATATGGTTTTGCACACTAGCTGATTGCTTGTTATTGCCCTCAAGAAAATACCAAAATTTTTATGCAGGTAGTTAATTAAAAACCAAAGAGACCACTTATTTCATCTTACCCGCCAGGTTACGCTGACCCACCAACATCGGCTGGTTGTCCCATTGTGATGTAGAGAATGACCGTAATGTCATCTCTTTGAAAACTGTTGCTAAGCAATAGACAGCGAGGGCCTAAAATGAACAAATCTAAGAGACAGATATAAAAAACTGCTCTATTTGAAATCGTCGTGAGTACATTTCACTAAGAACATCCTCAAGAAAAAAAAATTGTTTGGCTGACAGCAGATATATTTGAAAGATTTTAATACGAATTTAGATTATATAAAACAGAATTTACTTCATATGAAAATAAGTATAAACTTTAGGGTCGTAGGAAGCATTTAGGGGGGGGGGGGATTATTTGAAGGGTCTTTATCGTGATCAGCAGTCAGCCAAAACTTTAGCAAAAAGGCACTGTGAAAGTAAAAATACAACATGAATAGGGGCACTTTTTCCCCCTGAGAGAGCACGTATAAAAGCCTTGAGGAGGGGGGCAAACTCGTGTCTCCAGTTCCTATTTTCTGATAACCTGGATAGAGTCAATCTTAATATCCAGTTCAGTTATGTTTGTGATGTCAGAACAAATCCTTAACTTTAACAAGACTAAAAAAATTGGAAAAAGATATAAAATTGTCAAAAACAAACTGAAGACAAACTGATGATGGACTGAAGACAAACTAAAACTAAATATGACAAAATTTTTGGGAAGCTATAAAAAAAATATTGAAATAACTTTTGTAGAAGATTTGGATTCAATAAGAATTATGCCTAAGAAACATAGGAATACTTTTCTATCCAAAAGGGTAGAGAGGATTTCTCTTCAAAAATTAGATGGATGTTTTGAAAATTGTTAGGCACGTAGAAATTTCTCCGAATTCACCTAAAGTTATGCCTGTTACACCTTGTGTGGGTTCCTGGTCCGAAATACTAATTTGATATCAGTTGCTAATATGGGTTTTTCGGCTTTCGAGGTACATATGATAAACTTTTATATACTGTATGATTATTGGATAGCGTACCCCAAAGGTGTAATGCTTGAGAATTCATCTAATAAAGAAGAGAGGGTTACGTGACAGCATCATACGTAAACAGGGTTTTTGTATCATAGAAAAAAGTTAAGTTTGCGAACGCAAAATTCTGTTGAAAGTTTGTACGAAAATCTCTGTATGATCCACTTCATTTGTTTTTATTTACGTGCATGAAAAAAGAGCAGTACCCGAGAAGGAAATTATTTAGTCAATTAAATAAAACGAAATTTCTTAAAATGTGCAATCCTTGTTATGTTGGTTAAACGTAAGAAACACATTCCCATCCTTAGATCAAAAATATCAAATTAATGTGTAAAACGCACAAAGAAAAGTTATAAAGAGGAGCGGTCAATTTAGCATATCAGGCAACGATTGAAGGGTTCAGCCGTGAGAGTTTGCCCGTAATGAGATAAATCAATGCATCTTGGAACTAATAAAATAAGCATGATGTAAGCATAAAATTAGTCTCAAATACTCAATAAGCATATAAAAATGGCGTAACACGATCAGGCCCAAGGTAAGGTTACCTTATACAGTGCTACCCCTTTGAAGAGGTGGGGGGACCAGAAAGAATTCATATATGGCCAAAAAAGGATACAACCCCCTTACCCCAATACCCAACTGCAGCCCAAAAATTTGAAACTGAATAGGGGAAAAATCATAAATGAAAAAAGGACAAAAAAAGAAATGAAGGACCAGAAAGGACAAAGGGTTAGGGTCCCTTCCCGCCTCAACAACTTCAATCTTTTTCCAACTTTGCATTCGAAAGAAACAAATTTTTGCATAGAGAAATTTTGACGGAAAAACAGTCTTATGTTTCTAGCAATATGAATAACAAATTACCATGAAACTGGTTTATAATACCCAACACCAACCTACTCTGGAAGTAAAATTTATACTATTTACATAACAAACTATTTTGATAATTTTGTGTCGTTGTGTTCAATTGGATAGTGTTCAGGCAGCTCTGTTTCCGTGCTTCGTAGCCATTTTTGAAACAAGAACTGCTTCGCGGTGCGTTCGTTATATTTATAATTCTCTCTGCGAATATATTCGCTTATTTCAAGCGATCGTTTCCGCGGCACGTTGAATTTTCCGGGCGGTTGCTTCGTCTTGTACATGTTCTCGCAACCCCCTATGTCGCTATCGTTGTCCTTTTTCGCAACTGCCCCGTTCGAAGCACGTGTGCGAGACCGTCCAGTAACCGGCCTAAAAGAGTCGTTTTTCGTCAAGGCCGTTATTCGCGGTTTATCAGTTCTCTGAAGTGGATGTTTCTGAAGATTATTGTGTGTTACGTGTGACCGAGCGCTTCGCTCGTTTCTCGTTACAACGCCGTGACGGTTTTCGGTCCGGTTCCGTAAACCGCTCTCCTTTGCTGCTGCAGTTCTGGGTTTTTCTGAGTCTGTTGTTTTCTGCTGGTTTCCACGGTCCTTGCTTCCTGTGAAAAACGACAGCAAGTTCTCTGTAAAACTGTTCCTATCATTTGAAAATTTGAAAAATCTTCCCGGTTTTCGTTCCGACTTGGAATTTCCCGGTGTGTCGTTGCGTATATGCGGTAAATGAATATTGGCCTCGCAATCCGGCGAATCTACCTGACTCGTTTTCTCGATGATTTGCGATGATGTGTGTTCTGTGCCATTCTCATTGAAACGCGGAAATGTTCCGTGCGATCGGTTCGGCATAGTGTTTCTGTTTAATTGGCAGAGGGTCTTTCTATAATAAATATCGAACTTTACTATTAACGAAAAGGTTCACTGGATCACACATAAACATCTGTTGCGTGTGTCTTGTCATCTTTCTTTGCTAAAAAGAAAACATTTAACTTGAGTTTTTTGAAATGATATTTTTACGTTAATACCCAGATATTTTATGACAGGTGGAAATAAGCAACCCAGATATGGAAACGAGACTCAGCCGGAATGTGTCCCTAAGTCATAAGACATGCTGAAATTTCATAGCTTCGTGTTGAAAGCGACTCTTGTTAGAAAAGCTATTGATCACTTTGAAACAAAATATAAATTTCCACTGATTTTAAAAACTCAATTGTCGCTCACTACGGCATGTAAAGATGCACCGTCAGCCAAATTTGATGCCGTATTGTAAAAGAAACACGCCGTTCTTAAATCTTGTCCATTTTTGAAGCTGTCATAAATCTTAAACTAGACAATTGAATAACAATTGGTCAACGAGCGAACGAAGATGTATTGCACCGTAGATAAAACATTGTTACAAATACCCTTTGTGTTGCAGTGTAAGAGAAACCTTGGTAAGAGATGGTGAGCAAACACGATAGCCCGGTTCGTTACCCAAACCAGGCAGTTCAATGAAACAAACAGGAAGTTTTAAGAGCCAATTCGTAATCTAAAAATTTGCATTTTAGTGCTTGATGACATCTTTTATCAATCTCAATACACCAATTGCTGGTGTACCAATAAACCTTATCTGCCTTTAGTTGTGGGTTGTCCTCAGCCCTAACCTTACAGAACACTCAACCGAACCCTGGAAAATCATACGATGATATATAGAATTCCTAATTGTGAGAAGGAATAGGATTTCGAGACCATATCAGCATGTTAATTTCGATCGAATCGAATACCTACCATAGCATGAAACATGCAACAAAAACACTTAAAGGCCTGACATCAGATCAGTTTAAAAAACATTTGCACAACACAATCCAGATGAAGAAAAGAGACACAAATTTGGTCATTGAGTAATTTCTTTACGCAAGGCCGTGTTCTAGGTAAACGCAGAAACGAAAACATGAAGAAGAAGAAGACTGCGACTAAGAGGTCAAAACGATTAAGCTGCCAGGAAATATCAATGAGTAATTTGAAGTTGAGGCAACATAAATGCTTTGTCTGAAAAAGGAGTCTAGATATATCGTGTCTTTTGTACGATAAAGCAAATTCTTCCAATCTACGACTGGATCAAATGGCCTAAGGCTTCGATAAGCTATTAGCAGAAGTATGAGAAAATATATTGTATGTATTTGATGGCTGGCAAGGTGGAATATTTGAATATGAAGAAAACAGAGGTACCTATCTCGGATCTGGACTACATAAAACAAGATGTCGTGTCTTTTGTATCTCAAGTTGCCATCTCCCAGAAACAAAGCCAAATTCTCTTGCAACCCATAACCAAATGCAGAAGAAAAATTAAGCCATGGCTAAGCACACCCAATCATGCGGTATCATTTCTGACAGAAAACTGGAATTCGTGCATAAAACCTCCCCATACAAAATGCTGAATAATCGTATCCAAGTTCCAAGGATTACGCTTGTGATGTAAATAGGTACCTTAGTGGTGAATATTTTAAATAGTCGATTTAAGAGAAAGAAATGCAACCGAAACTAGTAATAATTAATTAATGAAAACTTTATCGATGCATTCATCCAAGAGCATTTGGTAGAATGAATAGGAAAAATGTAATCTATGAAATGGTGGGAAGACGCCCCACCGCAGCTAGATTAGAATTTTGTATGCACTTTGCATTTTGCAGGTATGAGCATAGATGCTTTTTAGCACTGAAGAAGCAAAATTTTGAAATCAAGTCTGCATAATAGATACAAGTGAGGGTGTGGCTTCATTCAAACTTACTTATCAAGGAAGATATATCATGTCACTTAATCAAGTTTGTGCTAATAAGTCTGTCACATAGTGCTCGATACCATCTAATATAGAACAGGGCGGTGCAAAGTTGCAACTTTGAGTTTCATGCTTAATGCAGTTGTCTTAAGTAGGCCACAAACAGACGTGCATTAGTGCAATGGGAAATTAGTATTTCCAAAGAGCCAACAAGGCGAGCAATAAGTATATTGAGTTGTGTATAAAGTGGAACAACATTGCCTTCAAATGGAAAAGACAATATTTTTATAAGTAAATTATACACGGCTTTGAAAAAAGCAAACATTTAGTAAACTAAAGCTTTTCGTCTGACACTCTTCAGAGTTTAAAACGTCAGAACATAGATCGAAAACTCTACGCGCTAAGAAATATATATACCCAGTTGTGGATCGAAATAGGCCAATCAGAAACACGAGCACATGACTGTAAAGGTTGACAAATCAGTGCCGCTTGCCTATTAGAATGTAAGCAATGGAGTCCTAAGGTGAAAACGAACTCCTTTTGTCTACACAGTAGCGGTTTTTTCGTGCTTATGTAGATAGATTCTAAAACTGCTAGGTGGAACGACGATCGGGCTTTACCAATAATCCGAAACATGTCGCCATGATAGTTTTTTGCCCAAAGAGAACAGCCACCTCGTTCTTGCAAATCCAAAATTACTACTAAAACCTGCGATTCTGCTATCGGGCAGCATTTGCTAGAAAACCCAGTTTGTGCAAAAAACTATAATGGCGACATGTTTCGGATTATTGGTAAAGCCCGATCGTCGTTCCACCTAGCAGTTTTAGAATCTATCTACATAAGCACGAAAAAACCGCTACTATGTAGACAAAAGGAGTTCGTTTTCACCTTAGGACTCCATTAGTAACATTCTAATAGGCAAGCGGCACTGATTGGTCAACCTTTACAGTCATGTGCTCGTGTTTCTGATTGGCCTATTTCGATCCACAACTGGGTATATATATTTCTTAGCGTAGAGTTTTCGATCTATGTTCTGACGTTTTAAACTCTGAAGAGTGTCAGACGAAAAGCTTTAGTTTACTAAATGTTTGCTTTTTTCAAAGCGAGAAAATGTTCTTATGAAAGAGGAGTGTTCCTCTCTAGCACAGCTTATTCTGCATTGCCGGGTCTGCAAACCAACTTTGGCTAACTACAAGCTGCTGGTTTTTTTTCGAAATTGTGTTAGACACGGCCCGAAGGTGGTTATTTGTTTGGTGCTTGGGAAATATAAGTATGATCGTTATGTGTTTATTGATCGCAAAGAAATCTACTAGCAGAGCACAAAATAGACTAGTCATCGGGCGACTACGATAACTGGATGTTTGGACCTATTCCATTGCATGATTATCCTTAATTGCATATTAATTACGGCAGTTATGCTGTTAGAGAGACCAGTTGTTGTCAACTTTAAGTCTTCAGGGGCTGATTGTCAGGTTTTTGTATATATGCAATGATAGTTGAACCTTTTTTTAAGATGTTTATAAAAAGTCTACGCTTACAATTGTTTTGACAGTTGAAGATTTCGCTGATAATGTTCTTAAAGTCTAGACCAGGGCGTATGCAACTACCTGTGTTAAGAAATCTTTAATAGGCCCTTGAATAAATTTTCTACATTGCCCTGGTTCAATCGTGTTATTGGAGGGGGATGGAGGCTCTACATAGAGATCAGACGAGTCAGAGAAGACGAGGACCGCGCGCTGGAGCGGAGATAGAGTGAGGTGAGGAGGGTGAGAAGTCTTCATCAAGTCAAATTATATATATATTACAAATATATATTATTATTTTTTAAATAATATAGTATAATATAGATATTATTTCGAAAATTATATTTGTGTGAGTAACATTATAATATAGTATAAGTTATTTCTATAATATATTGTAGGTTTGCTTTTAATTTTTTTTTTTTATATGTGGATTATTTGAAAGAGTGTATTTTTCTTATATTATATATATATTCTATATATAAGGAAAGCTGCTATTAGTATTGATAGATAATATAGAGATAACAGTTGTCTGTGGGCTAACTGATGTTCAAAAAATAATGTAGATTAGAATATAGATAATATGATTGGTTTTGTTTTGGCATTTTGAAGCCAGTTTAATGTATCGACGGTTGTTACGATGTTGTTGTTATCGATGCTCTCGCATATAAGGATTCTCCACAATATATTATTTTGTTCTGTGCTGTTTTAAATATGTTCTTAAATTATATTCAACTGCATGTAGGTACAAGCCATTTGCTCTTTATGTGCGCTCATCTTGTCCTCAAAATGTCCTTATTTTTCGGGGTCATGAAAGTCCTAAAATTGTGTCGTTGAATTTAAATTCAGCTTTCTTTGTTTGTCTGGGTTTTAATAGAGTGGATTAGAAAAGAAAGCTCCAATTTGGATTACACCTAGCTTTATGCTGTTTTGGCTATACACTGGTGGAGGTATTTGTTCTGATATGGACTCTTGAACTATTTCACGCTTAACTGGCATAGAGGCTCATAGATGAGACTGTATAGCATCAACATGTGACTGTAACAGTTGTGTGGTGGGGAGTTGGGTAATTGGGGGGTAGGTGGTCAGTTTTCCAGCTCGAATTTAGTAAAAATTGGAGTCGAAGTTTGTGCGAAGCACGTTCAAAAAGACGCACTACCGGATGGTCAAGGGACGAAAAGCTCTAGTGGTTCCCACATTTGAGTTTTCCTATTGGCATGACGTCTTGATCTTTATTAGTTTAAAGCTCTGGTGGGTGGTTCTTGTAAAGGATATATAGGGGGTCCCTTTGACCGCTATGAGAATCAATGAAGTGAATTTATGTGATGGCATGAGATGGTTTTCTGCGAAAACAACCTTTTCGATGTAGATTTAGGCATCTTCATTTTCCCTTTGTGTTGTCATTCTTTCTGTGAGTCTTTCGCGAAGAAGACTTTTCAGGTTCTTTGATAGCGCAATATTCTGCCTGATGCAAAATAGTAAAGTTTCAAATATAGAGATTAATTTGTGGCGTTGCATATCTTATGATCGTTACGATTGCAGTTATAAACCCCGTTCGTACCGTACGTTTGTGTTGGTTGGTATGTATAAACATCTGATGTTTGTCATAGGGCGATATATAATATAACCAGTATATTAGAGATAGATATTTATATATAGAAATTGCTAAATCCATTGAAGTCTGTAGATATTCGTGCTGACTGTCGGTGTGGCGTAGTGGCAAGATATATTAGAGAGAGATGCTTTGCAATATTGATATATGATAACAGAAGCTCCTTCGTGCATGTGTTAAGTGTAAAGGTACACCCCCTTATAGTGCAGAAGATTGTATCCGCATCTCTCAGGCCTTTTTATTATCGTCACTTCTCCGTTAAAAAGATGGATTATAAAGATATATAGATGAGAGAGGATATATAATATGATAGATAGATGTCTTTCTTTCTCTTGTTTTTATATCATGTTATTGTTAAATGCTCAGGCAGAGCAATAGGTGTGTGTTGTTCTTCACCTGTTTTTTTACAAAATAGCAGTCGGTCGCCCGACATACTTGGTAAAAGTAAAGGTATGGAATTCTTCAAGTGTTACTTTTCGTTTTAATTTGGGGTGGTGTTATTTTTTTTGATGCCATCCTTACAGATATTTCATGCAGAGAGGTACAGTTGATGTAGATTGCGTTAATTTATCTCTAATGATATTCTTGTTTTAATCTGTTTAATATGGACTCCCCGTATTACTGTCGTATTAGTTTTATTAGGTTATAGGATGTTAGGATCTTATCTGCGTGTGGTCGGCTCGTGGTGTCGCGTCCTCGAGTGCTTCTCCTTGCGCAGTTGCTACTCCCTGTCTCGCTCGTCGCGGTCTGTTCTTTGTTGGGTTATAGCTTCTGGTTCTTGTGAGGTGATGTGATGTCCTGTATATAGGGGTGAGTGTTTTAACACGTTGGCGTGTTTGCGTGTGTGAGAGTTGGCGCGGCAGTCTTGGCGCGTGTAGTTTTGGCGTCTAATATTTGATCGAGAGCATTCCCTTTTGACGGTTAGGGCATCTGGCATATCGTAGCTCCAAGCACCTGCTGGTTTTTGGAGTTTGTGAATCATTTGTACTTCTAGTTTTCGTAGTTTGAAATCTCAGAGCTAAGAGTAAATCCTTAGAGAAGTTCCCAAAGTGTTTTAGTCTGATGCAGGCGCAGAATGTAGTTTAGCGGGGAAATTAGGGCCATATTTTGCTAGAATGGCGCTCATAACTATATGAAAATTTCTATTAAAGCTGTTAAAGTGTTGCGTAATAGTTACGTAATAGAACAATTGCATGTCACTGATGTATGAGTGAATGGCTGCGGGGTTAACGATACCAGTCTACAATTGAGGCTTAATTCACGGACCATGTCATTCGTAGCCGCCACTCCCGCCTTTTGACGGGAGGTCTGTATGACAGTGGTGTGGTGAGTTGCAGGCTGAAAATTATATATATTGTGATCGATTTGTATTGTTGTTATGAGAGATAGGGTGTTATAGTGGACTGCCGAGTGGCACTTTTTGTAAGTACTTAGGCCAGCAAAGTTTTGCGCCCCGTCTCTATTTTCGAACTTGCTCTTCTTCGACTGCAATTGAAGAGGGGCTTTAACAGCCAAGAGGCGTAAGCAGGGCACTTGTGATCTTGAATAAAACGAATTGCTTTAAAGTTCTAATCCAAGCCCTCAATCTGGGTGAAACGAGGGAGCAGCATGCTTTCAAAATTGCCGCAGAGATTTCTTTGCTCAAGGAATATAAACTCTTGTTTTTAGGCAATAGTCCTGTGTTTGAAACAGATGTAACTCTTACTTGAGTTGGTCGATAAGGAAGTTTGCTATTAGGTAATAATTCTGTTTTTCATTTAAGCCAAGGAATCTGCCACACCGGCTGAACGGATTCCGAATTAAAAAACTGGTGAGTGAATTTTTAAAACATTCTCTAATGCTTGGGATTTCATTTATAGGTCGAGAATTTTGTAGAGAATGACGGCTTTATAAAGCTTGTTATGCAAGCTAAGTACAAACAAGCTCGAGATGTCATGTGTTATCCGTAAGGTACAGTTATTGTTAATGTGTATGATGTTAACTCAGATAGGGTTGTTGTCAAGTTGTATCTTAAACAATTAGTATGTTTTCAAGCATAGACAAACAGATCTGATCTCTTAACTATACAATGGTTGGATACTATCAAACAGGTGTATCTTAGATGCGTGTCAGTTTGGACACGAGAATCTAATTCGAGAAAGATTTGTTTTGTGGGTGTTTTGCTTTGTATCGTTGGAACATCTCGAGGCCTTTTATTAGAAAAGGGTAGATGATGAAATATTTATGATTGATAAGCCAAATTCTTGAAACATAAACTACTTTAGTGGAAAGGATGGAGAAATGAGCATCTGAAGAGTGCCAGAGGATTTTCAAGCACCGGCTAGGCTGCGTTTTGTGGTGAGAGAGGTCCTGTGCAGAGGAATAGGGCTGGGAAAAAGTGTTGTGTTGTATTTTCAGCAGAATAAAGGAGAATCAGACAGCTGAAATTTAACTGGGCCATTTTCCTCTATCAACCCTTGTAAAGACCCTTTGTCCCCCCAATCGGCATCTAGGCCCCTTTTTTAATACCGATTTAACTTTAAGTCAACAGGAAGTTAGACATTTGGAATGTGTTAATTTAAGATATCTTTTGGTGGTACAAAACTATGTAAATG
>NW_027019301.1:7023525-7041540 GCF_013076305.1 Rhopilema esculentum | reverse complement strand
AATGTGTAAAACGCACAAAGAAAAGTTATAAAGAGGAGCGGTCAATTTAGCATATCAGGCAACGATTGAAGGGTTCAGCCGTGAGAGTTTGCCCGTAATGAGATAAATCAATGCATCTTGGAACTAATAAAATAAGCATGATGTAAGCATAAAATTAGTCTCAAATACTCAATAAGCATATAAAAATGGCGTAACACGATCAGGCCCAAGGTAAGGTTACCTTATACAGTGCTACCCCTTTGAAGAGGTGGGGGGACCAGAAAGAATTCATATATGGCCAAAAAAGGATACAACCCCCTTACCCCAATACCCAACTGCAGCCCAAAAATTTGAAACTGAATAGGGGAAAAATCATAAATGAAAAAAGGACAAAAAAAGAAATGAAGGACCAGAAAGGACAAAGGGTTAGGGTCCCTTCCCGCCTCAACAACTTCAATCTTTTTCCAACTTTGCATTCGAAAGAAACAAATTTTTGCATAGAGAAATTTTGACGGAAAAACAGTCTTATGTTTCTAGCAATATGAATAACAAATTACCATGAAACTGGTTTATAATACCCAACACCAACCTACTCTGGAAGTAAAATTTATACTATTTACATAACAAACTATTTTGATAATTTTGTGTCGTTGTGTTCAATTGGATAGTGTTCAGGCAGCTCTGTTTCCGTGCTTCGTAGCCATTTTTGAAACAAGAACTGCTTCGCGGTGCGTTCGTTATATTTATAATTCTCTCTGCGAATATATTCGCTTATTTCAAGCGATCGTTTCCGCGGCACGTTGAATTTTCCGGGCGGTTGCTTCGTCTTGTACATGTTCTCGCAACCCCCTATGTCGCTATCGTTGTCCTTTTTCGCAACTGCCCCGTTCGAAGCACGTGTGCGAGACCGTCCAGTAACCGGCCTAAAAGAGTCGTTTTTCGTCAAGGCCGTTATTCGCGGTTTATCAGTTCTCTGAAGTGGATGTTTCTGAAGATTATTGTGTGTTACGTGTGACCGAGCGCTTCGCTCGTTTCTCGTTACAACGCCGTGACGGTTTTCGGTCCGGTTCCGTAAACCGCTCTCCTTTGCTGCTGCAGTTCTGGGTTTTTCTGAGTCTGTTGTTTTCTGCTGGTTTCCACGGTCCTTGCTTCCTGTGAAAAACGACAGCAAGTTCTCTGTAAAACTGTTCCTATCATTTGAAAATTTGAAAAATCTTCCCGGTTTTCGTTCCGACTTGGAATTTCCCGGTGTGTCGTTGCGTATATGCGGTAAATGAATATTGGCCTCGCAATCCGGCGAATCTACCTGACTCGTTTTCTCGATGATTTGCGATGATGTGTGTTCTGTGCCATTCTCATTGAAACGCGGAAATGTTCCGTGCGATCGGTTCGGCATAGTGTTTCTGTTTAATTGGCAGAGGGTCTTTCTATAATAAATATCGAACTTTACTATTAACGAAAAGGTTCACTGGATCACACATAAACATCTGTTGCGTGTGTCTTGTCATCTTTCTTTGCTAAAAAGAAAACATTTAACTTGAGTTTTTTGAAATGATATTTTTACGTTAATACCCAGATATTTTATGACAGGTGGAAATAAGCAACCCAGATATGGAAACGAGACTCAGCCGGAATGTGTCCCTAAGTCATAAGACATGCTGAAATTTCATAGCTTCGTGTTGAAAGCGACTCTTGTTAGAAAAGCTATTGATCACTTTGAAACAAAATATAAATTTCCACTGATTTTAAAAACTCAATTGTCGCTCACTACGGCATGTAAAGATGCACCGTCAGCCAAATTTGATGCCGTATTGTAAAAGAAACACGCCGTTCTTAAATCTTGTCCATTTTTGAAGCTGTCATAAATCTTAAACTAGACAATTGAATAACAATTGGTCAACGAGCGAACGAAGATGTATTGCACCGTAGATAAAACATTGTTACAAATACCCTTTGTGTTGCAGTGTAAGAGAAACCTTGGTAAGAGATGGTGAGCAAACACGATAGCCCGGTTCGTTACCCAAACCAGGCAGTTCAATGAAACAAACAGGAAGTTTTAAGAGCCAATTCGTAATCTAAAAATTTGCATTTTAGTGCTTGATGACATCTTTTATCAATCTCAATACACCAATTGCTGGTGTACCAATAAACCTTATCTGCCTTTAGTTGTGGGTTGTCCTCAGCCCTAACCTTACAGAACACTCAACCGAACCCTGGAAAATCATACGATGATATATAGAATTCCTAATTGTGAGAAGGAATAGGATTTCGAGACCATATCAGCATGTTAATTTCGATCGAATCGAATACCTACCATAGCATGAAACATGCAACAAAAACACTTAAAGGCCTGACATCAGATCAGTTTAAAAAACATTTGCACAACACAATCCAGATGAAGAAAAGAGACACAAATTTGGTCATTGAGTAATTTCTTTACGCAAGGCCGTGTTCTAGGTAAACGCAGAAACGAAAACATGAAAAAAAGAAGAAGAAATGCGACCAAGAGGTCAAAACGATTAAGCTGTCAGGAAATATCAATGAGTAATTTGAAGTTGAGGCAACATAAATGCTTTGTCTGAAAAAGGAGTCTAGATATATCGTGTCTTTTGTACGATAAAGCCAATTCTTCCAATCTACGACTGGATCAAATGGCCTAAGGCTTTGATAAGCTATTAGCAGAAGTATGAGAAATATATTGTATGTATTTGATAGCTGGCAAAGTTGAATATTTGAATATGAAGAAAACAGAGGTACCTATCTCAGATCTGGACTACATAAAACAAGATGTCGTGTCTTTTGTATCTCAAGTTGCCATCTCCCAGAAACAAAGCCAAATTCTCTTGCAACCCATAACCAAATGCAGAAGAAAAATTAAGCCATGGCTAAGCACACCCAATCATGCGGTATCATTTCTGACAGAAAACTGGAATTCGTGCATAAAACCTCCCCATACAAAATGCTGAATAATCGTATCCAAGTTCCAAGGATTACGCTTGTGATGTAAATAGGTACCTTAGTGGTGAATATTTTAAATAGTCGATTTAAGAGAAAGAAATGCGACCGAAACTAGTAATAATTAATTAATGAAAACTTTATCGATGCATTCATCCAAGAGCATTTGGTAGAATGAATAGGAAAAATGTAATCTATGAAATGGTGGGAAGACGCCCCACCGCAGCTAGATTAGAATTTTGTATGCACTTTGCATTTTGCAGGTATGAGCATGGATGCTTTTTAGCACTGAGGAAGCCAAAATTTGAAATCAAGTCTGCATAATAGATACAAGTGAGGGTGTGGCTTCATTCAAACTTACTTATCAAGGAAGATATATCATGTCACTTAATCAAGTTCGTTGCTAATAAGTCTGTCACATAGTGCTCGATACCATATAATATAGAACAGGGTGGTGCAAAGTTGCAACTTTGAGTTTCATGCTTAATGCCATCATCACAGGCATCGGTATGTCAGTTGTATTAAGTAGGCCACAAACAGACATGCAATAGTGCATTGGGAAATTAGTATTTCCAAAGAGCCAACAAGGCGAGCAATAAGTATATTGAGTTGTGTATAAAGTGGAACAACATTGCCTTCAAATGGAAAAGACAATATTCTTTTAAGTATATTATACACACCAAATGCCTAATTTCCCGTTGACTTAGTTAAATCTGATAAAAAAGGGGGCCTGATGTCGATTTGGGACAAAGGGTCTTTACAAGGGTTGATAGAGAAAATAGCCCAGGAAATTTCATAAGCAAAATTTAATTTTTTGATGGCTGTCTGATTCCCCTTTATTCTGCTGAAATATCAACAAACAC
Organism: Rhopilema esculentum; assembly: GCF_013076305.1. Next base: position 7,037,743 of record NW_027019301.1, on the reverse strand, counting down.
TTTTCCACCCTATCTACTGAAAGGACCTCTTCACACAAAACGCAGCCAGCCTGCGAAATCTCTGGCACTCCAATTCTTGCTTTATCCCTTCACTAAGATAGTATAAGTTTCAAAAATTTGGCTTATCAACAATAAATCCTTTTATTCATATCCTTTTCTAAATAAAAGGCTCGAGATGTTCAACGATACAAAGCAAAGCCCAAAGAAACAAATCTTTCTCGAATTAGTTCTCGTTCCAACTGACACGCTCAAGATACAACCTGTTTGATATTCCAACCATTGATACGTTAAAGATGATCAAGATCTTTCTTGATGCTAGAAAACATACTAATTTTAAAATACACTGACAACAAACCTATCCGAGTAACATCATACACACTTTAACAAAAGAACCACTGACCTACATAACACAACATCTCGAGTTGTTTGTACCAGCTTGCATAACAAGCCTTTATAAATGGCCTCATTCTCTACAAATTCTCAACCATACAAGAAGATCACCAAGCATTAGAAATGTTTTAAAAATTCACTCACCAGTTTTTTTTATCAGGATTCCTTCAGCCCGGTGTGAGATTCCTCTGCCTTAAACGAAAACAGAATTATCAACAAAGCGAACTTCCTTTCGACCAACTCAAGGAAGAGTTACATCTGTTTCAAAACACAGGACTATTGCCTAAAACAAGAGTTTAATCTCCTTGAGCAAAGAAATCCTGCGGCAATTTTGAATAGCATGCTGGCTCGTTATACCAGATTGAGGGCTTGGATTAGACTTAAAGCAATTCGTTTTATTCAGATCACAAGTGCCCTGCTAGCGGCCCTCTTTGTAAGCCTCCTTCAATTTGCAGTCGAAGAAGAGCAAGTTGAAATGAGAGGCGCAAAACTTTGGGCCTAAGTACTTCAAAAGCATCGCAGTCAAATGCTGCTATGATGATACATCATTTATGGGTTTTTTACGTACATTAGTGTAAAAGGGAGTGCGGCTACGAATGAATGGTCCGTGATAAGCCATTGCAGACTGGTATCGTACCCACAACCATTCATCATACATAGTGACATGCAATTTGCTATCGTCATATTTACGCAACAATTAACCAGTTTAATAGAACTATAGTTATGAGCGGCATTCTAGCAAAATTGGCCTAATTTCCTAAATACACATCTGCAGTAACTTTGGGGAACTTCTCTCAACGATTTTACTCTTAGCTCTGAGATTTCAAACTACGAAACTAGAAGTACAAATGATTCACAAACTCCAAAACTAAGGTGTGGAGCCAAATGCCAGATTGCCTAACGCAAAAGTGTGGAGCCAAAAGCCTAACGCAAAAATTGTAACAACCCCCTATACAGGACATCCTCTAAGAACAGAAGTATCATAGACAACAGGATAAGAACAGGAGTATCAACTTTTATTCGCTAAATAAATATGGGTGTTAATAGTTTGAATAACAATTACTTGTATCTGATGAAGTATCTGTAGGATGCATAAAAAAATAAAACCAAAATTAAAACGAAAGTAAATTGAGAATCATATTTACTTTCAAGTTATGGGATGCTTTTGAAAAAAAGGTGAAGAAAGATAAATTGAGATTAACAAATGATTAAAAAAGAAGAAGACATTCATCAAATCAAAGCCTTTCTCGCTGAATATCGCTTTTTAACGGAGAATGTACAATAATAAAAGGTGGAGTGATAAATGTACCATGACATATGAAGGAGCTTTTGGGGGCATTCCCTAGAACTTTGACGACGGGCGAGAAAATCTTTCAATGGATTTAGAAATCAAGATAAAGATCTAGCAAAAACTAGTGTAAATTATTTTTATCGCCCAGTTGACAAAATCAATATTGGTTAGAAGTTGAAACAAGGTACGGAGCGAGGTTTTATCTGAGTCGATCAAATTATCAACGCCAAAAAAAATTCAATGAAACTTTACTATTTGATCAGGCAGAATATTGCTCTGAAAGACTGAATGTCTTTTGCGAAAGACTCCGAGAGGAATACAAACAAAGGAGACATGAAGATGCCTAAAGTTACATCGAAAAAGGTTGTCTTTGGAAACCGTTCATGCCACAAAAATTCACTTCATGTTCTAGGGTCAAAGGGACCCACCCCCTATATATTCTTACAAGAGACCATTTACTAATAAAGATCAAGGACTCATGCCAAAGAAAACTCAAATGTGGACCATAGAGCTTTTCGTATCCTTGACATCGGTAGTGTTTTTTGTACGTGCTTCGAAAATTGATCCATTTTTACTTAATTGGTGAAAACCGCACTACCCCCTTACCCAACTCCCTCACATGTACAGTCACATGTGATGTATACAGTCTCATCTTATTGAGTCTCTTTGAGTTAAGTTAAATAGTAGAATCGGAACAAAAACTCACCAAGTGATGCCAAACATAAAGCAGGTGTAATCCAAATTGGAGCTTTCTTTTTCTATCCACTCTATTAAAACAGACAAAAAAAGAAAGCTGAAGTTTAAATTCAACGACCATTTTTAGGTTTTGACCCGAAAAATAAGGCATTTTTGAGACAGATGACGCACATAAAAGAGCAAATGGCTTGTACCTACATGCAGTTTGATTGTTAAGACATATTAAAAACAGACAGAAACAAATAGAATCTTATTGCGACTCATAAACAAAACATCGTAAAACTGCGATCTACGTAGGCTTCAAAGCAAAACAAACCATACAGATATCTAGGACTATTTCGAATTTTTGCGTTGCCCACAAACGTGGTTACTGCAATTTTTACCGCATTTGGGCAAAGCAGGTTTTTTATTGAAACCCTTTCTATTCCACTTTGAATGCAACCGCTGGTATTAAAGTAATGCTTAACAATTGATTTCGATTCTGATCGAAATTATACTTGCTCAGATATAAGCTGATCATATAACACTTGAACAGGGCAATTAAAATATTTATTAAGGCTATTAAAGATTTTACACAGTGAGTTGCAAAGGTGGTTTAAACTTTAAACATTATCAGGAAAATCGTCAAATTGTAAGCTGTTTTTATAAACGTCTTAAAAAGAGGTATCATATGATATTAAAAATTGAAATAGCCCTGAACTTAAAGTTGATAACAACTTGTCTCTCTAAAGATAACTGGTAATTAATATGAATAAGGATATTGCGATAGGTCAAACATCAGTTTATCAGTCGCTAGTATTTTCTCTGCTAGTAGTTTCTTGATCAATAACACATAACGATCATACTTATATTCAAGACCAACAAAACACTTGGGTTTAACACAATTTGAAAAAAAACCAGAGCTTGTAGTTTACCAAAGTTTGGTTGACGGAATCAGAATAATGTGTAGAGAACACTCCTTTTATAAGAACAATTTTCTAAGAAAACAAGTCTCAACATTGGTCTATAGTTAAGGACAATTTACTGGCTCTTATTAAAAAAGGGTGCACCAGCAATCAATGTGAACAGTAGAAACAAAAAGGAATGAAAATATCCGACACGTTTTCCGACATTCATTACAAAAACACTCCCTTCAATCGTTACTGGTTTTCGTAAACAGGATGAATACGCGAGACCACAACTTAAATTCAGTCTTAATGGCTATTGAAACGGTGGCAAGACAACCGAGCAAACAACCAGCGCGAGCCTTCAAAACCAATGGAAAGCTCAAAGTAATGGCAGAAGTCAACCGTACAATACGTGGGCTCGTTGATATCCTGGTTTAGTAGACAAACTATAGGCTATTACTGTGTTTTGATAGAGATTTAACCCAAAGTAACAAAGAAAATGGAAAGGATAACTCAGCTTAGGTTTCTAATACTAGTAAGCATGTAACACAATTCTTTCTATGGAATTCTTTTCAACCTTGCCTAAGCTACGGATCTGTCCAGCTTGTTCAGAATATGAATGCATAAACAAACAATTTTTAACGTACCTTTACTTGTGAGAAACTTGCGTACTACGAATGAGCATTATTCCAACCGACTTTACTCGTAGCAACACTTACACCCCTCAGTGTTTAATCCAAAAGCCAGGTCAATTATTTTGGCAGATCGTCTGCAACTGCTTTCGTTAACAATTGCTTCCTTCGATTTGCTTGATATTCTTGCACTTGTGTGTGAAAGATAGCGGAGAGGCTGCCAGCGCTGTTCACTATCCTGCTAGCTTCAAAACTTCAGGTTGTGATATCATCTTTGTTTTCAACCGCACAATAATATAAATAATCGATTGATAAGAGAGAGTATCCAGGCTAAGGTTTACAGAAAACTGTTTGATGTTATTGACGCAGTTTGCGTTCGAGTTTTCTGGTTTATGGCTGGTAGCGTATACTTGCAACCATAAATACATGTATCACGCACTCGGCACTCGCCTTTTCTGTGACGCTTGTGGCTTATTTTGATTGCAGAGCTGAGCCTCCAGCAGGCTGGTCGCTGTATATGAATGCCTTCTGGAACCCACAGTGTTTCACGGCATAATAAAAAGGATACAAATCAATCTGACAGGGGGGCGTCGGATCTTCGTGTTTGCAGGTGGTTTCGAGCCACAGATCAGCATTGGCACCCGAGAAAAAGGAAGGAGTGCCAGAGAGAAGAGAGTTGTGAAGTCAAAGAAAGACTGAAATGCTTTTGAGCTTATGTACCTTAGGCACTGTAGCAGTTTGTTGTAATCATCTGAAGTTATTTTGAAAGGGGGTGAATTGGGCGGGGTTTGGACTGCTTCAAGAAAAACATACGTCACAGTATTATCCTGTCAATCATTAGCAATATATCATAGCAATCCCAAGAAGCTGTTGTGTAAACAAGATTTGTTATCATATCTGGCCGTTAAATGGAATAAAGCATCACTGGATAACTGTTATCGACAGCTCATGATAGCCCTGTGGGTAAAATAAACCTATTCTTTGCATCAGTCATGCGATGAGCATGCAGGAGTCGCTAAAACAAGTCAATGCTCCACCCCTTCGAACTATAAACGGTTAGCCTTTAACAAGGTATATCACGCAACCCCTGTAAGATTCGCCTGGTTTGGGCCACGGTTGACTCGCAGATTTGTTCCACAAAAAGTATACCTTACTACCTTGCGTTTCACAGTATCAGAGATGTCTTTGAAATATGGTTAATGCTGCTTCATATTTTCGCACGGAAAAGCTACAAGTTTGAATATACACAATCCGAGTAATAATAACAAATAATTACAGCTAGTAACAAATTCTCTAATAAGAGAGTCTAATAGCTCTTTTTGCAATCAAAGAGCTCTCTAGAAGTGATCGAGGATCAACAAGAATTTAAGAATTTTTTCCTTTGCTTTTTCAATAGTCTGTTATTTCACGTTATTGGCAGATATACATAAGCAACAAATGCCAAATTCCTACATCTTAACATCTAACAACGTTACAACTTACATTATACATCTAAAACATAGCTGTATGACAGTAGGCTTTGCTGAGCGGAGTTAATAAATTGTGCAAACTATTCAGAACTGATTCAAGAAGTTCTTTTATGCGATTTGCGACATAGTTTCAAACCAATAGTAACTGGATTTAAATGATATCAAACTGAGATAAGAATGAAATACAGTTTTGCAAAGAAAGAATATGGTCCTGTTATGGTTGGTTGCTACAACAGGATGAACATTGTAACAACCCCCTCTCTTCGACACCTTCCGGCTAAATATATAAAAGCGGCTTTAAACTGATCCAGAAGATCGTGAATTGCTACAAGACTGCGTTTAATGTACATAAGACATTTTAACGGGGCCGCTAACCATGTAATTGGCTGTCTCAATACGTCACCTGCATTTGTGATTTGTTTTCAATGTTTCTATAAAGCACCGTGCTGCGTCATAGAAATCTCGAGTACTCGCATAACAGTACTGATTATGATTTCGGTAATGATTCAAGCGATTCGTGATTATTTGGGCCGTTAGCAACTTGTTGATGATGATTATAATGGTAATTGTTGAGCATGATTGTGATTGATGAAAATGATTGACGATAGAAGAGGATGAATGAAGAATGTGATTGATATTGATAACGGTGATGATGCTGATGATTATGATGATGCTTAGCTGCGTATTCATGGCGATTATTATGATGATGTCGTTGATTGAAATTGCAAATCAGGAACCCGGCGTAGTTTTGAATAGCCATTATAAGAATGATTAGAAACCAGAACAAGGAGCCAGCAAGCATGTGGTTTTCATTCTGGCAACTACACTAATGAGGCTGGATGGCCAACGAAATAAATAGGGCCCCTGCAACGAGCACAAATTGACCGTTACTTAGAAAAGTAATGGAAAGGACCGCCCATTTTTGCAGGAGTTCTCTCAACTCTTTCTGTTGTTTTTGTTTAACATGAATAATAAATGTTTGGATAACAAGAAAGGGAGGTGAAAAAGCTTTGAGAGAAACTTCATCTGATACAACGCATGATGAATAATGCCTTATTTTAGATTGGTACTCCATGGAAATATCTGAACAGAGCCAATTTGAGGCTAGGGTAGAAAAAGGAAAGATACAGGCGGACAACAAAAGTGGGTGAAAATGTCAAAGCAAGTTACTAGAAGGGTGAAAAATGTGCTGAGTTAAATTTTAAAAATGCCTAGATTGTAAGAGTTTTAACCAATTGCTTGGATTTGTCAGACAGCAATCATTTTCAAATGCTCAAGCCTCTGAGAGCAATTCAATGAATAAAACATAAACAGTTACTTTGATGTTAAATTGAAACCACAAGAGCACCATCTTTTGGTAATGCCGATGTTATTTTTAAAAAGAGGTGACTTTTATCATGAGAAATGATCCTTTCATCAACGAACAACATCCATTGTAAGATAACAGACAATAGTTTTGCAAAATTGCCAAAGAAGTAAAGACAGAGCTAAACTTCGTCTATAGGCACAGCAGCCTATGTGCAAAATGTTGCATTAATTTTGATAGAGCGCTCTCAGAATTATGACCAATATCCTAATTTGGGAAGGACACAATAGAATAGGCATGGGGTTGAATCTCTTCTTTTTAGTTTTTCAAGTAAAGTGCGAAAAGGAATTACAAATATGTTTTGGCGCTACTTATGAAGATCATTTATCGCTAATTTTGTGACCAGTTCAAAGATGAAGGACAAAGAACAGGGAAGCAAACTTCAATAAAATCAGACAGCTTTGAGACAGCTCTGTGACAGTGATAGTACAAAGAAAGACCTTCATTCACACACTTGTCGTGAAAATATAAATTAGCAACAGAGATAGAGCGAACGTAAGGATTGAATACGCTTCACAGATACTTTTTATGTACACTTTCTGTACAGGTTTCTGAGCATTACAATCTAATTTTACTAACCAGTGGCCATTTGACTAATTTTACTAGCCATTTGACAATAAGCGACATTTGACAATAAGCGAATTTGGCCTAATGTTACGTCCCTTCTTCAAAATTCTAAGCTCCTATAACTCATTCCAATGAAGAATACTTACAATCTATACCTGATTCAAACTTGATGCACAAGCAAAGAAATGGAACATAGCATAACAAATTAAATAACTGACTTAGCTTTTCGGGATCATAATCAACGAGTTCTCTCAATTTCAGTTAGCCTCCACTTGATATTCTACTAGAACGAGGCACTAGCTACCTCTTTCTCATCTGTTGTTGCATTTTCGCGCGCTTTTTCACTTGCTCTAATCTCTTCATCGATTTCATTCGAACGTCCTGTGGCAGAGACGGACCACCTCGCTGTGAATTCTGGGACTGACCATTATTACTTCCATTGTTTCCTTGTAATAAAGCTGTGGGCATGAACGGCGAAGAAGCAGCCTGGAAAACAGGTTTGGAAGGTTGCTGAACACGCATGATAAAAAAAATACTGGAAAAAAATTCCAGAAAATGCCAAATGATAATTTGAAAGGAAGATGCCAAAGCTTGAAAATGATATTCAAATTAGGCCAAGATAATTATCATTTCATGCCAAAAATCTACTAAAATATGCTGAAAAAACTTTAGATTGGTCAGTGCGATTACTCTTGTATAAAAAAGTGCGAGCATGAGAAAAAATCTTGTCCTGGATTATATCTTTTTAAAAATCTCATTATTAAACTAAAGAACCAGGGCTTTAGAAATGCCACGTAAGTGTAAAAATATTGCAGCTCTTCTCATTTATCACAGAGGGTGATAGAGCACTAAATCGTTGCTAGCAGTGAGCTAAAATGCCTAATGAACTGCCAAGGCTAAGAAATTTGGCATCAAAATGCAATATACCATTCTGTTAGAAAAAGTAAGTGCATTCATTTTGAAACAAAGCTGTTTCAACTTCCATCGGAAGAGAGATCAGGATTTAGCTTTAGTTGATATTAACAAGGTTTTATATACTGGTTTTAATTTAAGTATATACAGAGGCTTAAATGAAATGGGCTTGAAATTTTCTAACCTTTTTTGGCTAAGTATAGACCCAAAGCTAATATAATAAGATCTATCTTTGACACATTCTCATCATCAACTTGTGAATTGGTCATCCCTCTTGTTCTATTATCCGCAGGATCAACTTATAAGAGATGAAAAGGCTCCTTTTAGAAAAGCCCCCTTTTAATAAACACCCCCTTTACGAAACCCCTCTAGATACAATATTCTCCAATTGATTCTGCTATAACGCCCATTGTCAGTTGTTTCTGATTTTTGTAAGTGTACACTCGTTTTTAAGCCACCGTATCAAGATTCTTGACTCTTTGTCTAAGCATGAACATTACAAAGAGGGATTTTCTTACCTTTGTTTGCTCCGAAGCATTTCCGGAGCTCGTAGGCCTTCGAAATGGTTGTATTGATGTCTTAACTTGAAATGGGTTAGTGACGGGCTTTGCGACAGTCGGCTCCTGCATGCTGGTAGACGATGTTGATAAACTCGACTTCTGAGCAGCCTGCAGAAAAACCGGGAACAAATCTTTGGTGATAATGTGAAGGAAATCAATGAATGATCGATTGAAATAAAAAATCGGAATACACAAAAATGATATTTGCACCCATGAGAATATCTTGACTTCAGGTAAAAACTACAAAACAATCTAGCGAGAGCTTATCCTGCAAACACGGGAATCACGTGGGGTATAAGGATGAGGGTGGTGAGCGAGTGCACATCTGCCCCTTCCTTCTAGGGTAACAGGCTTAAGCCAGGAATGTTGTAGCCTTCGTGCAGCCTCTTCGCTCCCGACGATGAGGCAGAGGCTGCACGCAGCTTGGAGTATTGGGAAAAAAGAAACATCAGCTGTTTTTAACTTTGACGTTGTTTTTAACGAAAACGTTTAAATATGTCTGCATTGGATTCCAAAAGAAGTAACATGACTAACCCAAGTAAGTTGAAACAGTACTGATATTAGTATCCCCTATTTCCAAGCAGCAAAGCTTAAGCTAGATTTTATTCACTTATCTTCTCCTGTAATGAATGTGGAATTTAAAAAACGAATTTAACTGAACTTTGATGATCGAAACAGAACTCATTTGAAAGGAACGGAACAGAAGACGTCAACAGTGTCAAAGACGGGGGTCAGCAGCAGCTTCTTCAATGATTGCAACAGAGAGCACCAAACATTAAACAAAATCAAAATGTCGAGTTTCACTGAATCAAACTCCCAACCAGTTACTCGAAAGACTAACCAAAATATTAAACATAAATTAATGATAAACTCGTTGATGAGATTTCTTACCATTTCCTTTTTCATTCTTCTTGAACATTGGCTGCAGTAGAGGACAAATCTTGGGTCATGCACATCCTTGCTGGTGACAGGTGGCTTGTGGCACTTTTGGTGGTATTGGTTGTGACACTCGTGGCATTCCACTAAACTATTATCAGGGCTATCCGTTGAGGGACTATGGAAATAAAACAAATAATGCAACATTTATTGATAACGACCCATGCTGAATGAAAAATAAATGATAAAGGTATTGTTGCTAAAGTAAAAATTCATATAAATTCGAATAACTACAGGAATCCTGCTGGCATGGAAACCGTTTTTCAAATAGGAATTTCTAATCAAGTTTGTGATTTAAAAGATGTGCGTAATTAATTTAGATTTAAAGAAAGAAGACGAGTAGCAATCAAGAAGAGATAAAAAATATATATATATACACTGTGATAAAAACAAACGAGAGCAAACATACCTCTGACACACACAACATTTTGGTCCATCAAAATCTTCTAACGTTTCATCAAGAAGATCATCTGAATCTTCTTCTTCTTCAGAAAGAGACGAAATCGAATCTTCCTTGATGACAGTGTCTAACTTTTTCTTTTTGGCAGAGGGTTCTAGTAAGCCACTCGAGTTTAACTCTTCCATTATTGCACTATCAAAACCTGTAACAAAAGATTAAATAGAATAAAAGCAAATAAGCTAACATTGATTCCCGAAACTAAAATGAATCGTCTACAGCATCATCTTCTTGATTCAATGTATTGGGCAGTTTGTTTCATATTATTAGCCCCTAAAAGAGGAATGATATACTTAAAGCTTCGAAAAATAGTTGACTGAAACTCTGAATCTCATTTTTTAAAAACGCATATATAACCTACAAAAATTTCGGACAAATATTTCGATGAAATTTTCTTCAACTAAATTCAAAATGGGACAAAATTTGGTCACGACGAAACTTTTTGCATTTAAATTTTTGAGAATTTGCATAGAAAATATGTTATATGAGGTCAGAAATCATTTTTACGTATATCCTCTTCAATGCCAACTTTGTCATTATTCTCATTTACATCATAATTATCTTGATCATCATCATCATAATCATCATCATTACTGTACTATTTCTTTCATTCTTTTGAGGTATTTACTGTTCAATCCAAATTTTGAACTCTAACGAAAGCGAAATTTCCAGACCAACTTTTCTCATGGAGATGGACTTATGTTTTCTGAACCTTTTACTTATATTCACACTTATACATTTGTTTATACTTTCCAAATCTTACAGTTTTTTCACATATTTACTTCCAATGTATGTCTATAAACTTTAATACCATATAGATACAGAGTAGAGACTCTTTGAATGCTAAAAGCATTTCCTTTGACCCCACCTTTGCATAAACTGAGTAAATAACTGCTTTAATTTGGTTTTATTGACGTGCTGTTCTGTGTCTAAAAGCTACCTGGGAAGAGAATCATAATTTTGAAAGGGTGCTCAAGCCCCAAAGTAGTGGGTTTCATTATCAGACTAAAAGGAAAATAGCCACTTACTTGAGTTTGCCAGTTCCTCTATACTTTTGACCATGCTCGCATCTAATTGTTCCTCTTTGAGTACATCACCATATGAGCTACTACTCATTTCTTCCACCACTTCCACAGCAGTTGTTGTGGATGCAGAATCAACTTGTGTGACAGAACTGCTTGTTACAGAAAGGCTAAATACTGGTGACATTGATCTGTCACTTGCATGTTGCGACTTTTCTACTATCTTTGGGCTAACTCTTTCAGCTACAGAGTCTCTCCTTTCAATCTGATGAAGTAAAAATCAGGCATATTAGTGCAAACAGCAGTTTAAATGCTAGAAATCAAGAAATGAAACCCACTACTTTTGCATTGGACATTCATGACTGACCATGATGTTTTTCTGTCAAGTACTGTAAAAAGGTCCGAAACACTGGGCATACCTAGTTCTGAGACTCTAGAAGAGGAGCTTACAAGAGAAAAGGCTTTATAGAAGCTTACTTCAAAGGTTGTAGAGAAAAAATAGCCTTTGATTTATATAGGTTTCAAGACTGCACAGAAAACCTACAGACTTTTTGCCTATCAAACTGTAATTTTACTTTATAAATTTTTCCAGCATGTCTTTGTTTCTTCTCGATTTGAAAAAGAAGGCTAGAAGACAGATTGGTTGTTCTAGGCCTAGGCCTACCGTGTGCTTTGTGTCAGTCTTTATTATAGATTCCAGAGAGTTTAGTTCCCAAACTGTACAAAACATTGACTTCAGAAGATGACATAAGAAATTGAATATATTAAAGAAATTAATACATTTTGCATGTGTTCTATTCAACATTTCTCGCACAAGATCAGGAAATGAGGGTTATATCGAATTTCTACTTTGAATAGGGGATTATTGTAGAGAGATAAAAGGATACACAATAAACATTGCCTACTTCTCTTTAACCTAACCTAACCTTAAATTTTGCAAAAAAATTTCCGCAAAATAATATCGTCCTTTTAGCAATAAACAAAAGTATCTCATGCCGATTATAGTATGCCAAGTATGATGATTACAAGAGCATTAATAATGTAGGTACGGGAGCCTAGCCAGCAGCCTATCTTATAAGCCGCCGATTAATATCATAATGTTTTTTATTATAAAAGAGACAAAGAAGACTAGCATACTTTTTCACGTTTTGGTTCTCCAGTTATTTTTTCCCGGTATTCTTGCACCAAAACTTTCAGCTGCCTTCCAGAATCTGGATGCTTAGAATTGAGCAGGGTAATAGCTTTCAGAAAGAGTGGATCCAACTCGACCGCCATGTTGACTGCTTTGCTCAGTAGCCTCCTTTCTAAATCGAGACAAAAACACGATATCTTTTTTTTTTGGGGGGGGGGTTCAGTTCATTTTATTTTAATTTTATTTAAATTCCACTACATACAATAAATTCAAAGATTCATTACAACTGCAACTAAAATACAAAAATAAAGAAGATAAAGAACAACAAATCGGGGGAAAAATTATTGTATGTAAAGGAATTTCTTAAAGGAGGAGCTCTCTCAATAGCTAAACTGATCGAGGAGAACACCTCCTATTCTTAAAGCCTACTGTCTTAACTTACTATCTTATATTGGAAAATTTTGAGACTGTATGGTGCAAAACAAATATTTCAATTCACTTGGTATTTTGAAGAGAACAGAGGGAGGGGAGAGGCTAGCGACTAAAATCAGGAAAAATTGAAATAAACTCGATGGGAAAGGGATGAGTATCCCTGAGGTCATTGAAAGCTGGGGTTCGGGATATTTAATTGGATGCAGTAGATGTCTCGTGTTTTGCCTAAATTTTTACTTTTTAGGAATATGGTAATGACTTTTTTTCAAGTTTTGTCAGTATAAGTATTATTGGAAAGATTCCTTGAAAAAAGGTGTAAGTCAGCTTGAAGTTTTCTGTATGATGTTGAATTACCTTTATTTTCTGAAATTGAAAATTTAGATCAATTATCCTTCATGGTTTTGTTATTTTTCCTTTTCCGGTTCTCCAAATTTTGTTCAATAGTATGTATAGTTTTTATACTTGGCTCAGTCTATTTGATCGCCTCTTCTGTCAAGGCAGTGAAATAAAGCAGAATCAAATTGGCTGTTCTAGCAAAAGTCAATTTACTCACTTTAGTTTTAAAAACGTATGCAACGTTTAAGAACGTAACGGTTACGTGTTTTGCCTTAATTTGCCATTCTTCTGTTTGGAAACTTTATGAATAATCAAGATAAAATGAGTTTGTTTGGTCTTAGAAACAATCCTTTGCTAGCAAGAATCATTCTTAAATTTTGTATTTATGTCGATTTCTCTCCATCTACATTTAAGAGCATTGTTGAATTCATGTCTTCTGATTTGGTTGTCACTTCTGATTTGGTTGTCACTTCTGATTTGGTTGTCACTTCTGATCTGGTTGTCACTTCTGATTTGGTTGTCACTTCTGATTTGGTTGTCACTTCTGATTTGGTTGTCACTTCTGATTTGGTTGTCACTTCTGATTTGGTTGTCACTTCTGATTTGGTTGTCACTTCTGATTTGGTTGTCACTTCTGATTTGGTTGTCACTTCTGATTTGGTTGTCACTTCTGATTTGGTTGTCACTTCTGATTTGGATATCCCCTTCTTTGAGGGTAATCGCCAGAACAGGATGGACGTGGCGAATCAAAATATTAACCTACCCATATCCATCTTGAAAGCATTTGAACCCTTAGAGCAAAGAGATAACAAACACAACCTACTTTCGATACAAATCAACTTCCACGTTCTTTGAAATGGCAAAAGCAGGATGCTAATTCTTGCAACGATAAAAACAGTTCTGATGTAGATTAATTTGCCCTCCAGTAACCCGTTGAAACTCTGTTGCTAGGCAATAAAATATAGATAGTCTTAAAGGGAATGTAAATATTTTAAAGTGTTTCTTGATCAGAAATGCTTACCTGTTGTTTTAGACAAGTTGACTTTTTCTACTGTTCTGACTTCGTGTAAACCACAAGTAAGAACATTTACCAAAGGCCATAGCTAATCTGTTATTGGGGGGGGGGGGGGGCT
>NW_027019301.1:6755420-7023425 GCF_013076305.1 Rhopilema esculentum | reverse complement strand
GGGGGGGGGGGGGGCTATAGCATGGTACGTTCTCTAAACCTCCCCATTTCTTGCTACATTGTTGGAAGGCTCAATAACTAATATTTCTAATACTTGCTGCCTGATTGCACTGAGCTTGAAACTTGAGTTGCGATTTAGAACCGTCCGTTTTGAACACCAAACCAATACATCACAGTGTAGGCAGCATCGACAATAATCTTCATGGCAAGGTTGAGATCACATAAATGATTTCTTCATGAGAAGGAAAACTGGGCCATAAAGACTAATTGCTCAAAGGAGACTAACTCTAGCCATGGTGAAGCTCGTTGCTAAACGAGCTAATTTTTTAATTGCAATTAAAATGACCCAGAGCCAATGTGGACATGTTCTGATCAAAGGTTCACCCCCAGTGGCACAACGGAATTATCTGAGGCCCTAGGGAAAAACTGAGACAGACCCCTATTTCCGGACTAAAGAAGGTTCCATCCAAAGGTGTAGAGCATGTCAAACACAAAAGTAATAACAATGATGTTTTTGGTATACTAAGGAGGCAGAGTTGAAGAGCTTCTGTTGAAGAACTTTAAAAGCTTTTGAAAATGAGATGAACTTGAGCGAAGTCTCAAGAACATGGACATGAAAATAATTCCAGGGCTCCTTTTGGTGGCGGGCCTTTAGCTATCGAACTAAGCTGCATTTCGCCACTGAGCACGCCTCTCACAACCAGAAGTCTAATTTTCATGTTAAGGAAGAAAAATGAAAACAAGCCTTGAATGATATCAAATTGTGATTTATAATCATCATATCAAACGAGTTAATCACTGAGCGGTAATCAATGTGTCACAACCAGCGATAATATTTATTGGCTTAAAAAAGACACGGGTTAACACAAAAGTGAAGATAATTATATCAAGGTTAAGATACATGGACTTGTGAATCATGTCCTCATCTGAAGGAAACTATGTTTACGGTCAACAAAAATTATTCTGTTTAAAGAATGCTCCATAGAAAATGGTTCATAAAAATCTGCACTGAAAATTAGCCAAAAATTGACGGATGGTTCATGGTTCAAGATACGACAACAGTCACATTGACAAAGAGGGAGGGGCTGGGAAAGTGGTTAAAGATTTGTACGTGCTTTTTAATTAGAAAACTGCAGGAGGGAGGAAGGCACAGACGCATTTCTAAAAAATTCTAAATTTGCTGAATCTACTTGAATAAAGCAAACAATAGATTAAATAAAGTCAAATTCTAGGTAACAAAGAAGTAGCATTGAAGAGGTGTGTCAACTAAATAAGGTTGCTCTTTATGAGTCATTTTTTGAAGAAAAGATGGAAGTAAAAACCGAAAGTAACACTTTAATGAGGGGGAGGGGGTAGCGGGCCAAGAACCAACATCTGGATTTTTAAGGATAATCCTAAAAAAGATTAATTCTTTGTTTGTGAAAGGTTTACTCTTTTGGCTGGAAAAAAGCTGATGAAATACGGTTGAGAGGTAGAAATGAGTTCCTTTGACAAAGGATCAAAAGAAAAGGCAGCATTCGCATAAAATATCACGAACTTTGAAATCATCTGTTTTCCAATGATTTACTTGCATAACAACTGAAAGGGGGGGGGGGGGTCAACTGAGTGAGGTAAAATAAGAGACAGGAAAATGTACGGTAACCTAAGATCTTTTATGACATACAAGATACAGCAAAATAGGTTCAATTGAAGTTGATAAAAAACAGTAATTCTCCGACACTTAAGACTTTTTATATGCATATCTACGCTTGCAAATTCACAAAATACAAAGGATATGACTGTCCTAAAAATAAATGGAACACATACAAAAATCTAACTCTTACTAGTGAGTTTATCGATCAGCTCCTGTAGAGGAGCAAGCTCCCGTTTGTCGATCAAGTTAAACTCTTGCACAAAGAATATGAAATGTTTGAATGAGGTGTTTAAATGTGCTTCTTCACCGAGATTGACAACTTGACCAAAATGTTGATGATAAATGTGTGCATAAACACGGAACAGCCTCTTCAATATCGTCTTTGCAATTGTAAGAAAATTCTTTGGAAAAGGAACACCTAAAGATAAAAGAAAAATTAAATAAAAGCCGAACAGAAAATAATAAAGAAAAAGGTAAAAGTTTTAATTAAATAACCTTTGATAGCACTATAGGGACACTTATGCGAAGGCCAAATCTTGTGCAGACCATATTAACTAATGCAAACTTGATGCAGTCCAACACACCAGAGTAGCAGGCAAAAAACTCAAATTTAAGCGAAGTGAATGTAGTACTCAAAGCGAAGTACTCAAAGCTATCAAGCAGGGCTCATTAATAATATTTTGTGCCTGCGAGCGCAAAGCTGAGTAAAAATGTGTCTGCAAGTAAAACAGGGAGCACTTTATAGTCTTAAATTGCACCCTATAAATTGAGAAGCATATACCTTAGCAATATCATCATGAACTACATGTAACTAAATGTAAAACTGAACAGATGACATAATTAATGCTACCAGTTTTTATCTACGGGTTGTTTTGGGTTGTCAAGTAGCCCTATCGTTGTTATCGATTTCATCAAATAAAGACATCTTCAGTAAAAACGCTTTAATTTATCTTAAAAGCTTCACTTTTAATGGAGCAGTTTAGTTTACAACATCTTCTTCCAAGGTTTCTAAATTTTAGGATTTTGCTTTCGCTCCCTTGGCAAAGGTTGCAAGAATTTCGATATTACACTGGGCTTTTCTCATTTGAAAGATATGAAAAATAGCCATCAAAGGTTCTATTCCCAATTACTTTCGTTGAAATGTCTTATTATAAAAAGCATCTTATTAGGATTCTGTTTCTTAGCTTTGAGTTTATCATGCTTGTAAGATTTGACACTTTTAAAATTAAAATGCTGTCACTCCAAAAATTGAAGAAATAGAGGCTTGCTTATGTTGTCACTAATTGTCAAAAAAATTTGTTTTTGATGGATTAACTGGAAGTGTACCATGAAATTTTGATCAAATACCCTATCAAGTATCTAGTGAATATTATATGGGAAAAGACGAAGATATGAGTTTTGCAATCACTAAAATTCAGGAGCTAGAATGATCAGTGTAGAGGAAATACTGGAGACATCATGACTAATAGGGCAAAATATCAATTCAACTAGGCAATAGGATATAAATATACTATATATGCATGTTTTTGTATATATGTCTCAACAGCTGTGCCCAGGGTCGCAGGCTTATTGGCATTTACGGTCGATGAGATGCCAACTTGAACTTTCAAATGAATATCGGCTCATTCAAACTTTAGGCACAATATCCACCAGAAAGCTCTCGATGGTGTGACCCCAAATAATCATTTATGCAGTAGTATATGGGTACAACATTCCTATGGGGAGAATTTATCATCAAGAAAAGATACAATATAAAATAGAGATGGCTACATACAAGTATTTGCATATTGCCAAAGCAAAGATGATTAAAGACAGAAATACTGACCGATTTTTGATGGGAAAAGAACTTCGTCATCAAGTTGCTCTTGTACCCAGGTCATGAGGTAATCAATGTACTTTGGTGCTGAGCATTTTATAGGCTTTTTCACATTTGTACCATCTGCCCAGAGATATTCAAATCTAAGTTAGAAATAAAACTGACAGTTAGAATCTATACGAAGAAGTTATCATGAAATTAAATGAAAATATTAGACTTTTATGCTGAGTAAAATGCTTTTAAAAAGGAGATGAACCTTAACATATCAAAGCAAACAAATAAAAAAGGCCTCAAAAGAGATTTAAAGCCCTAGATATAATCATTTAACATTCCCAACCACAGAACTTGAAGGTTGCAAGGGTGTATTTACAATCAAAGTTTACAAACTTTTGTTTTTGAAAAACTTTAATGTACAAAAAGGAAAACAACATCTGAACTTGTTTCCTGGAAATTTTACATTCTGAAATGCGTACTGCTCCATTTGGGTTAAGTTAAGACTCTTTACTTACAGGCAAAAATTTAATTGCGATAGATCTTTGATTTTCAAAGAGCTTTACATTAAACATGTATGTGTGTATAAAAAACATGGAATGAAGATGGTTTAAAAGTGTTTTATCAAATACCAACTTTCGAGTGTAATAAAAAAATCAACGCGCTAGCTTTACCACAAAAAGACTGAATTGCAATGAAAAGCTTTGAAATGAAAACAAAATTATACAAAATAGTCAATGCAACTCACTTTGGTCCTGCAGACATAACAGGACAGGACTCTGAAGTGCAGTATTCAGTGATTGTTCCGTACAGCATATTGATTTGATTGAAAAAGTCAACAGCTATCATAAAGATGAAGATATTTTTATAAATACATTGCATTAAATAGGGCAAAAATATAAATTATAGAAAATTCTTGGAATGACATACAAGGCTAAGAATATAGGAAAATACATGCGATTATCTATGTCTTATTAAGCAACTTATGTTTAGGAGCCCATTGCGCTTGACAGATCATAAGGTTTGTAATTGAATTCATTTTCACTACTACCATTGAGTGGCTAAGATACAAGTTAGTTGCAGGGGGGGGGGGGCAGGGCAAATTTAAGACTCAAAACAAAGGATAGAGATTCTCTGCAAAAGGATTGGGGACATGTTCTTTACTGCAAGCAAAAACATCTTCACAAAGTGTGTCCAACAAGAAACCCTAATATGACAATTTTCTCCAGATAATTTTTCTCTTGATTTCAATACAAGGTACAATCACAAGAGAGATTCAGATAATAAAAGTGGAAATGTTATCATCTCATGGCTACAATACTTACAGTTAACTGCCACCCATTCATTCAAATCCTCTCCTTCAGGCAGCATAACAGCCAGTCGCAAATTCCCAGACCCAAGAGTTGCCTCTGCATGCTTCAGTAAATCATACTGATGTGTGCCTTCAGGTATACTTTTCCGTGGCTTGAAAGTTTTAGTTGATTTTCCACCACTAAAATCATATGACAGAAAAAATCAACATTTCTCAAACCAATAAGTTCCTCTTCAATAAATCTTCAGAATAAAATTCACCATGATTATTTTTACAACATGGTAAATGGTAGTTATATTTTAGCTTTCAAAGAATTGAGATCCAACTATTTGCTTTTGAAGGCAAAGTGTTATTTTATAAACAAAAAAATATGATACTTTGAGCACCTGGTCTTTAATTTAAAACAACATTTTGTAAATGGAACAGTGAATTGGAAAAATAACCAAACCGCAAGTAATATCTCAATCACAATCCCATCCCTTAACTTTTGCTTCCTGTAAACAGGGTAAATGTCCAGTTGCATTCATTGAACAGGAAATTTTTTTGCCCAAATGTCATTTTTGTGAAAACATCCATCATAAAGTACACTATTTGTTTGAAACACCTTCAGTAACCTGGAATGGCATCATGCTAGACGTATTCTGCTGGTCAAGTCGTATAATATGCTTTAGCAATTGTAATTGAGAAGCATCAAGAAAATCTGGAATTAATAGAGCAAAATTTATAGAGTGGTTAAAAGCAAAGGATGATTTAACCTAGTGCCCAACAACAAAAGGTGTTAATTGCAGGAAACCAGCTATGTTTCCTGAATTGTCAAATGACTGATGAGCAACAGTTGGTGATGTTATTTGTAAAAGACTGTAAGGATCTTTTTGGTGAAACAAATAACAAAGTTTTTGGACTTTAAATCTGTTATTGCTATTCGATAATTTTAAATGAAATGCTCAACATGTTGAGTCTGAACAAATTTTCCTCCCCAGAGCTTGCTTCTTTCCTTCAGTTTCTAATTACTCATATTATTCAATTTTTTTACTGAAATATGACATGCTTTATAAGAATTGAGAAAAAATGATGGGTCTCAAAACACTGTAACAATCATTATTTTAGAATTTATATTTGGAATTAAGAGTGCATCTTATACAAGGATGGGTCTTATACAGGCCAAAATATGGTATTATGAAAATGATAGGCATAAAAAGTGCAAATGGAATCGAATGGGGGATTTAAAAAGAACAACAAAAACTTTCTGTGAATCTTCAAAACTGCTACAAAAAATTTACAAAATTTAAAAAGATGAGTATTTTCTTCCAAGAAAATCATGTGCCTGAATTTAAATAAATTAAGAGGGTTGGGAGAGTAGTAGAAGGGGCCAGGAGGGGAAGGTGCTGAGATTCCTTTGCTAATGCTACAAAGTAATCTATCTTACACATATTTTCCAGACATTTCTGCAAATAAGCCTTGGATACAGGTATAATTAACAAAGTTAATGTTATCATTTAAATCATGGTGACTTCAAACTACAAATCAATAGCCCTTATGATAATATTAAGTGTTGAAGACTGAAACTAATTGTTTCCTAAATTGGGAGTAAATTATATTTGGGTGTGAAAATATATGCAAGGGTTGCCATGCAACACCTGCAGCTTTTGAAATGAAATATTTCAAGCTTTGCTTTTGTGCACCTGCAAGAACTTTTTAATTATTTTTTTTGTCAATGGACTATTGAAATACTTGATAAAGAGAGAAAGTGTTTTTGCTTAGTTCTTTTGTTCTAGCAGCAAAATTTAAACAAAATATTTAAACCAAATCTACAGTACCTTAAGTAAGGCATAAGTACCTTCTCAATTTTTAACCCCTTATTTTTATACAAGATTTGAGAAATTTAAAACTTCAACCCAAAACAAAGGAAGATTGTGATGAATTAAATAATATCCTTTAATTGGTTTCTAAATAGTCAGGTTAAACAATCTTGTTACATAAACAAACATTTTATGAGCAAGGAAGGCCAAGTTTTGAAAGTGGAAGCTGAACCTAACTTGTTCATAATTTCTAATGAATTAGATGAATGCACATCTCAAGACCAGCTAAACTAGTTTGAAGGTGACTAAAAGTAGAAACGTCTTTTTCACAGTCTGAATCAGTGATCAAGACCTGTTCTGTCACAAAAGAGAAGTACAATCACACCTAACACATGGTGTCAAATTGTTGCAATTTAATCAAGAGGGTTCATATTTTTTGCTGCCTGCATTTTAAGGGGGAAAAAGGCTAAGAAAGCAGAGCAAATAACACTAATGCAGGTTATGGACTTTGTCATGTTGGAACCAATCAAAATCATAATGGTAGCCTTCTTGAAGCTGTTTAGATTTTGCACTCATAGCCATGCTTAAGTAACATTACAAGTATATACTTAGTATTAAATTTTTACTTTGACAAATTATTCAAATAACTGTCATGTTTCTTTCTCACAAGTTGCAACACAACTTGACATACAATTGCACATTTTTGCATCAGCATTTATATAAAATGACATTCATGTAAAAAGCTAAATTTATGCATCAAAAATTGCATTGCTTTGACAATGAGCAAGCTAAGGGGTTTCATCTGAAGGAAAGGCTAAAAAAGGACTTAACAATGGGTTTCAGATTTAAAACCAATACTTTCTCTCACTTCAAGAATTATAAATTTACATAATTAAATTTAAATTATTGTTTTCAAAAAGATGAATAGTAGGGAGAGGGAATTTGGCAATAAGGAAGAAACTTGCCATGACCATTTTCTAAATGGAAAAATGCCCTTAACAAACTAGGTGTAATTTTGTGAGGCAATATAAGAGCAGTAGCTATCACGGATCGAATAACATATCTTTTGCATACTTGTATTGTAAGTGAAGCATTCCTATTTTACCAGCGACTAAAGGAAGTAACAAATTATAGTCATATGTATTATTTTGGGAAGGAAAGCAGCTTAAAATCAGAAAATAAACGTGAATAGAAGCACAAATTGTTAAGGAATGCAACAGGGAACTTCTTAAAACTGTTCATACACGAATAAAAAGCCACATCCAAACTTTCGACTTTTTCTCGGCAACAAGTTTTTGAATGAGATTTATTATTTGCAAAGTAAAAGGACTAAAGTAACAAATAACAAATATATTTGTACTCACAATAGAAAACTCATAATGACAGCTTCCAAATCCTAATCAAATTAACCTTCGCAGAAAATGAAACGAGACCAGATGGATACTTTAGGCCACAGTTTTGCTACCAGAGCTTCCGTTGCCTTTTTCAAATGCTGTCTACTTTTTTAATTCCACTCGATAATCATAAAATTGGCTGCCAAGATTTGATACCATATAATAGGAGAGTTTTCTATCCTAAAGAATCTGTTTTCGGACGCTAAAACAGACCATAGCTAGGCAACCTAACTCAGTAGGCCAAAGTATGGAGACATAATTATCCTCCCTCGGAAATGCTGAGTAATTAAAAGCCTCCGCGTCCTCCGGTTATGATCCACTAGATGTTTTGATCTTTTCCAGGCTTTTATTTGTGACCTCCTTTTCTCTTCTATTGAAAGGAAATCTTGTTAAAAGTACCCGACGTTTCTGCAGAAAATCTCTGTTGACAAGAAGGAAGGATCATACCACGGGATAATAATCCGCGGGGAACCTGGGTAAAAAACGCGGTTTTCGTAACAATAACATTCCATTAAGTTATCTCAAAATTGTATCAAACAATTATTGTTGAAAATAGTGGAAACTTCGAAATTTTATTAAACATATGAATATGTTTACTACTGTTTATATTCATATGAACATATGAATATAATACTGTTTATATTCTTATATCAAGAAATATTTGCTGAGAATATCTTAGAGTTAAAAAAATTAAAAATTGTTTCAATTTCGCCAACTTGATCGATTAATCAAGCAAAATTAGTAAAATATATCAATGATGCAAAACCATGAATAAAAGACTTTGAAATATCGTATATTTGGACTACTTCGAATTTCCTTGGACACAAAATTTTCACTTCAAGAAGAGGCTAAAATTGTGGAACAATAGGGTGAAATTGAGGTTCCTCTATCACAGCTGTGATCACAGTGCTGTTGTATGGAAAACCTATGGTATAACTCACCTGAATACCGAAATGTGGGTATTTTTTCGAAATATATAGGTAATCGTTCTCAGAGAATGTAGCTGGGTTCTAAGCCTACAGTACAATGCAGGAGCAGCGCCAGCCTCTAGGCTTTGGGGAGGGGAGGGGGACAAAATAAACATTTTGGGCCACGCCTTTTTTACTGTCAGAGAAGGGCCGTTTAGCAACAAGGAGCACCAATTTCGCCAATAAGGAGAGCCTATGGCCAACTTTTGGTTACGTTTTCAAACAGGATCAAAATCATAGGATACATCACAAAAAAATACATTGCCAAATTACTACCCTCCGTGGCGCCGCTACTGATATAATGTTTCTTCAATATTAAATTCTACAAGTACTGATGATCGACCATCTGGATTAAATACTATTGCAATTAAACGTACATGTTTCTTTTGTGGAGCCTCACGTAAAACCATCAAGTTTGCCATGCTATGAATGCAATTTATCGTAACTGTTAGAAATCAGGCCATTTTGCCAAAGTCAGCCAGTCAAAGTGCTAAAAATCGTTTTCAAAAGTAACCTGAATGTCTTCATAAAACGATAATTAATACATACGCTAACTAAAACCATGTAAATGCTTTGATTGACACTGGCAGCTCTGATAGTTTCATTTGTTAGAAGTAAATGCTTGGATATGTCGTTGTAGATTTACGAATCATTGATACAACTAATGGTAAGACAAAATTAGCTTTTGTAAACTTGTACGCTGATGTAATAATTGGACAGGACATTCTGAGTCAGCACTAAAACATCAACGCTAAGCTTTGGTGGAAGCAAGCCTCAGCTTTATTGCTAATTTATTGCTTAAATGAGTGTACTACCTTCAAAAGTTATTTTGTACCCTTGCGTTTAGGGTGACAAAATCTGACTTATATCAGCAAAAAGCGCAGTTTCTTAGCTACCAAAGGGTGTCACAGATGTTTTCAGATTCCTTTTCCCCTTGAAACTATACCCTATCAAAAATTTGCAAACAATTTTTCTTCCCTCTCATAGCTGTATTTGGCTATAAAAAACAGACCAAAGCAAAAACAAAAAATTTGAGACATACTTTATTACCCGGCATCTGTCCTGGCCGTGTGCGGAATTTGGAGCCATTCGAATAGTTCCTTGGGTACAAAAAAAGCTTTTTTGTACCTGTATGTAGCAGCCACGTAGCTGCGACATCTTGCCCCCTCTAGCTACACTTTTTCCAAATGATACTTTGAAAAGCTGGCATAATTATAATTCCGTGAGTTCGACTCCTGCCCAAGACGATTTAGATGACATTTCGTCGGAAGAGTAATACTTAGACACTTATATGCCACGAAGAGCCGAAGGACAAGAACCGGATATAAGAAGAGGAGGGCCAAGAAGATATCCACCAAGGGTAAGAGGCCCACCACAGGGCCCCTGCCATGGATTTTAAGTGGGGAGGGGGCCAAAAAAGAATAATCTTCCTAAAAATTACGCCCACCATGTTTGGGCTAGCGACGAATAAAATTTTAGTTTCCAGGCTCTCTAGAATGGCCTCTAAATCGATTTCTGAGGATAATTTTCGCTAGAAATTTCCATTTTACTAAATGTGAAATGTTGTGAAAAACGCAAATTGTCTAAGAGAATTTTGGCTATCTCTCTAATGTTATAACAAGGAAAGTGGTCCATAAGTGTTATGACACAGCCAGAAATCTGATAATGGAAACTAGTTCTATAACGGTAACACAACTCGCTCAAAGAAGATTTACTGCATGCTCGTAAGTTGACACAGTTATAAAAAGTAATGTAATAAACAATGGTTCTATAGGCATAGAAGGTAAAAACTTAAAAACCAATGTTCAAATTAAAGTGTAAAATCAAAATGAAAAAAAGAAAAATAAGGAGTAGTCACTACCACCTCGTTACAGCCTCAAACTCAGATGGGGGTGGTTGTGTGTGCCCCTGATATGTTTTGAGCAATTAGCTTGTAAGTGGGTCGCTTTTTGTCAATTTTAGTTCTTTCGATGCATTTTTAAACAAGAGAAGGACTTCAACTTGTTATTTTTCTTTCATTTTCTTTATTTTTGGCATTTCCTCTATAAACCCAAATTTTCAATTCATACATAAATGTTTTAAGATAAAGCAAAGCATAAGTAGGGTGCGTCACAATTACCCTTTTCATTTTTAATCTTTTCACTATTCATTTTTCGATGCATCATTTTTTTGCCAAGCAAAAAAGTGGAGGGGCTATTGCCCCCCAGCCCCTCTTTTTGGCGGGGACCCTGCACCAGAACGTTTTGGGGTCTGGGTGAGTGACTTCGAATTGACATTATCGCTGACTTTTGAATAATTAACTGTTCAAACTTTTTTAACCATTTGCAGCAAAGTTTTGTTCTTCGCTGACTTGCTTATTATTCAGGTATGTTTAATTCTTGTTATGGGTATTA
Organism: Rhopilema esculentum; assembly: GCF_013076305.1. The sequence goes on along the minus strand of NW_027019301.1, from coordinate 7,012,120 downwards.
GATTAAGCAGGGGGGAGTGTGATGACGTAGTGTATATTCTGTGCCTTTGCACAACGGCTGCAAACATTCTTGCTCTATGCTGACGTAGGTATAAATATTAAGGTGGTAGGTGGGATCGCTGATCTAAAAGTGATCCCACCTACCACCTTAGAATTTCTTTCAGATCAGTGGGTGGAATTCTCGAGCAAAGTCCAATTGTGAGGAGTTTCTCAGAGTTTTAATACGACAGTTGTCTCCTTTCTGTTCTTAAAGTTAACCTCAAAGAACCTATAGTCTTCTATTCAAAGACTTAACCAGTATGGATGACGAATCCTTGCGAGAAAGTGTGCGTCAAAACCTGAGAACATGGCTTGATAAGCTACAGTGTGGAGGGGATGTTGAGCTGAAAATGTCATACAAGAGGAAACTGATCTCAAAACTAAGAAAGTCACCTGTTGCCATAAATACTGAAGATGCTAACGAACAACATTACGAAGTACCAACGGAGTTCTTCTTGGAGTGTCTTGGCAAACGCATGAAGTATAGCAGTGCTTTGTGGCCTGACGGTGTAAAAACACTGGATGAGTCCGAAGATAGAATGCTTGCTCTTGTCTGTGAACGAGCTCAAGTTGAAGATGCGCAGAAAGTGTTAGATCTTGGCTGTGGCTGGGGTGTCACTGGACTCTGGATTCTTGAGAAATATCCCAACTGCACGGTCTTTTGTGTTTCAAACTCCAGAACACAAAAACAGTTCATTGAAAGCCAAGCAAAAAGAAAAGGTTTTGCAGATAGGCTGACCTGCATAACTGCAGATGCAAATCTGTTTGATACAAATGAAAGATTTGATCGAATTATCTCAATTGAGATGTTTGAACATATGAAAAATTATGAAGTTTTAATGAGACAGGTTGCTAAATGGTTGAAGCCTGGTGGCTTACTGTTCACACAAATCCTCTGTCACAGGGAATTTGCCTATGAGTTCAAGTCCAACAGAGGCTCTGATACAGAATGGATGGCCAAGCAGTTTTTCTCTGGTGGTACAATGCCATCATCAGATTTCTTCCTATATTTTCAGAATGATCTAATGATTTTAGATCATTGGAACATCAATGGGAAACATTATAGCAAAACATTAGAAGCGTGGCTTCGCAAGCTAGATCAGAACAAGGGCAATGCAATGAAAGTTTTAGAGAAAGCTTATGGAAAAGATGCAGCACCACAACATATGTTCAACTGGAGAATGTTTTTCATGTATTGTTCTGAAGTATTCAATTTTGATAATGGAAATGAATGGATTGTTGCCCATCATCTTTTTATGAAAAGACCAAAGGCACTTTTATAAACATTTTTCACTGAAAGAAATTTTTCCAGATCATAAAATACACTGTGCAAAATGCAAAGATATGCAGATTGATCAAAATATTTCTGACAACATTTATAGGCATTTAATTGGAATCAAACTTAGATTAAAAATGTGATACTGTTTTTGTGTATAGTACCAATGAAAAATTTTGGAAATGAATGGTAATGTGTTTGGTTCTTGTTAATAATAATATCGGATATGATTTGACAAGTTAAGAACAAAATGTAAATGTCTTATAGTCAAATATGTTCTTTGCATGCACTTTTTTACACATATTTTGCCATACGGTGCTACCACAAATCATGTTTGATACACTGCACCACTTCATTGTTTCTTTTGCCTCTTCCCCTGATAGTCCTAGCCTTTTCAAGTTTCCCATCACATCCTTATGTATGGTCCCAAGTGATCCAAAACACATAACACTGATTCTTGTTGCAATTCCATTTTCATTCATTGAGTTTATCAGTGGTTGATGCTTATTTTCTTTTTCTTGATAGGATGTATCCATATACGAATCAAAGCAGACAGTGACTTCAACAATTTCACATTCTCTCTTGTTCATTTTTATCTCTAGTATATCAGGCTTCCTTTGGTTTAGCTGTCAAAATGCATTTTTGATGTGTGGAAAAGCTGTTTCTACCATTTTGTTGACAAATAACATTGATGTTAAATTCTTTTTTTGGATTTTTTGGCATAAGAATTCTACGACCCGATGGTGCCTTTGGGAGTATAAATCTTTGTACTTTCTGCAGGAATTCATTAAATGTGCCATTGATTCGGTCCTTTCATTACACATCAAACATCGTTTATCATGATCCTTATTCCACATATAAATTAGCTGATAACAAGGAATTTGATTCATACGTGCACATAGAATAAACTTGACTAAACTATCAGAGAGTTTCCACTCGTAATGAATTTGATGCAAAATTTTTTTGTCTTTATTCTCAATTCCTACAAAACTTCCTTGCATGCGGAGCTCACAGCTTTTAATGATATCCTGTTTCTCCAATTCCCTCTCGATTTCTCTTTTCAAATCTTTCCTATTCAACACCTTGCCATTAACGGCAACCACAGCAAAACCATCCTTGAAGATAACTGATCCATTAAACTTGTTAGCATGAAAAAGTAGATCTGGCCAATCAGAGTTCCCTCCATATGTTTTTGTCTTCGCTAGTCTTCGGTTGGCATCTAATGCATAACCCAAAAAATTAGTTTCGCTATCTGTCTGTCTAACACCACGTGATTTCATGCCTAATTCCAAAGATTTTCTTGCCAGATACCGTAATGGTAATGTGTTTGGTTCTTGTTAATGGAAACATTTCATTTTCAATTCAACTTAAACTACAATTACAAATCTCACTTTCAGGGGCGGACACTTGATCAAATATTGGGGGGGGGGCAAGCCTATTGTTTTAATAAGATGACGTCACATGTCCCATTGTTCTAGAACAAAAGACCATTGTCCTCTAAAGTATTGGTGGGCGGTCGCCCCCCCCTTGCCCCCCCAAGTGTCCGCCACTGCTCACTATTACAAGGTAATTTGCAATTGGCTAGCCTGGTTTTACAAGAAAAAACTATAACAATCGTAATATAAAGGGAAAAACTGAGAAAAATAAAACAACAAAAATTAAAACGGATGTAATTCCGGATTTGTCCATGGTTTATTTTAGCAATAATAATAATAATAATAAGTAATAATAATAATAATGATAATAATAATAATGATTGAGGTATAAAGTATAATAAAATGTTAAATTAATAAAATTTGATGTACAGTTTAAGGATAAGAATTCATTAGGTTCAAATGCATTTCTTCTAGGACACCTCCAAAGACTTTGATAGTTTTAGTTTCTTTTTGAATAGCAAGATTGATATCTTGTCACGGGTTGTTTTTTCAAGTTGGTTAAAGATGCGGGCTCCTGGATATACAAACAACATTTTTTTCCAGCTTTAGTCATCATTTTCGATAAAACATAACAAGATCTATTGCCTCTTGTGTTTATTTCATGTTCACATCTTTTGAAGTAACCATTTAGGTGTTCATTTAGTAGATTAAGGATTTAAAAACAGCAATGACAAACCTTGTGCTTCGTGTTTTTTCAATGACCTTAACTTTGCTCTAGGGTTGACAATTCTGGCTGCTCTATTTTGTATATAATGTAGCTTGTTTACTGTTCCTTGGGGTAGGGAAAGCTGTAATGGGTAGCAGTACAACAGTAATGGCTGTATTATTGTTTTATGTATCATAATTAACTTCATTCTGTGACAAAACTAAAATTTTGTTTTTTTTATTAAAACATTGATCTTCTGGTGAGATTCGATCACATGAACCACCTTTTGGCCAATTAGTCTACAGAGAGCTGTCAATCATGAAAAAGATTTTCATCATTATCAATCTGAATATTGTAACATTGTTTCAAAACGTGGGAAATTGAGAAGACTGCGAGATTTAGAAAGACATAGAATGCAAGATTCTTAGAAGATTTAGATAAACATTTGTAGGATAGGTAGGCAGTATTTGCCAACCTTTTTCACCCACAGCACATTTTTTTCATTGAAAAAGATCACGAGGCACACCATCAAAAAAAAATGTTAAGCAATTTAATTCTGTAGCCTATATTCACAATATAAAGTTGCACTCATCATAGTGCCTTAAATAGGAATCAATTAAACACAAAGAAAAGTAAAATAAAATAAAATTAAAATAAAATATATAACAAAAGAAATAAAATATATTTTCATGTGAAACCTGGGCTCATTTTCAAGTCCAATTAAGTGAAATTTGAGAATTTTCGCCGCGACACAGTGGTTGCAAAGCCATTCATTAGCCTCTTGGTAAAGTCGATGAAAGAAAATAAATAGACAGTTAATTATCAATCCATTGTGATACAGTTCATTATCAATCCATTGTGATACAGTTCATTACCAATAATAATAAACAAACGGATTAAAAATTGCATACAAATTAAAATCATATTTGGTGATTTGAAATCATAATCTTCAATAAAGCTGTAATTCTATTTTCAATCACTTTTTAAATCAATATAATGAAAATCATTGTTTACCGGTAAGTCCTTAAGGGCTCGATGCCGTATGGACAGAGCTGCACAGCTCACTGATGAGCGCATTAAGCGTGAAATTAAATCCTAATTTATACCCTGGTTCAATTGAGGCTTTAAAAGCCAGATTTAACCATACAGTTCACAGACAGTTGCGTAGCGAGGAGGCAAGATGAGGCGGACGCCCCCCCCCCCTAATTGGCATAATCTCTTTGAGAAAAAGCGTATTTTGGCGTTCCAAAGGGTGTTGACCCCCATATTTCCCTTGCTCAGCTCGCCTTTGCTCCCCCCAATCTTACCACCCTGGCTACGCTACTGTTTATAGATGGTTGTCTAAAAATGGACAAACGCGATAGAGGGTGTGAATACAAAACAAATCTTGCAGCAAGATTCCGCAATTAGGTTCTGCCCACTTTAAGTTTCTATGAAATTCTATCCACTTTACATTACCTGGTGTTCGTGAATGTTAAAAAAGTTTATGGAAAATTATGAAAGAGTAGTTTAGAAAAGCTGTTAATATTAAGGCAGCTTCGCTCGAAGCGCCTTCTCCAGTAGCCTGAGTTCCAGACCCCAAAACTAAAAGTACTTGGAGTCTGAGGCTCAGGCTACTTCTCCAGGGGTGGACACTTTGTCAAATATTGAGGGAGGGGGAGGCCTATTGTTTTGATACGATGACGTCACATCTTCTCATTGTTTTAGAACAAAAAAACCATTGTTCTCCGAAATATTGGGGGGGGCGACCGCTACTGGCCTTCTCGTGATGTGTCCTTCAAAATGGGGTCAAATACTGTATTACTAGGTGTTCATGTGTCATGTGATGCATAAAAAATGTGATAAAATATCGATATTCCATGGTTTGTCTGCTCTAAAAAGCATGTGATCATGTCTCCATATAAGATAGTTGACAAATGATGGGCCACAATATCGTTGTCCATGTGATTGAAAGGCATGTGATCAGTTCTCCATACAAGACGATTGACCAAAGATTGGTCACAATATCACGTGTCAAGTGGAGACATTTGGCATAAATTAAAATCCCCACATGCAGATGTAGCATACAGACCCTAATGACATGACAAAAGTAATATTTTCAAGCATCGATTACATACAAAGATTTATTTATGTTTGCGGATTACTTGAATATCAATAAAAATTTGTGATCAAGATTTCACCTTCACAGTCTTGATGGCATTAAAAAATCAGAAAGGTAAAAAAGCAAATGGTTTGTTCTTATTTAACATCTCCTACTTTCTCATAAAAGTAACAAAGTTCATTGGGGTACGAAAATTCATGATTCTAGTAAACTTCTCTTTTAGTCACATCAGAAGACTTTGCCTATCTTCGCCTTGTGCTGGACAGCCAGCTAGATGAAACATCTCTACAACATTGAAGGAAGATTGCCATGTCCACTTTGCATTATGCTTGGTTTCCTTCTGTAAAACCGAACTGAACTAAATTGTAGCACGCAACATACAGCTCTGCCTTTGCCCATTGCAACTGCTGAGTATCAACAGTATCCTGGACTTAGGGCAGAAAACTTGCTTTGAAGGACGACGGAAGGCTTCCAGGCTCTTTGAAGGATTTGAAAACCTTTACTCTAAGCAAAAAGCAGCTGAATAACAACTTATAAAATACGCATAAAATCCAATTCAGTCCGTCCAGCATATAACAACGCAACTCAACCAAGCCAAAATGCTACTAAAATTCAAGCATCAGCTACAGAAGCATTGCTAGGCATCACATACATCATCTGGCATTATGCAAATCTTCTATCCAAGACCTTAAGGCGGTTATTTGCATCAGCTTTTTGGAGTGAAGCCCTTGCAAGAACCGATGACTAAACAAACTCTCTTCCAAGAACTGCAACCTGCTCTGTCGTATTGGGATCCCGCGAATCCATGCACTTTATAAAAAAGCCATGCTTCCAGGGTACTTTTAGAAAACAGAACTGCAACATTTATTTCTATGCATATTCCATTTGTTATGCTATCGCCATTCAGTCGTTGATAAAAAGGAATGCACGATCGAGAAGTACGTTTTGCCATGTTAACTGGCAAGCTCAAAGAAGCAATACAGACTGAGCGAACATACACGTCTATAAACCATCGTTTGGTTTTGGTTTCTGCCTTGATTCTATTAAAAACATTGCAATTTGGTGGCAAAGCTCTGACTTAATGTGCTGAGGGAATAAAAGGGTCTCATTTTTAGTAGAGCATATGGCTTTATAAACTTGCTGACCTCGTCTAGATGAAGATATTCTCCTTTTCGATTTTCTGCGGACTTTATGAATGAAGTAGTCTAACTGACCGAAGGAGACTTCTTCAAACATTAGGGATTTCTTTGAAATCTGAAATAGAAACAATAGCAATTACAAAAAGGCCTGCCTATCAAGGTGAATTCTGACTCCCTTCTCAGGGCCTACGCCACGAATTTGAAAGTGGGGGGAAGGGGGCCAAGGCTAGCAAAAGTAGAGGGCAAGGCTTTTTCCCCTTTTAATGCAGCTTTAAAACTACTTGTTTCGCAAAAAGTGGGGGGCATGGTCCCTCCGGTGACGCAGGCCTTACTTCTTAATCGAGCAAGCGTGCCAGCCCACAACTAACTTGCAAAGAAGTTTAATGGCTTGAAAAAGCTAATTCAACACCAAATAGTCTTTACAGAAACGATCAACGTTAGTTTACCAAACCATAAAGGTTTCAAAGCAAATATTAGCTTTAGTGATAACATTATTCCGGAACTAACAGCCCCTTTTCCAATGATTTATTTACTTTACTTAAAAAATATTTCGGAAAAAGCAGCTTAATAATGAAATTAATAAGCAGTACGACGACAAAGAAAAAGAAATCATGTACAGATGATGTCAGACGAACACATGATGTCTTTTTTCTTTGTCGTCGTACTGGTTATTAATTACTTAGAAAATTTACTAAAATTTACTTAAGAACACTCATGTCACACCAAATTACACCACGAGGTTTATCATATCTGCGGCAAAATGTCGGATAACCTTAAACTTTAAACATTGTTAACACACAAAGGAAGCATGTAAGCTGAAACTCTATAACAATCTACTTCGAAAATGAAAATAGTCCAATAACATTGATATCTAGTAAGCCTGAAAATAAGTTGATACATTCAAGAATTTTATAGAAAATAAGTTGATGCTTAAGAAGGAGTGCCATGAAGGGGTAAAATAGAGTTAAGGACAGTTAAAAAAATTGAAATACCTTTGAAAATTCCTCGGCACTTGTATCGATTCCTTGAAGATTGATAATGAAATGTTTTTCATCTGAGTTCTGCATGGACAAGTATTTCTCAAGCTCAATCAGGATGTTCAGCTAAAAACAGACACCAAGAAATCATAGCTTTGGGGACTAAACGATTTGTGAATCATACAAATCCTTTTTTTTCTTTGTAATCTTGTTATTAATCAATCTTGCTATATAATCCTGACCCCGCCAAGTAATCCTGCTTTATAATCCTGGTTTTTGCTAAACAATTCTGACTTTGCTTTGCAATCTTGCCATATGATTCTGATTTCGTTCTGTAATCTCGCTATTTAATCCTGATTATATTCTATAATCTTGCGCATCGACTATTTGATTGCAGAACTTGTCGATTTTTATAGGCTCTAAGCTCTACTGATTCTTGCTTAAAATTGTCTTGAAATACTGCTGTGTCTCAATTTCAAATAAATTCTACAATCCCTTCATATTATTAACTACCGTTATTGTGCCAAAAGTATAGACGAACAAATATTAAAACTCTCAATTTACAAAAACTGGCAATCTTACCAAATTCCTTTCTTGTGAATTTTCTACAAGTTCAGATATATCTATGTCTGTCATTGGGTGTCTGCTTTTGTCGACATTGTCAACATCCTGTTGGGCTGGGAAGAGATAAAATTATAATGGAATTTTTAGACGATAAAATAGGACTGAATACTGAACAAGGCTTTATGTTGTATTTAAGAGATAAATCTGCAAGTTCGGATTACACGACGTCTGTAGGTTCTTCTTTTCAGTACTTTTGACTTTTTTGAAAGCGCTCTTCGGGCCTACAGGTCTCAGCCGGCTGAGCTCTAAATGCCCAAAATTCTATGTTATTATGTGGTATCTGTTCTTAGGAGGTGTCCGTAATTGGAAGGTATCCTTCACTAGGAGGTGGCGGATACAGGGATGTGTCAGTTCATGGCAGGTGTTGTGTTTTAATGGGTAGTGTCCCTTGCATTGGAGGCAGAGGTGGAAAAATTTTTTTTCTTTCTGGGAACCTAAGAATCTGGCTCAAAACTTTCTGCAAGATTTAGGGGGTAGACAAATAAACTTTCTGTTTGTGCCTTTTTACTCTATACTTAGTTGATGTATAAAAGAGGGCAAACTTAATTCTAAGAAGTATGATACTTCTCATTTGAATGTTCAATTTGTTTTTATTTTAATGCTTAATTTGTTTTTTTTTCTCGAAGTATTTCTATAGAACGTTAAATCAAATGCAAAAAATTGTCAGGCAATCAACTTCTTAACATAATCAGTGTCATTTAACATCAGAGATCTTGACTATTGTTCCAAAACAGTCATTCTCAACATATCAGATATGCCTTTACTTAATGCATAAATGAACATAAGAAAGAAATCAACTTTAGCTAGAAATCGATTCATTCAATCAATCATGATGGAAAACCAAAATCAAAAGGAAAATCCATGCAATAATCTCCAAACATAGTTTCAGAAGAGTCAGGGGCAAAATCATTTGAATTGTATGGTGCATTTTATGACTTAGCCTAATCTTTTGACAAGTGAGAAGCAATATGTGGTTAAAATGGAGTCCTAGCATGCAACAGATTAATGTAACCAAGCATATTAACTTATGATCAATGCTGCGCACACCATAGTGCCAGAAATATTTTCTGTGAAAGTAGATTCCAGTCCCTATATTAATCTGAGTCTTAGTCATGGTTTGTCTTAAAAGCTCAGCTGCTAAAACAATTCTGATTGTGAGTGGTTGAGATTTCTGTGAGATGGTGAATGAAAAAAATGTGCACAAAGAATTTCTTTCCAATGGAAAGAGACTAATTCCCACATTCCTTTGGCAGCTCAAATTTAGCTGCTCACAGGCGAACTGAAATAATATTTTCTGCTAATTTGACTAAACCTATATCACCAGATTTTTATACTTACTTTAACACTTCAAAAATTTTCTGTGAAACTTTCTGCTAACATTTTCATCTCGAAAAATTTCTGGGAACTACGTTCCCAGGTTCCGATACTTTTTCCACCTCTGATTGGAGGTATGCAAAAGTCTACTTCACACGATGTTTGGAGGTACCTGACGTTGGGAGGTGTCTGTTGTTGTTAGATGTTCGTTACTTTGGGGTTTCCGTTACTTTGGGGTTTCCGTTACTTTGGGGTTTTCTTTACTTGGAGGTGGCTGATAATTAGAGATGTCTTTTATGCGTTTACGTATGGAGCTATAATTAGGATAAGCCAATCAGCATCAACTGTATCTTTACCGTTAAGAAAGAAAATACTTCAAAAAAACATCTAGAAATTCTTACCAAAACAGAATAAGATCACTATATCTGAAGAATTCTGCCTTGGCACAAATTCACTGTCAAGAATGTAGCCTTTGATAGAATCCCATACGACATCATTACGACCACTGGAGGTATCCACTGTCAAAAGTCGGTCTGACTTTTGAAAATATTCGATGAAATCATGTACTGTCTCTTCGTACTTTTGAAACCTCCTGTATGTTCTGCTGGTGTCGACTTCGTCACTAAGCCCAGATCCCTTGTTGTCTTCCTTTTGTGCTTTGACTGCCACGTGACTTTTGTGCGTTTTGTTTATAAGTTGGTCCTTTTTCACAGAAAGATTGATTGCAAATGACACTGGAAACTGAAAGCACAATAGGAAATTACACGCTTAAATTACACGCTGAAATTGCACGCTTATGCAAGGAGGAAATCAAGCAGGAAAGGGAGCAATGACGAATAAATCGCTTTTGCACGTTGAGCGTTGAAGCAAAAAGAATCCTAAAGTTTGGTATAACAACAACGGAGGATCAACTTGGTTGATATCATGTAGGAGATGCACCAGGAAAAGGGGGAATGAAAAGAGGGAATAAAAAGAGATGGGGATAATAAGAATCGGAAAAATAAGTATGGAAACAGACGAAAAGAGAATAGAAAGATAAACTAGAACAACTGAAGCGTGAAAAGAAAGGGGTAAGAAGGATAGGGAGAAGGAGAAGGAATGAAAGGTAAATGATAATGGACGGGGGGAGAGGTGTAAATAGTACACAGAGATACAGTTTCTACCTTCCGAATTAAAAAAACTGACGGTATTAATACACCTAAAGTCACTGAAGAAAATTCATAGCGTGAAATCACGATAAAAATGACTTCAACTGTTTTCAGACACGACATTTTAATAGTTTACTGGTCTCATATAAAGTGTTTGATGATGAATAGACGGAGTAGTGCACGTTTTGGAGTGTAGCGAAGGACGGTTCTTCTAGAACAGCGTAGCAATACATATGGTTCTTGAATGGAAGTGCTTGTTGGGATGGGTTCAGCTTCAAATGTTCAGTAAAATCAATTTAAGTAGGCTGATTCGTGTATTAGGTGTGGAAATTATAGCCAATCATTGAAGTATTCCCAAATTATAAATTCAGTTCTAAATCCTGAGTGTTTACCTCGAGTTCAAAGACACTCATCTCGGCATCACAGTCCCTTATGAAAGATCCCTTGTTGGTTAGGGATTTCAGGTTTGGTATAACATCAATCAAAACCGGACGGTCGTCGGATCGACTGATCTCCTCCTGCAGGATGGACAAAACCCACTCAAGAGTAAGTATGCTGGCATTGTCTTTGATGAGTCTCTGAATATCAGCTGTCGACGCATCTAGAAAAGGAGCTACTTGTTTATCATAAAAACAGTTGCAGTATTTGTTAAGATTTCCCGGGTAATCCCAAAATCATACCTAGCATATGGACCCTCCATGCCTGGTTTCTACAACCATCTACCCAATATGCTTTGGCAAGTAGCCTGGCCCAGTATTTCAACAATAGTTAATACGTACATCAAATAATAAGAAAATTACCTTGATTGTTCATGGCATATAACATGAATCAGCATCTGATGATTCACTAAGAATTAGAGGTCAATTCTTAGTGAATCATCAGATGCTGATTCCTCGTTCCTCGTCATTTCTACCCTAACTGTTCACACCCTTCGTGTTTGAGTTTTCAAATGTATCAAAATTTTCCGTCGAAATTCGATGACATGAGGCTCTCCATGAAGAGTTTTCAAAGCAAATCTGGCAAGTCTGTTTGTGCTTAGACAGCTTTGCTTAAAAAAGCAGGGGAAAGAAACTGTTACTTTTTATCATTACTCCGTTGTATTTCGAAGCTCGCAGGAAATCAGTTTTATTTCATTAATGAAGATATGAAGGAATTGTCTAATAAATTCGGAGATGCCGTTATAAACACGACATGACATACAGGGGCGAAACTACCGGGGGGGTGTGGGGGGGGGGTGTAACACCCCAATCCAAAAAATAGTCGATTTCGCAGGGCAATCGAAGATTTCGCAGGGCGCCAAGAAGAGCTTTATTGCCACGCAGAAATGCCACCTCTGAAGTTCGTAAAGGGCCGTTTAGGAATTTTGAAATGGAAATTTCGTATTTGTTATGAACCTCCCTTCCTGACATTGCATTTTAGAGAACGGAACAGGTATGTAAGGAAAAGCTCCGTTATTTGCAAAGCGAAAGCATGTCTTACCGAAATTCATAGCCAATGGATGCAATGATTGATGCATATGTTTATGAGGGCAAGGTTGAGTCCATGCAAATTAATTTGAGTTGTAAATTATTTTCATGACAAGCACGGCGTCACAGGAGGGGAATAAGAGGCTGAAGGCCCAGGGGAGGGGCAGAGGCAGAGGGGAATTTTATTTCCTGAACAGAAATGTGCAGTTTCTTGTCTCGAGAAGGCCGTGTTTACACATCCAAAATTATAACATTGCAATGATACAGAAAGTGATTTACTGAATTAATGCAAATAAAAGAAAAATAATAAAAATATATGTGAAAAAGTTAGCAATTAGATGAAACAAAATCGGTATCTTAACGATTTATTATGTTTTTTAGTTCATGCACTGTTAAAAAGTAATAGAAAAAATGATAAAAAAATTCTTATCTTGACCAAAGTGACAATAGTATTTTGCTAAATTTTTGTCTGAAAGATGCTTTTTAGCCCTTTTACAAGGTATAATTTCAAAAATTTTCTTCACGTCGGACCCAACCATGGTGGGTCCTCCTTCCTCACTAAACTTGATTCTTAGCCCCACTGGGCTAAATTTCGTTGCGCTGTCTACATCATGTACCCTCCCCCCAATTAGCTGTTTATTAGCTAGTATTTTGCAAACCAACATTAAATGAAGTGAATATAAAAAAAACAATTTACGCTCAAGTAGAGAAATAAATATTTCATAGACAATGAAGTTTCAAGTTTGTTTTTATTGCTTAGAAGTTTGTCCTTGGTAAAGACCAGTGTACACTGGTAAAGCTTTCACTAGTAGCCTATAGACAAACCGTTGCTACGAGGTCTGCAGGGCACCACTCAGTTTTGCAGGGCAGAAACCCTTTTCACCCCCCCCCCCAAACCTATTGGCCAAGTTACGCCCCTGACGACATATATTGGAATTCGGGATATTCAAGAAAATTATTCTTCAAGTCTAGGTCCTTCATTATAAAGCATTGTAAATCACCTCCGAAAAAACACCAGAATGACTTATAGAATTATTTTAGCACCATTCATTAAGTTTTGTCAATCGAAAAGGCGTGTCATGTGAAAGACATGGATTTTAAGAAGCAATCATTTACGGCATCATACAATGTGCAATCTTCTCTACGAAATGTGTGCATATATTTTCCTGATTTTTCTCTATATAAGCGTTGTTTGATTAATATTTCAAATGTTTTCATATCTTGAAACGAGATATCTTCAAAGTTGTGAGGTTTTCCAAGCTTGGCAGAGATAAATGCGTTCTATCTGCTGCTCTGCCATAAAACTTATTTTTTATCTGCTAGACTCAGCTGTCGGAATATAACAAGCGCTGATAAGATAAATTGCGTAATTTCACGAAGCCATTCGCATCTCGGTGATTCCAACAAAGATATAAAAGAAATTTACATAAAGAAATAAGTCAGTAACTAGACTTGTCTAGACATAGTCTTTCTGGACAATCAAGGCAAGAAAAGCTATTTGGGCAGGCAGTTCTGTTTTAAATAGTATTTTTAAGATTTGTTCATGGCTTGTTAAACTGCAAACAAGACCAAAATAAAAGGGAAAATTGCAAGCTTTGAAACATAAAAACCAGAAAATACAAAGATCTGAAGTCCCTCTTAGCATCAAACTGATCAGAAAATTTCTAAATTTTGTCAAAATTTCTATAAATATCAAATTTACAGCCCTAAATAATCTAACTCTCACTGCAACCCTGACTGCGACCCCACTCTAAAGTCCTCAATTTTCTCAGGTGTTGTAAGAAAAACGGGACTACACTTAATGCTGTTCTGTAGATAAATACCCAACTGAAAGTATCGTGTGTGTATCCAACAGGGGACATGGGTACAACATTCACAAAGCAATTGTTATTAGAAAAGGGAAAGAACTGTCTTCATGGTTGTTTTCAAATGGCAGAATGAAAAATAAAAACAAACCTTCAGCATCAAATCTCTCAGCAATACTACGAAGAATAAAAAGCTCTGCACTGATAAATTTGAAATTGAATTCGTTCACCAAGTTATGGACTATGCAGCCTTTCCCACATCCAGGGCCACCTGAAAATGTAGAACACTCTTATAAAACACATTTATAGTTCATACTAAACATCAATATGAGTCACTGACAAAATGAATTTAGAATCAAAACCTTTTTTATGTACACATTTACAAGTAAAATCTAGATAAAGTTTTGTAGAAGAAATTATTTACTTAACAGTACCTTAGATTTTCAATTTTCGCACCCTAAAAACCATATAAATTATTCTGCAACAGGAGTGATCTACTACAAAAGATGGGACAAACATTCCATTTAAAAATTTATTAACCTTCCTTTCCCTTCACAGTTGTGGGTAAATTGCCCCCTTCCATACACCAGGATTCAGCAGTATTAGAAAAAGTTGCTGACCTTTCTAAGATTGTTTAGCCCCATCATCTGAACAATCTAGTGTCAACCCTTTTTTATAACCTCTCTGCTATAATAAATAAATAAATAAATAAGTATGCTTCTCAGAAAGCCATCTTTTTACTTTCATGCTTCCCAGTCTGTACCCCTTTTAATACTTGCTATTATACTGATTTGTAAGTATGCCCTCATTGACACAATTAAACCACCCTCTCCCTCCCTATGCTGATAGGCATAACTTGACCCCTTGGAATAAAACCATTCCTTAAATTTTATCCACTAAATAGCTCCTAAACCCCTGAGCTCCATGGTCCACTAAGCTTTTGAGATTCTGTAAAGAAAATTCTGTATTTATTAATAAATGTCAAATCTTAATGTTTTCATGTTTAATTCAGTTGATAACAAATGGGGAATAAATTAAAAACTTTGAGAAGTGCCTCTGCAAACAGTTCCTATCTCGAAACCAATTTAATAATTTGTCTTTTCTCCTCATAAACAGGAAGACTTTTGCGTACCAATTAAAATAACTGTGTTTCTATGACAACATAAATCACCTAATTATTGATGTTCAATGATTTTAATTTTACAGTTTGCAGAGTAAATTAAAGGCTAAATAAAAACCAAAAAGCTCTTAGCCTTGTGGCAGCAGGTGCATTGGAAAGTCCACATCACAATAATGTGACGACTTTTAAAGTTAAAAGCAGAGAGCCTTTGGTTTTATTTAATGCAGCAGCTGAGCTAGCAAACTAGTGGGATTCTTCAAAATGGGAAGGAATCCAATCTGCTGCTTTGAAACCAGACAAATCATAAAATCTTTGGTTTAAAATGAATTAATTGAATAGGTTAAAATGTTAATGTGTCAAAGGAAGCTTATAAGATTGTCCAATAAAATTCAAGAGGGATACTAGTGTTGATGTGAAAAAGGATTCATTTAAAGCCTAATCAATAAAATATTAACAAGCATTATAATCATAATTGCAGTTAACATTGCTATCAAAAACTCATTATCATAGTCTTATGAAATTAATCGCCATTGTCACTGTGCTGGTTATTTTTTCATGATAATAACAATCATCATCATAACCATAAACATTTGTATAATCATTTTTAATTTCCTTTGTATCTTTTCCCATGTCATTTTAATATTGAATATATAATCATGATTACTTTGTCTAACCAAATACATCCTATATATATATTTAAAATCTTACTGCATAGATGCATGAATTAAAAACCAAGGTAATAGAATGAAGCAAAAATGTTTCTATTTCGTTACACTCACAACGCTGCACTTAGACAGAATGAGACAAAAGTCTAAACCAAGCTTCTCCCCATTTGATCCTTGAAGAAAGGCTTGGAGCCACCCCACCCCCTCCCCTATGACACTTGTTGGAGGGGTCTCATTCTTTTGCAAAGGCCCTTACAAATAGTTGACTTTAACTCGTATAACAAAATGACTTACCAAAGATAAAAACTATTCTCAGGCCATTATCAGAGATATTTTGTCCAATGCCCTCACCAACTACGATTGATGCTTTAGGTTTGAGAATTACGGTGTTCTTTCGTTTCACTTGCAAGTTTTCAATGTCATCCAGATTCTGACTAGCACTACATCCCATATTTATGCGAAAAAACTTCAAACAGATCTTTCACCTCGACTTTGAGATAGGAATCGATTCAAAATTTCCCCACCACACTGGAACCTACTGTCATCAATGTCCTCAAAGTCGTCCTTAACTGTCTGTACGGGCAAAGTTTGGTTGATACTTACTCTCCCAAATTTGATATAATCTAAAATCACGATTCAAGTGCTCGAAAACTTACTTTGGACATGAATATCATTACAGAAGCAAATAGACTCTTCCTTACAAAAACTTTGACCTGCTGATTTTAATCGTTGCATACGTAAACGCCCACAGTTATCAAAAGAGGGCATCTGGCAAACAGTGAGCTGGTTTATGGCCAGATTTCATAAGTGGCCTAATCGACAAAGTGAGATGTAAATAAGGTCTTTTCCGATGAAAACTTTCTAGACTTTGAGACTCTCTGTATCAATTCAATTCTTCCAGCAACTATTTACCAGGATAACAAACACGATTGTTAAATTTGAGCGACGACAATAGGCCAACGATATGCTTTGTGTCAGTCATGACATTCCACCTTCATCGAGATATTTCCCCTAAAATACCATGGAAAGCATATTGAATCGCATAGTAACTGTACACAAAAAGGCTTCCTTTCTAACATCAAGGTTTTCCCTCCAAATAAAATGCTTAGGATCCATTCCAATTCACCAACTTTTTTAGAAGTTCAAATTGTCGTTCCCAGGTCATTTTTAGCGGGAATGCTGTCGCCATGACAACGCGAAAAAGATTCGAGCCAAAATAACTCACTGTCGACGTCAAACCAAAATAGCGAATGAAAATTTCAGTTCAACAGCTCGCTAAATAAAAAGAGTCCCTAAAATTGTGTAACCGTTAGAACAGTCTTTCTAGTGATGTATCAAAAGTCTGTAAAATACTGCAAATCTTAGGCTTACTGTAATATTAATACACATGAAAGTGCGAGCCTGAAAATAACAATAAGAGGAAAATGATACTGATGCAGAGGTAAAACTGTAGAACTGCACATAGGTAATACGAAATCTTTTTTGTTTTCACAACAATCAAATCAAGATTTTCAAAATTGTAATCAATCGCATATCCATTTGTTCAAAGAAACTTTCTATGCTACTTAGTTTTTGCTATAACGTCGAAATGTTCTGTAAAATTCTCTTGTTTTGCCATCGTCAAGAGACAGTTTTGAATGGCGACTGGAAATAGTTCCTGGCTTCAATTCAACATTGTGACTTTCAGTTTTCTGCGAATTCTCTATAAGGTACAACTTCGTCTCTAATTGGTCGATTTCCAGATCGATCTCTAGGCCCTGTTCAATTGAAGACTGCTTTTCATTCTTATTAAAGATAATCTGTTCTCTGACTTCTTCCTTTCCTCTCGATGTTATAATATCTAATTCTTTCAACAATCTTTTCACTTTTGTATTTTCCGTCAAAAGCCCATCGAGCAAAATATTTTTTCTGTGGAGTTCACCTCGTAATTCTGCGATACTTTGTAACAGGCAAAGCCTCTTCTCTTCAACCAACTCCAAATCCCTTTTAAGCTTCTCTGCTTGCTTTGCATTTTTGCAGGAACTGACATCAACAAACCTAGGCATGTTGTCAAACCTAGTATACTTGATTCCCTTTCGAAAATTTAGGACATCTGTTTTGCTGATCGCAATACAGTAGTTTGTAGACACATCTCTGCCTTGGCCAATTTACACCAAATCGCTTTTCAGAGAGCAACCACGGTCGTTTCTTGTCTCCAGAGATTCGAAGAGTGTCGTGAGCTATTAAAGAAATCTCATAATAGACGAACATTCTCTGGAGTCACTCCAGCCTTTTTAAGGGTCTATTCTGCAGGTAAGAATAAACCCCCCCCCCCCGTTTATTCCTTTGGGACTTACGAAGAAATCCGCTGCTTTCTTTCAATGGCAGACACTTTCGACCAATAAGTTAAAATTCGTTATGTCTATGCATTCATTTTTACAATACTTTAACTTCATAGAATGCAAACAATACTCCCCCCCCCCAATCTCCGAATGACCCTGCCCATGCTAATCTCATCTCGTTTACTTCCAACTTCAAAATAACGATTTCTAAAATATTACTAAATGGCTCATTGTCCCACTTATCATTATAAACCTCTTTCTTAGCTCTAACATCTTGATACATCTCAGCCGTCTGCCAGGAAAACCAGGTCCTATGTTAGTCGAAATAAGAACCCGTGCTATAGAAAAGGTTTTGATTTTCTAAGAAATTATCACATTTTTTGCCTTTAAACATTAGCCTTATTTGCTATAGCATCCTTCATGTCGTTTCTTTTATTTATCCAGTACTTGTCATATGTTAATTATCTCTTTTTCCACGAATAAACAAATGAAAATCGACAATTTCTTCTTAAAAATTATTTCGTTATAGGAAAACGTAGTTTTCCCAGTAACTTCTTAATATTTACACAAATGTAGGGTACCTTCATATAAAAACTTTTGTCTTTTGTCTTTTTAAAATCTGTTTTGTTGTCAAGCACAAGGAAATTCTCCCCCTCCCCTCCTCAAAATTTTAGAAACTCTTTGAATCAGTCGAGAAATAAAAAGGAACTTGGAAAATTTCTCGCAATCTCGAATTTCGCAATTCAAATGCTCATTTTTGTCAAATAACATACCCATCAATTTTGTAGTTACACCATTTCAGATCACAACATTCCAGGGACAATGCTATGGAAGGAATAAGTGCTCATTTTCAATTTGGACTTTTGCACTCCCATTGTGGAAACACTTTTGACTTCGTATTGAATAAGTAAAAAGCAATCTTTTTATTGAATAATTTTGCAGTGAAGAAAACATTTCTTAGGTGCAGTGGGTATCTGTCGAGTTCCCTCTCGACCCCTTATGATCTTGTCTCTGGATGTCTGAACGCATCTGTGCCAATACATATTTCTAATAGTTTACTACATTATCAACCGATCAATATATTATTATAATGTAACCGTTTGTAAACTTTCAAGAAAAAGCATCAAACAGAGCAATCATTGTTCTGCTACATCTGTTAGCATCGAACTTCTTGAATTGCATCGTCGAAGTTTTCTTGCACTTGTTACGCCTCGTGTTGTCGTTTTCTCCTCCCTGCTTATTTTCTGCACAACACTCTGCGTCAACATTGCTCGTCCTTTCAGTAACTCGTTTTCCGTTTTTAAACTAAACATCATTTCTTTTAGAGTCCTGTTATCTTTCAATAATTCTGTTGCTCGCTTCTCAAGCAGCCTGTGACTTTCCTTGAGGATCTTCATTTCCTGTTGATGTTTCTCCTCCGAGTGTTCTATTTCTGCAAACATGTTTTCGATTTGCTTACGATAGTTCCTTACGACTTGATCTGCTCCTCGAACCCTCATTTTCAAGACTTCAATTTCGCTCATCGCATTAATTTTATCGTAATGCATCTTTCGTAAGGTTTTCTTTTGACGTTCAGAGGCTTCCTCCATTTCTCGAAAACTAACGAATTGTAATTTACTCTCGTAATCAATTCTTGGCAAGTGAAAATTAGATCCTTTCATGATGGCAGCTGGAAAGCAGAATGAACAAAAATGCAACTTTCTGACCCTAACTGTAGCTCTCCTTGGTCTTTCATAAAGGATACCGGTTTGATGGCTAAAAGGTACCGAACATTTTTTGAGGCCACTACAAAATGAGCCGATTGTCGTTCTATAGAAGTAGAGTTAACACGTTCATTGTCTCATTTAGCACAAGTGCTGCTTCTTCACTCTAGAGGTTACGTCGGTACCTTAAGCTAGAAATGTCCGCTTTCACCCGATACTTGGATTATTCCACAAGAATAATAGGCTAGTTTTCGCGTTACAGTCAATAAAAACATGAGAGACTATGCATTTAACAACAAAGCATTGCCGTGGAAGAATAACAGGAGAAAGACATTCTTAATTCGCGAAGCAAAATCTTTTGGATAATCATCGCACATGAAAAGTTACATTGTCATTGAAATTATGGATAAGCCAATCGTAATCGTGTATACAGTGAATCCTCTAAAGAGCACCTGGGGGCTCATCAATTTTTTTACTGTTAAGGGGGGGCACATTTTCCATAAATACTGCATAAAATGGCGGAAATCACTTCAGTTCATCAGATATTGCTTTCTCCTTTTAGCTTGCTTTATTGGCCTATCTTTGAACAATTTTTTTGCGGTACAGAATTTGAAAATGGCTTTGAAAAAAGCAAACATTTTACGACATACTAAAAGCTTTTTCGTTTGACACTCCTCAGAGCATAAAACGTCAGAATAAGGTTCTGAAAGAACACGATGGAAAATATATACCCAGTTGTTGATCGAAATAGGCCAATCAGAAAAACGCAAGCACAAGACTGGTATAGTTGACCAATCAGTGCTGCGAGCCTAAAGAAAAATTACCAATGGAGTCCAAGAAAGATAACAAACTCCTTCTGTCTACACAATGGCGGCTTTTTCGTTTTTATGTACATCGACTCCAAAACTGCTAGATGGAAAGACGACCAGGCTCTGCCAATTATCCGAAACATGTCGTCATTATAGAGTTTTGCACAATCTGGGTTGTCTAAACGATGTTGACCGATGGAGGCTGTTCTCTTTGAGGGGCAGTTTTGGCCTATCTTTCTGGTTTTTCAGTGACTGGTAAGCCTCCATTTACGATTCGATTTAAAACTACGTCCCAGGATAGCGTCAACGTACCTGCAGGGGCTATTAGAGCCTAGCTTGTACCAACAAGCGTTAATAGTCTAAGGTTGAAAGAAATCATATTCAACCTTGAAAGAAAGACCACAAAAAAGACAAGGTAATTGCTCAACAATGTTTATTAACCATAGACAATGTTTGTTATCGTGGCACTGTGATCTCGGTTAATGTGATCTAAAAGAGTGTAGCAGGGAAACATCGGTAGCTTGACAATCATAACCCAGGTTGTTCATGTGGAGACGGTTAGCGTTGCTGATAAAATGACAGGCAGGCAAGAGTGTAAAAAACAGCACAAGAAACTCAAAACCGAAATGGAATCAGGTTGGCCTAATGAAATCCATGAAGAATTTAGGCTTCAAGGCAACAAACAGCAGTTACAAAAGCGCCACTTGAGGCAACAAACGGCAGATAATATGGACAAATACAGTGTTATCTGTGAAACATTTCACAAGAAGGACCGGCAATTAGCTTGTCAAACTGGGCAATTGAAAAAATTACAGAAGGATCTAACTATGGCGAACACAAGTGTGGTGTATCTAAAACGAGAAGTCGGGTTTCTGAAAGAAAAAATAATGGATAAAAATGGCGTCATTAAAAAGTATGAAGAAGATCATGCGTATTTATCAATGGAGTTTGAGATGACGAAGAAGATGAATAAATTGTTGAAAGAGCAAATAGATACAATACAAAGAAAGCATCAAGTCTTGAAAGAACGATACAAATTGAACCTTTATGAGAACGGTCAAAAGGCCTACGCGATAAAAGAGCTTGAACTAAGGCTGAAAGGTGCAGAGAGGCCTGGTAACCAGAGAAGTAGCAACCAAACGTCATCAATCCCTATAAGGCTATCGAGCAAGTGCCCTGGTGATTTGCCAATACTTGCAGAAGCGTCTCAAATAGAGACAGGTTTAAATCATGAATCAAGAAGAAAGGAAGATCTTTCTACAAAAAGCTTAACTACTAAGGCAATGAGGAAGACCTCGTTGCCTTTCTTTTAACTTCGAAGCACAATATTAAACTGTAGAGAAGAGGGCAGAACGAAATTGTTTAGATGGTATCGGAAACTGGGCAACGAGAAGGTTTGGTTAAAATTCAATATGACGACCAAGGATAGTGACTACAATTTTATATGACTACAGATTTACAAGGATGGTGACTACAGATTTACATTTGGCCTTAAAATAACGTCCTTTTCTACAGGAAGTCTTCTTAAAAAGATGATTGTTCCAGACCATACCAAACACTTATTCGTTTTGTCGAGTCAAGAGAAAAACTTTTGCATGAATAGTCGATGATATACGTTCATTAAATAGTTGTTTATTATTTCTTTATACGCTGTTAGATCTTTGCCAATAATTATATTTCTAGATTTCAAAATTTGTGAACCTAGTAAGATCATTTATCTGATTGCTATTGTGTCTTAGATACGCAGTGTTATGCTTTCAATGTTTTACAAAACAGACGCTGATACAATATTATTATAAGGTAATGGGCTATCTTGGTCACAATACCATTTGAATAAAAAATTATCGAGAAAACGTCGAGAAAAATCCAGCTTGCCGATCGGAAAACATGAAAATAGTCAATTGAATAGTCAAACAATTGGGAATCAAAATCGTTATCGAAATTCGTACGGACATAGTGCATTTAAAGACAGTATTCAATCTATAAGTCGAAAATTAGGTGTGCATAGGGTATTCTAAAAACATCAAACAACATGTTTTTTTACGGTATGTTCTTGTGATACCTGCATTGAATTACTCGCAAGTTTTCTCTCTTTCTCAAAAGTGCGCAGCAGTGCCGTGGTTTTATTGTTTACACAATTCTTGGCACTTCCAGTACTCAAGCTTAGCTTCCTTCATGAATTTGGGCTCTCTGCAATAGTGCGAGTAGGACTGCATTTTCACACCGAAGCACGTTTAGACACAGATCTTATTGCTGCAAAATAGGAAAAAGGGTAGCTACCTTTTGCAGGGGCCCCGGATCGAATGGCCCCTTTTGACATGAACTGAAATTGACTTCCTGAACTGAACATTAGAAATGGAATGATCGAATAAAAGAATGCAAAAAGATTAAGGGGGATGGATATGACAAAGAAAAAAGAGAATGAAGAAAATTCCTAATACTTAGTTGAATTTGATTGCTATACCTTAATGAGAGATAAAAATGATTTTGATAAAAAGATTTAAGGATGCAAACTATATAGGATGCAAAAAATTCAAGGATTGATTATCATGCCATCTTGCATCGTACTAAACTTCTATCTATGATACAGTATAAAATGGTGATGATATATTTCATCGTAGCTGAATAGTTACATGCGGATATACTTCCTCTTACACTATGTTTTTACAACCCTAGATCCATTTAGAAGTTTTGAAAATTGAATAATTTTGCTAGTTATGATTTACACTAAGCTTACGTCCAAACTTTTCAGTTCTTTCAACTTCTTAGTCTTATTAATTTTTCATCATCTACGATTGAAATTCGCCACGGACAGCGTATTTATGCGAGAAAATCGTTGTCCTTTTCACGTCATTCCTATTTTTCACTTGAAATTTAAGTGTTTTACATTGTACAAGAGCTCGTACGATATTGCTGGATTTCTCTGTTGGCTGTATCCCTGTGGGCAATTAACATGAGTTTACTATGGCTATAAAACCAAAAATTGTCCTGGTGGGAATTTTCGCTTTGAATACTGATTTGGCTCCATGGACAACAAAAAATCAAATCAAATTTGAGATTCAATGCTTGTTTTGATGCAGAGTAACTGTACAGATAGTCTTGCAGCAGATTAAATCGTTTAATGATAACTGGATGCGAGGATGAGCAAAAATATTACAGTCCGTACTGAACAACTAGGCCTTTCTAACATAAACCAGACACAGAAACAAAAATTAAAGAGATGCAAAGAGATGCAAAAAGATTACTGCTCGAAACATGGCGATGGCCTATTGCCGCGCAAAGAAGGGTGCAAGCTGTCCAGTTAGAGGTTATAGCTCTCCAAAAAGAGGCCTCAGCCCTAAAAGTCTGCCTGCGTAATAAAGAATCGAGGGTGGAAGAACTGGTAGAAGAAAATCAGAAGCTACAGAAAGAGCTTGAAACTAAACACGAGAAGGCCAGAACGGCAGAAAAAGAAACGAAATTGCTCAAAATACTCAACTCGATGGAAAGAGAAAAAGTGCGGCTTGTCGAGTTTGAAAACACGCTCAAGGACAGGAAGCTCCGACACTTAGAAAGACAAGTAACAGTGGCATCGGTAAATGCTGTTTTTGCAGCCACTGCAGGCGAAGAGGCATCGACAAGAAGGAGTCCAGGCATTCTTGAGGCATCGCTAAATCCAAGATCATTGGCCAAACTACGAAAACACGCAGCAAATTATACGCATCGCCAGAGAAATGCGGATACCAGAACGCCTTTAAGTAGATGACGACTAAAAATAATCCAGGATAGACTAGTTTGATCAACAAGGGAAGGAACTTTTGAAGCACACGAAGCTCGCCAAGCTCTTAAGGCTGGAACAGACGGTTCTTTTTTACGTCCGTTATCACCTAAAGGATGAAAAAACTCAAGGAGAGCTCTAAATTTGTGGTTATATCTGGCAGTTACAATGGATTTGAGATTAAAATTTTCTAGAACTAAATGCGTGTCCTTTTTGTTGGTTAAACTCTAACAATAGGTAACTGGACCCCGCTGTCTCTTTTCTGACTGACACATGGAATTCTCATACTGACACATGGAATTCTACCAACCAGTTAACAGGTTAAATGAAAGACTGCTTGATCGTTGAGCTACCGGATACCCAAGTTGCAGGAAAAAAAACAAAACGTTCCATAGAAGAATTTAAGTATGCCTTCACTTAAGGTTCAACTGCTAACCACCTAACCGCTCAACCGCTTAACCCTTAACCGCTTGACCGCATAATAAATTATCCTGAATCGATATCTGTTTTCTTAACAGTAAAATCACACGGAAATAGTTTGTATTTCCCAGATAATAAACAGAGCTGCAAAAGAACCGTCAGCAAAAGCAGCTATGGTCCATTCAACAATAACTTGATCAAGAAGCAAATTAGCGTTTAGTTCTTGATACGATTAAAAGTGAGACAGCTACTATTTCATATACAGCATTGTCAGGTCTTCTGCTAGGTTCATTTTCTAACCAAGTTACGAAAATTTCTGTATGTGACTTAGATAAAAATTGGCGCAACTGCCGATCTATTAAACCAAAGAAAAACACTTGCACTGGCCAGAAATCTATATCCTTCCAAGGTGCAAGGATCTGAATGGATGTAAAACTAGCTTCCATCTATTAGTAGCGAATAAAACGTTCATGGAGACTAGCCCGGCTATTACTGCTCCATTGAGACAAAACTTCCCGAATGGAACCTGAAGGGTTGTTGTTTCCGTCACCCATGTCCCTACCTTAGCGTTTTTAGAAATAGGCTTAAGAGCATTTTGCCCGCCTCAGGCTGGCTCTACTTCCTTTTCTATTTTTTCATTTCAATATTGCAAACATCACTTAGCATTGAATCATTTGCTTTGAGTTAACTTTCACTGTAAAGTTCGACATGGCCACCTGTAAAGTAGTCCTCTTGGTTGGAGATACTGTGTAGAAACAATGAAAAGGGTAAAGAGAAAGTGCATAGTTTTGAGCAGTAGGTTAAAGGCTGTGCATAAAAGAGAACCACAAAAAAGAAGTAGTTAGAAATTTAAAAATTTGAAACAGATGAAAGCTGACACTGGAAGCTAATACAAATTCACTTGGTAAACAGTGATTATAGACTCATTATAAAAACAGATGACGAAAACCCTAATAAAAAAAGTCTTCTGTCTTCTTGCCTTGGAAAATTTTATTTGGGGATAGGATGTAGAACAACTTGTGGCTCTGGAGCTGAAAATGCAGCTCCTGATGTCGGGCGTCCTGATTTAATTATCTTTCGGATATCATCTTTAGTCAGGGCAGCTTTGTAATAAACAACGTCATTCATCTCGCCTTGGAAAATTGATTTCGCGGGGAAGAATCTCGCTCCGTAGCCAATGCGAACATCGTAATCATCGAAGTCATTAACAGCCGAAAAAATCAAATCAGAATCATTCACGCCATCTATGAATAATGTTGCCCTGTCGAGAAAGAAATTTCGTGTTGGAGTAGGGCGTGGATAGCTGGATACAGAAAAGCATCAAAATCCTTATATTTGGTCTTATCTAATCAAGGCTGAAACATCCCTTAGACAAATTAAAGGCTCATAACAAAATATTTGCTGTTGGGTTCTACCCGCTTCTTTGTCATACCATTTCATATAATATCAACATTTTGGTTTTTTTCAATTTCGATTTCCACCGGCAATTTTAGTTGAAGATTATCAAGAAGGCCAAAAACGTACGTCTTGGCTCAGTAAACGCATTTCCAGATATATGAATTGGTTAAGAGATTCGAAAGCATGATGCCCCAAATTGCAAATTCAAAAATGGATGCCCTGGCAATGTTCCACGGCATCCAGAATTTTAGGGGCAAAATGAAATTTCTTTTGCATGGATTTCCTGACAGTGCATAGGATTTAACCAACAAAATCGACAATTACCTGTTTGGGACTGTGAAAGCCTTGACCGAAAGCGCTGCATGATGCCATTTGTTGTCGTTCACTCTGATTTTACTTGACTGTTTATGTTTACCCAACTGCACTTTGATCACCCCATCTTCAATGTATATGATTTTCATGTATTCATCATAACCATCAAAGATTGTACCTACTTTGGCAATAATTGTGCCCTCATGCCGTGTCTTTATCCAAAATGAAATTGTGAAATCAGCAAATCCAAAATTCAGCTCCTTGTTGTTTGAAGCATCAACTGGGAGGTACTTGTCCCCAGGGAAATAAATTCTGTTAACGAGGACTGAAAGAAAAAACTTGCATTAAATGAATTTGGAATGGTATTGCAGAATTCAAGCTAGTTTTCGCTTCTTACTTAAATCCGACGATATCAAAGCAAATACACAAAAAGTAGGAAGTCGTGCACTCCCTTTCCCCTTCCATTTTATCTAGCGGTCATGATAGCACAAATGAGCATCCTTTTACGAGATACGATCCCTCGTTTTGTCTATTTATGTAACATTTTTCCCTTTATCTTTTAAATATTTGCATAGAATTCAAGTTTACTTCTTATAGGAAAAAGTGCCCAGTTTCGTCAAGAGTATAGTTTAAAATTGAAATATATGTAAAAACAGGCAGATGCTCAAGGAGAGGTTTGCGTAGTTCATGAATGAAAGTTCGAGTTCAAAACAGGGCCAGTTTTGGTCCGAAAATGGCTCAATTTTCTTCTAAAAAGAGCTCATCAAAATTGTAAATAATAATTATAAACTTCATAAGATGATATAGAAGAAAGTAAGAAATTTACGGAGTCCTCCAACGGCCTTTTTCTCTTCTTTGGTGGGCTGAATTTCCACTGAAAGTTTCGCTGGTCCTGCACCTTTGGTTTTCGAGTCTTGTTTGATCCAATCGACTTGGCGATCCCCCTTGTAGCCGACAAGAGCCCAAGAGCCACGGTACATAGGAAAAAGTGGATAAACCGCACCGATATTTAGTAGGGCATCGCCTCCGTAATATGTGCTATGCGCAGTGTTCTAAAAAGAAAAAACGCAAACTGAGTTGGGATGTTTTGGCACTGGACTGGATGTGCTTGAGAACATTATTGGAAATATGCAAATAGGCTTCAGCTTACCGGAAACTAGCATAGATTTGCATTGGTTTTAAAAGAAAAAAATTGACTAGGCAGAACGATAACACAAAAATAAGGGCAAGAGTAGCAGAAAAATGGAACCTATAATGCACAATATTGGTACAACGTTGCTACAAAATTGCCAACAAATTTGCATGAGTTGGTACAAAATAATAATTAACTTGCTACAAAGTTCAACACATAATTTAAAGCATTGGCACAAAGGCAAAACCCAAGAAACTGGATATAGTTTCAAAGCAATAGAAAGTTGCACACCTGAGTGGCAATGACAACAATGGTGTCTTTGTACAAGCCATTGATAAACTTCGCCATTTGCTTGCCGGCGTTAATGTTGGCATGGGTTGCGAAAGACTTTTTCCTGTATGGCAAACCGGTAGCTGCGTGAATAGCCACTATGTTGTGGCCATTTTTCTCTAGGGAGAATTCTTTTCCATTCACCTTTATCGAAGCTCTGGCAAGCCAACAAGAATGCCTCACTGTGGATTCAAACACGGCCTTACAGTGTCAATTGTCACTCTTAATCAAATGAAATGGCAATGAAATGAAATTTATTAATAGCCAGTGGCGGTTCGTGACAGAAATTGCTTGCCGGAAAACGGGTGAATCATCATGAACACCAGGGTAAAGGTTCTCTAAAAAGTTGCATTACCCTTTTCCTGTGAAAAACACCCTGGTGCCAGTGCCACAGTTCAGTTAAAAACAACCAAAAACCTGCAATGGCACAAAGCATCATGATCTCGCCGATGGATTGACGTGGACATAAGAAATCTCAAAATTATTTCTGTTAAGATTTCGGTTTTTTGTCACAATAATTGTCTATTTTCATCAACTCACAGTTATCCCCTTGATTTCTCATATGAAAAAGTAACTAAAAAACTTTCTTAGTTAGTTAAAACAATTGATCTAATACAATTAGGAGACATCAATCTCTCACATCTAGAAAATATCGACTTGCGTATATGGAATTTAAATTAACACATTACATATATACAAATCAAAAGCAGATCTGTTGCGTTCTTATTACGCCCTGCTAAATCCATGAGCTACCACCGACAATAATATTTATTGCATTATCAAATGCAAAAGGTGAGTATTGTCCATGATATCTTAAAGGGAAAATATCATAACAACTCACGCTCTGCCTTTTTGCCTCCTTTTGGCTTTTTGCCTTCTTTTGGCTTTTTGACTTTTTTTGACTTCTTTCCTCTGTTTGGCTTTTTGCCTCCTTTTGGCTTTTTGACTTTTTTTGGCTTCTTACCTCTGTTTGGCCTTCTACCTCCTTTTGATTTCGGTTTCTTTTCTCTATTGGGTTTGTTTCTTTTCGGCCCTGGACCCGGTCTCCCTATTCGTCTCCCCAATCGTGTGAACCAGCCGCCAAAAACTTCCCTGTAGATGAGAGGAAAATGACAGAAACTTAAAAGTGGCCTGGATACCAAATGCCATAAAAAAAGAAACTCTCCTCCTTCGTTACAATATAATGTCAAAACCTTAGCTTGCGAAAGCCACAGCACAGCAAACTACGGTGGTAAAAGTGACCCTCTCTATTTCGCACAAAACCCTTTGATTATTCGTGTGAGAAGATCCTCCTGGTGCTTCAGTTCAGTTAGAAACCCAAAAGTAACAAAAATATCAAGAACCACTTAGAATCATAATGGCGCTTTGGGTAATATTCTTGCGAAATATTTTTTGTGACATGGTTCTATGATTTTGAAAGTGCCTTACCCTAACAAAACGTCAGTTATTGGCATTCGCAGCTGGTTAAATTGTCGTTCTCTGTTAGTAAAAGGGCGTTTTCAGACAGTAAAAACAGATTGGCCTAGATTATTTAATGTTTCCATCTCCAATAAGCCTACTGGCTGGCGCTAGAAGCTCGAAGAAAATACGACTGGGCTTGAAACCAACCTTTCTTCGCCTACAAGCATTTTTGTCCTAATGGAAAGATGAACCTTTTGCTTCAAATCACCCCTACGTAACAAGCTTGGCAAGTTTTTTTCGCAGGGGAAGGCAGTTAAATATGGCTGGGGAAGCAAAATTTGTCTGGTGACGTGGGAAAACGCTTGCAGGGGGCGTGGGGAAACGAAAGATGCCCGGGTCATTCGATTTTTCGAAAGGAGGCTCCCAGTCAGGAAATTTCTCAACGAGTGATGTTTTCACCAGTCTTATTACATAAGGGCTTGTTTAAAACATGTGAAAACAGAAATCAAAACTTAAAGACTTAGGAAAACGTAAGAAAGTTTGAAGATGGAGGAAAAATAGATTATTGAATAGCTTTTGCCTTGAAGGATTGGTGGCGTCAACAGAGCCCGATTGTTCTTCTTCTTCGTTTTCCCCTTCAGACTCGTCGCCATCATCCTCATCATCCTCATCATCCTCATTACCATGATAATCATGATCGTTGAAGTCACTGAACTGCGGCATGGCATATCTTGGTTTTCTTCTTCTCTCTTCTGCCCGCTTTCGTACGACCGGATCTTCGCAGCCTTCAGACACTACTTCAATCTTGATGCCTTGAATAATGAGAGGTCTTTAATATGTAAAAGCATTGATTAAGATTACAATAACAGCAAAACTTTAGGGGATATCAGAAGATTTTTAATGGTGTCAGAAGATTTTGAATAAAATATCGGAAGCACGTCATTTGTGGGCTCAAACGATCTTTCGCCTTGTCATATTTCTAGGTGGCTAGGATTTGAGAGGGCGCCTTCCCACCTAAACCCCTTCCCTCTCATCTCTAATGATTAAACTGAAGCAGCCTTTGGTCTAATGGTTAAACTGAAGCAGAGTCAATAAAAACAAGCAAGGTGAAAGAACTTATAATATTACCTAATGGAATCATTAACATAGAATAATATGAACTTTATCAATCCGGAAAACGTTGCCAAATGAAAAGCAGAAACATGGCCGGTAGAATCACACTTAAGCCCCGGCAAAATGACTCGATTTTTCACTCGATTTTTTACTTAACAAGAAATTGTAGGGTCACTTTGTCGCTTTGTCGATTCAAATGGCGTCGAGTGCTGTCGAGTGAAGTTTGATCTTGTCCAAAAAAGCCGAGAGAAAAAGGGGGTGTCAAATGAAAATCGATTTGTTTGATGTTCTATGTTTGACTTCGCTCGATTTGAGATCAAATTGATATGGCCAAGGCTTTAGGCCAGAGGACTTATTCACAATTCAAAAAACCGTCCTCTCTTTAACTTAATGATATAAAGCGGATCTTACCTTTGCCTTCTGGTTTGGTAGTGGTTGGTACCGTCGTTGGTCTTGGGGTTGTCTTTAACTGAACTGCAGCCTCAGGGGGGTACGTGCTGCATTTATCGCTGGCCATCACAATGTCATCAATAGCCATGTCACTCTGAATTCCACGGTCAACAACCCCCTCAATCACAATCTATAAAGATAATGTAAGTTTTTCAAATGGAGGTTGAGTGGGGATATCAGCTCGTAAAATGCAACCTACGACTTAATTTTAATTGAAACCTAAGTAGAAACAGCAAAATGTAAACAACAAATGTGGAGCGAAAATGGAAAGGTGCGAGCGTCCTTTCCCTAGAGTTCATTTCCACAGTGAAGGAAACTTGTTTGTCAACTGTGTCACAATGAAACGCTTCAACTTCGTATAAACTCTGAAATCTTAAACGATTTGATATCTCTTTCTTGCATTCAGACCCATTTAGGCAAACAGTTTGAGAAATCAATTTGGTATGCTGCCTTTATCGATGCTTTATAATAGCTAAAATTCAAGAAAAGAAATCGCCATAATCATCAGCTATGAGCTCATACCCTATCTCCTTCTTTCCCCATCCGTCTCTTACCCTTTTAACCCTAAGTAACCATACTTTACCAATTAGTTTCGTATTTACGCAAAATATTTTACCACAAAGTTATACAGGTTGACGTCCTGCAAGGATACTTTAGCCTCCATCCAATTCTGGCCTTGATTTCCTTTTAGTGTCCATAACAATGTCTTTGATCTTTCTCCCGCAGCCCTGGTAAAAACATTCAATGTTCCCATCGTTCGACCATACATGTGATAATAGAATGTCAGACAGGAAATTTCGCTTGCTTTGAATGGAACGCTCTGCAGACGCGCAGTGTCGCCTCGTCTTGCTGGCCAGCTCGCCTCCAAATAGAGGTAATGCCCTACGAAAACCAAATTAAAGCTCCTTTTATCAAGAATTATATTTTACAGCAAAATAAAAATAGAGTAATACACTTAAAAACAAGAACAAAAAATTGTTCAAAAATCGAGAGCGTTTTCAGAGTTTCGGAGGTAGTGGTCTACCGATCAAAAACAATTTGCAATAAACTTATAACTCTAGTGATACTGTTGGAGAGGTGGATTTTCTTGAAGACAATTCAAATAGCAAAAGTATGCATGCAGAATGTTTGACTCTGGAGAGAGAATGGTTCTAGCATCTTATCCAAAGGCTACTGTTCTCGATAGCTCTCTTGCTAAAACTTTCTTTCTTAGAGGCATTCCAGTTTGAAGAAACATTTTTTCCGTGAAAGCATATTCAGTCACTAGGCACAACGTAAAGCAGTAATCTGGAATCCTACACTGTACTCTGTATAATTAGCTAAAACTCAAAAATAATAAATATGAAATAGCTAATGACAAACTAAAAATGAAATCACCCGTCCCAAAATACTCGAAAGGATAATATCAAACTAGGAGAACGAATTAGGGTGACTATCTGCATCAACAATGTAGCTTCTGGCTTCTCCTGCAACCATTTCAACGAGAAATCATAGTGATCATCAAGCTTTTACATCAGAGCAAGGCAGGTCATTCTTTACTTGAAGCCTAGAATATGCAATTCGAAGGTGCCCTCTTTATAAAGACTTGCCTGTATGAAATTTGCCTGATGCGTGAAACAACTAGCCATTAAGCGTGAAACTCGGAGTAGCAAGTTAGAGCCGTACAGCACTATACATTAAAAAGCGCTTACAACCCTGCCTATACGGCATCGAGCACTGACAGACCGGTAAACAGTTATTTTCATTTGACAAATTTTATCTAATTTAATACATACAAACCTTTTCCACTTTTATATGTGTGATCAAATCTGGGACCTGTTAAAATAGTAGGGGTTCCACGAGATCGTTTTCGCCATTCCAACTTCCCTTTCACATTCTTCCAAAAGATGCATTCAGATTCAAAATCACAGGAGTAATGAGCTGAAACAAACAACAAAATACACTCATACTTTTGTACACAAAGCATTTTCAGATGGGCTGCAAAAGCAACATAGAAATTTTAAATTTTTCAAATTCTAAAGGTATGTTTCGGAACACTTTGAGAGCAAAGTTCGAGTTAGGCATCTGCCTCATATTACGGCGTTGAGAGAACATGACTCTCCCACGAAGAATAAAGTGATTTTGACCAATACCATGCATGGAAAAGCAATGAAATTTGTATTTTGACAAATCCTGCATAAAATGAATCAAGTTTCAATTCTTACAGAGGGCGTTGCCACCGACTGCCCCATATTACGGCGCTGGGAGAATCATCATCAAAGCACACGAAGAACACGCATTTATTGGTTAAAATTTTGCAAGAAGCATCGTAATTTTGTGGCAGGCTAATAAATTTGTTACTGTTGCTTTTATACTTGAAAGGTTTGGCATGTTTTTACTTCTCCCTTTTACTGCACTGAAGTCATATATTCGTGCGAATGTGTAAGTTAGACGCGCTGATGAGCCTCGTACTCGTGGAGGAAATAAAAAACGGGCCTAATTGAGCTAGAATGTCGAAGATAGGTTTTTGAAAGTTTTTAGGAGTAAATCGATAAAACTCTGGGAGATATTTTATTTGACAGATTTCATCTCGAAGATAATCACTAAAACTCGCGCTTAAAGCCTTTTCTGAGGACTTTCCTATTTTACGGCAACAGTCACTTCTCCATATTACCGCTGCTCTATATTACGGCGTTCCGCACCACCCAACCTCAAAAAATTACCTTTTGGTATTGGTTGTGTTGTTGTTGTTGCCATTGTGGTCGTTGGAACAGTTGTTGGCAAAGCGGTAGTGACAACCGTTATTTTGGCACCAGATGGTACCGTGTCACAGTTCGCAATACTCAACGACATGTCATCGATAGCAATGTCACTGAAATAACTTCGGCCAATCACCCCTTCAATGATTATCTGTTAAAAGGAAACGAATCCAAGTTTTTCTTGTTTTATTTGTTCAAATCAACAAGCATAAAGCATACAAAGAATCAGCCGCAATCAGCCAATGATGAAAGCAACAGGCGAAAACTCTACTGGTCTTCGTTACCTTCTCTTTCAGCATTCAAAGAAAGTTTCTTAGGGCTCGAATGTCCGAACCGCAATTACAACTGAACTTTTCAATCTCTTCACTGGCCAGATAATGAAATTGTAAGGTACCCTATTTCAATGTGAGTGAGATCCCCATGTAGCCTACATTAAACCACTTAAGGAAAAGCTCTACATGAAAACGAGGGAACACGAAAACGAGATAACGTGATCAACAGGAGCCATGAGCAGCAACGTTACCTAAATGCTCAAAATGCATGTTGGGATCTCGAATTTAAAATGTTTCCTCGGTAGTGAGCATTTATCAAAAATTGCTTCATACCTGAAATGGGAAACTTTTTCCAGGGAGTGGAACTTTTGCTGGCTTCCATCCTTGCCCTTGGTTACCTCCTAATGACCATAGCAGCACATCATTTTCATCAACACTATTCCTTTGGTAAACATTTAGCTCACCCATCGTGTTTCCAAACATGAAATAGTAGAAAGATAAGCAAGAGTATTCACTAGCTTCGAAATTCTTGCTGATAAGTCGCACAATATCTCCTTGTGTGCCAGGCGAACTTGACTCCATATAAATGTAATGACCTGGAAGAAGCAAAGCAGCTTTAGCACTATGATTTTTCTCTTATTGCATTGAACCCCAACTCAATGTTGCTTTCATATCTTCCAGGGGTCATTGCCCCCTCAATTCTACCCTAATAGATGTAATGCAAAATATTTAAAATGTTTACGAAGCTTTTCACTATCGAATGTTCACGATTGACAAATATAAGCATAAAAGTACCCATGATTCACTGAACCAGACAGAATGACTCTCCCACTTTTTTTAAAGAAGTTCCTTTATTCAAGGTGCTTGATTGGCAAAAAACAGTATTGGGGTTCTAAATCTGCAGTTTTTTATGCGGGCCTTTACTGTATACGAAGCTTCTCTACCTAGTCACGGCCACCAGAAACGGGGGAGGCTGAAGAGAGGGGGCAACTCCATTTAGTGACAAATTTTATTTTTCTTTGGTTCAGACAGAGCATTCGGTGAAGGGCCTTAAAATTTTATTTGCCGGCAATATCTGACAGAGATTCAAACCTAGTTCATACGCATGTAGTTAGATTTTCAAGCATTGGAACGTTTTAGGCATGGTATTATAGAAGTTTTTACTGGCAAGAAGATTTTTAGAACAGAACCTTTTCTATGAAGTCTTTTTCTACGTAGTTGTATGAGTGTTTTAGCCGAAAACATGATGTTCACGGTTCTGTTCATTGGTAAGGTCTCGTAATGTTCAATCCGTAAATTTTCCCTTTTTAACCAAAAATTTTCTGCAGTCAGTAATTTTTTCAAGCTTAAAAATCGGAGCGATCTCTTGAAATTAAATGGACATAGAGTCATTATCCTTAAGAGGTCATTTAGATCTGTTCGCTTAAATAACCATTTCTAATGTAAATTGCTTAGAATTTGCTTGGCTACAGTACATTACTATTCAAATGATTGACAAAAAGCAGAGACATAAAACCCCCTTGACGCTTTGTCTCTGGCACCCGCCTCAAAAGGTTGCTCACCTCTTCGGTCTCCGATGGTATGGTCAACGTAGGGACCGGTTTGTGGAGTTGGCGTATTCCCTGAGCCCCGTCGCCATTTTATTTTGGTGTCCATTGGTTTCCAAGCTGCACATTTTGACTCAAAGTCACAGAAATGATCATCTACAAAAAATTAAGGCAACAAATCTATACCGATTTTGTGTTTGCTAGACAATTAAATGGAGTTAAAATCCTTAAATTAGCTTTGATAAATGGGGACCACGAATGAGCTGGCTGGAGGAGACTCAAGACATTTAATGATCTTTTGCTTTTAACTCTCCGGGTATCAAAAAGCCAAATTCATGATGCGCAATGCGGTCCATGGTCAAAGGTTATAGGTATCCAGTGCAACAACAGAAACAATAAAGCTTAAGACAGCGTCCTTATTTATAAGAAAATCTCGAATTAAAACTTTGTGGTTGGGAACAAGCAAGAGGTATAGATTGAAAGAAGGCTAATAACAAGCGAAAATGGATGATGCGATTGGGTAGAGCCCACAGGACGCTTGCAGACATCATCCTTTTCGCTTCTTTAAAGTACTGAGATTACTCAAAAAAATTAAGGGCATTTAAGAAGTACCATGAGGAAGGGTGGTGGGAGATCCTGTAGTCGGTGGCTCAGTACTAGTAGTTGGCTTTTTTATTGTAGTTGGTGGCGGAGGATATGTTGTTTGGGCCTCTGTAGTTGTTTGCGGTGGAGGTGCAGTTGTTGTTGTTGTTGTTGTTGTTGCTGTTGTTGGAGGTTGGGTTGTTTTAGCCGCAGTAGTTGTCTGCGGAGGAGCAGTGGTTGTTGTTGTTGGAGGTTTTGTTGTTTTGGCCGCAGTAGTTGTTTGTGGAGGAGCAGTAGTTGTTGTTGTTGGAGGTTTGGTTGTTTGCTCCTTTGTAGTTGTTTGCGGAGGAGGAGGAACTATTGTAGTTTTTGGCGGAGGAGGAGGAACTATTGTAGTTTTTGGCGGAGGTGGGGGGTTTGTAGTTACATTTTCCTTGGTAACTGGTGGAACAGTAGTGGTAATTGGTAGAGGCGGTATTTCGGATTTTGGTAGTGGTAAATTGGTTTTTCTGGTTGGAGGCATTGGCGGAGTGACGATCAACTTTTTTGTAGTGGTTGTTTTCTCTGTAGATGGTGAGGTTTTTGGCGCAGAAGACGTCGTCACAACTGGTGCATTGGTGGTTGGTGGTTTGGCTGCTACTGGTGGAAAAACCAAGCAAGCATTATCAGAGATTACGATATCATCGATGGCTGCATCACTACGAAAGTCTTTGCCGATTGTACCAGAAATAATAACCTATGAGGGAACAAAATTAAGCTATCTGAAATCAACCTGAAGTAAAAGTAAACACAATTTGAAATTAATGAAAGATGATCCAGTACAAAAGTTACATTTTCCATCTGAAAATTCGTTTCTACCATTTACAATGTGTGCAATATCCCTCCAACTGAGATATATCAAGCTATAATTGTTGAAGGTATAATTGTTAGTTTATGTAATATTTAACAGATCTAATCATTTTGATATTCAGAAAATATTATTTCAAACAAGCTTTTAATAATGTACAGTTTCAAAATAGTACGCAAAAGCGGAGCTCAACAAAGCAGCGCACAAAATACATTCTCTATCCATTGAAAAACCAAACAAAAGGTAATAAAAAGGTTTTTTTAGTATGAAGACCGGTGTGGTTTTTGGCGCAAGGGTGTTCTCCCATCCACACAAAAGAATTGCGTTCCTAGCAGTCAACAAAAGATTAGTTGAATTTTCATGCCGATCCAAAGCCGTTGCGTAAAGATCGCTACACCGGGCCTGTGAAAACCATACCGGGCTCGTTCCGGAGCGTACTCATTGACCCAGTACGATAAGAACATAATGGCTGTTCACATAATACCTATAATACAGGATTCACAGAGCGACGCTATGCTCCGCACTCGGTATTATTGTTAAGAAAGCCGCTGCGCAAAACTGGCACTCAGAATGTATCTTCAGTGCACAGCGTCTAGGATTCATGCATTCACACGAGCCTGTAAGTGATGCAGAACTCTCTTAAACCACATCCAAAGCGGAGTCATCTGATTCCACACAAAAAATATACAAAGCGCATCGTATTCAAGCGTTGTCGTGTGACTTCAAGGCCTATCTGGCAGTAATTCAATACATAATGAAAAGCATTTTCCAACCAGCATTGGGCAAGAAATGGTTCTAATGCGAGAACACCAAGCTAAAACCATCAAACCGCTGAATACTATCATAAAATTGCTACTCTCTGACTCATGTAAAAGTGACTTCCTTTTTAACAGCTGAGCCCGGGTAGGGACATGTACGAGATTGTCTTCTTACCTTATACGTTCCGCTAAAGACTGGCAATGGAAGCGTCCCAAGGAACCATGAGTTTCCCTGATCACCGAAAAGAGACCAGACAGTAGTTCTGATACCCTCAACTTCCAGTTGCACGGCGATTGATCCAATTGTATTGCCATGCATGCAGTACCAGAACGCAAAACACCGCGGCCTCTGGCTACCTTGGAGAGCTGGGGACGAGATTTTCGCGATATCGCCTTCACTTCTAGGTGAGCTGGATTCAACGAACAGATAAAACCCTAAAAAAGAGACTAGCCTCGTTTATGAGGTCACGTGAACCATCCAGATGATGGAGAATGCAAATCTATATTTTCTTAGTTACAAATATTGATTAATTTCCATTACGATTTTAGCTAGGAGAATATCAAGGCTATGAATATGCACACAGGCTAAGAGTGCACACTCAATCTAAGTATTATAAAAGTTGTTTATGCCAAGAAAAATTAATTAGATAATTGAATATGACATAAGAAGATAATGTAAGATACTTTAAGCGAAAAACAGAAATCAAAAGTTGAGGGATCATGGAGCAGAAATAAAGGTACCGTTTTCATTTCCTTTTGTGTGATCAAAGGGAGGTCCCGTGTAGGGCGATGGTGTTCTTCCTTTCGTTCTTTGCCAATCGAAATTGTCATCATTAAGGTTTGACCACGTGCAAAGGCCACTTTCGAAATCACAGCTAGCTGGATAACAAATAGCAAGGTTAAATCAAGTGAAGAATTTCCAAAATTTAATATACTAACCAGTTGATGGGGCTTTTGCATTTAGTTTTCCATCTTGGGAAGCTAAAGGGTTAAGGCTTGAGTGTGCCCGGAAAGCTTGACGGGTTTTAATCTATTCTCGTGTTGATTTATTGTGTGACTGCGAAGGAGAAACAACTGTGTGCGACTGTGTGACGTTTTATTAATAAAAATCCAAGGTGCTTAAAGGGAATGTGGCTGCGAAGGAGAAACGTTTCATACACACTCTCTTGCTTCTCCTCCCCAGTGACCATTCTTCTTCGCAGCTCGAATTCTTTTTAATACAAATGTTTTCCAATGTATTTATTAAACATAAAGGAGACGTTGGGAAAGTCTACATCTGTAATGGTCAAATACAACCGCATTTGAAGTCTACTGAAAGCAAGCCTTATTATTATGTATTATTTGTCTTTGGTATTCTTTTTTTAAGGTATGAACACAATGAAGGTATGCAATGAATAGACTTACTCCATGAGCCTCTGTTTCGCTACTGCCTCACTTGACGGACGCTACAACAGATACCTCGTTATGAAAGAAATTGAGGTGCCAACCAATCAGAAAGCCGTATTTTGAAAAGCTGCTCTGTGATTGGTAGGACAAAAAGTTGTCCTGAGCGCCAGTTTTTGAGTACTTTGGATTATGAGTCTCTGTTGTAGCGTCCGTCAAGTGAGGCAGTAGCGAAACAGAGGCTCATGGAGTAAGTCTATGCAATGAACACAAACTAAAAGTAGTCACTTTGTAGTGAGAAGGAGGCTGCCTCATTTTGTAGTGAGAGGGAGGCTGCCTTACACAAGTACCATGTAAGTACCAATACAATCATAATATTTGTACTACAAAAATAAAAAAGCGGATAAGGTTACATACCGGTACATGCAAATTTGTTGCATTCACGACTCTCCACTGCTACGCCTTCGCAGTACTTGCCACCAGATTTTGGCGCAGGGTTGTTGCAAGAACGTGACCTAATCTGTATTCCCCCACCACACGAAACGTCACAAGGAAGCCATTCAGACCAAGCACCATACTTTCCATCAATGGGATCTGGAGAGCGAGGATTTCATAATTTCTAACAACCACACTCAAAGAAGACATGAGAATGAGAATCCATTTTTTTGGGAACAGTAAAGATAGTTATAGGTATAAAAGCGATATTTGCTAGGTACACAAGGGGTTTGGAAGCTACCCGAAACGTCATTACTCAATACAAGGCTATAACAGATGAAATCATCAGAGAATGCCAACCTTATTTAGGCTCACTTATCTTTCTTATTTGCATAAAGTATGATAATTATTCGATATCATAACATTCATTACCTTCTTTGCACTTGTAGAGCAATGCGATCTGCTTGATGTCTGTATCACTAAGTCCACTTCGCTGGCCTAACTTCACTGGAAAGGTAGCATTGACAAGTTCAATCGTATCACGTCCATTCTTTGAAAAAGCTCTGGGGCCATAATGCATCACAGAATTGTAGTCATATGGAGAACCAAGAGAGTCTATTTCTCCTTTGTCATATTTTTTAAACTGACTTGAATATCCTAAAAGAAAATATTGTTAGCAGATCATAAGCATTAAATTTTTTTCGCCCGTTCTTCTAGACGCTTGCCCGTTCGAGCACCTCCCACAAAGTGCTTGAGTACAGATCCATTTGCAACGTAAACTTAGTCATCTATCTGGTTCTAGTAAAATTGAAATCCAGCAATAGCTGAATTTATTTCTTAGGAATTCTCACTTCAAAGTTGGAGTGACAAATAGAAGACGTTTGGACACCAACATGTTGATGAGAGGGACATCAACAAGTTAAAACAAAGTTCCTTAAATAACAACAACATAGAAATCAAAGTTTTAATAATGTCACCAAGGGTCCCAACTTTTTTATCCCAGGCCCCAAAAAAGCTCTCGGTGGGCTTGAAAACATCCATGTTGGGACAATGCCATTAGGGTATTGAATGCAGCATATTATCCAAACACGGCAGGCATCTGGAACAGTCTTAGGCTCGGTCTTGGTGGATGCTTGAAAAATATTATTTTCACAATTTTCTACTAAACCTTTTACTGAAATGATCATGTCAAGCTTGAAACCAAGCATAGCGACACCGGTAACCTTGAGATGCCTCCTTATGATGTGACCAGCATGCATTGCAAACTGAAGGGTCAATCGCAATACTGGATTTGATGAATGGGAATTTAAGGATGGATCTTGTCGTTAAAAGCTTTCTTCCTTGCAAAACGTTCAGGGCCTTTTATGTAACGCAAAACGTCACCTAGACAAAGAGAACTAAAGCTCTAAGAAGTTCATCACATAAAATAAACATCCTCACCATCCAAAACATTCTCGTATATGACTTTTACGTATTTATCACGATCTGGTCGACTCTGTTCATGCCAAAACCCAATTGCATGCATCAACTCATGAATGACAACACCTTTGTGTCCGCATCCGGATCCAACTGAAATTTGCTGTTTTCCACCAACACGACCAATTAATGACCAACACCTTCAATTTAAGAAGAATCATATTCTGTATAAAAAAAAATTAGATGAAGGGTTATATCAATCATCCCTCGCACCAGGTCAGCCCAGAGAACTCACATTTCTTGGATGCAGAGGGCGAAAGAGAAGAAAGTTAAGATGAGCTGGATATCTTATTCGTTAATGACGAAGGAGACCCAAAATCTGACTTTTCTAGTTATTGAAAATTTCGGTAAAAAAAATGTGGGTTTCAAAAAAATTCGGAGGAATTCATTTTCGGTTTCCCGGCTTCACCGAAAATAAATCTCACCGAAACTTTTGGCACTCAATGTAAACAATGCATGTAATTGTTCCATTTTTCGGACCGTTCACTTGTTCCATTTCGTCTCATTGTGAATGGTTCACAATCATTCCCGTGTAAATGGGGCCTAAGTATTTTTGTCCGAAACTCATTAGAGTAGAAACGTTAATTAATGACTAAAGGAAAACAGATATTAATATATAGATGCGGGTCACAATTAGCGGTCGCCGATTGGTCAAAACATGGGACCAATCGAATGAGTTATACTCCCTATTGGGTTACTCTCGATTTAACACGATGTATCTGATCAATGCTGGGCTATCAGTTAAAGAGACTCCATAAAATGGGAATGACAAAGGTTGTAATAATATTTGGTACGCACGAGTATGTAAGGGTCCATTTAAAAGAAAAAAATCTAACAAACTCACCCTCCACCTTTTAAAAAGTGTACGTAGCTAGGTTCAGTTGTTCGAGGCTTTATTTGGATGCAGGTCTTCGTATTGATATCGTTAATTGCAGCCTTGATTGCTGATAGGGTTTGCCCACCTTCTTCTTTCACTGAAATACGAGTAAAAAGTTTCAACAATCTTCTTTTTTATAAGAAACAGGGCCAGGAAATGGTGAGGGGGGCAGGACCCCACTTTTTTGGAAAACAAAAGTTTTTTTAAAAATCTTTTGTTATGATTCTCAAAGCTTCCCTTGCCCCCCCCCCCACTTTCCAACTTGCGTCGGGGCCCATGAGAAACAATAACAAAAAGTTGCTTAAAGATTTTTATTGGTATAACACATACAGCCGTAGGATACGGGACACAGGGAGTAAGTGGCCCCATTTTTCAGCAACTCAATAGCGCAAGTTTTTTTAGAGAGCTTCTGGTTAAAAAGTGCACATGAAATCAATAAATACAGGCTCGTTTTAATCAAGGAGGATGGATCGATATTTGGGCTGAAAATTTCCCTTACCAAATTTGGCGATTCTCACGTTAGTCAATTCCTTTGACTTTGCCGCAAGGCTGCTTTCATAACTGGAGCTGC
This sequence comes from Rhopilema esculentum, assembly GCF_013076305.1. Next base: position 6,969,733 of record NW_027019301.1, on the reverse strand, counting down.
TTCCGATAATTTAAGGGGGGGGGGGCTAAAAAATCATCTAGATGGGGATCGTCTATGGTAAAACCAACAAATGTTCTTAAAAGATTTAAGACGTTTATTGCTTTCCAGGAAAAAAAGGTTCTTGTCCAGAGCTTCGTATATTCCAATTTCAGCTATTGTCCCTTCTTCTGGGGTGGGACGTTAAATGTTATTTTCACATACAAAGGTTCAAAATTTTACTCGGTTTTTGTTTTTTTCGGGTTCTAGAGATATGTACTGTATGTGCCACCGTTTAAGTCATTAGGGTCCCTTCTTCTGGGGTGGGACGCTCCTTTTTATGGGGCTGATGGCGATTCATTTGATCGATTTAACTTACTGATTTCGTCCGCGACTGTGTAATATACTGTGCGGTTTGGCCACAGATCCTCAACAAATCCCGTAGCACCGAACCCGAGAGGTCTTTGGCCTCGAAACACTATATCTTTTGTTCGCCTATGCAACAGAATATCTCCCTCAAATACACCGCCATCGTCGCCAGTTGAATCCGGTTCTAGAAATAGATATTAAATGACACGTTATGTCCATAAATCCTGGTGTCCATATACAGTGAAACCAGAATATGTATGGCCGTTTTTCCAGACCAAACAAATGTGGCCGTAATAACGAGGTGGCCTTATTAACAAAGTGGTCGTAAGGCGGGGTTCCACTGTAATCGTGACGATTGTCACAGTCATAGAAAATGTGTGCGACGATCCTGACGATCATATGGAAAAGTCAATTTCCTTGAAGTCTCCATCGTCGCTGTCGTGGAGATAGAAACTGGTTCTATCTCGACGATCGAAACAAAAATTTTGACGATCTTGGGGACTGTGACGATTGTGACGATCAAATGGAAACCAGGCTTAAGCAGAGAGCAGTTTGCAGAATAACCAACCAAAAGTAAACAAAGGCTGGTCTTCTGACCCCCTGAAAATTTGTCTGTCATGTGTGGAGAAATTTGGCCTAGTTAAACCTCAAGAAACAACACATCTTTAGTCGACGAATCAAGTCTCAGACAGATCCAGAGCTGATGTAAATACGATTGCATTAGATGTAATAATTATACATTTGACCCATCGTGAACTATCAATTCATTATATAAATATGCAAGCCAATTAAAAAATAATCAAATGAAGTAAAACCTATACGAGGGCGATAATGGTAATGATGATTGGTAATGATTAATTAGGTTTTAATTAGCTTTAATATAGTAGTGTATGTTTACCAACCTAAAAGGAAGTAAAGAAAAAATGATAATAGTAACGAGGATGGTCTTTTTAATATGACCAACTTACTCATGAGAATCCCATTTTCTTTGTTGATTGTAATGATGCCATCAAGTATGGCCTCTGTATCTTTTGTCTCTGTCGCTTGTGCCTCATAGATTCGATTGCAGATGACCAAAACAAGGACAAGGGCAGCGCAGTGGGAAGTGTGTAGCTCCATATCTAACAATTAACCAACTGAATCTGCAATGCAATTGTTTTAGTAAATCATTTCGCTTCCAACTGAAATAGGAAGCCTCTATTGTGGGTTGGGCATCAATTTCCAAAGCTGTCTTCTTTCTGACGTCGGTTTTACGCTCTCTCACCCATCGGCCGCAGATCTACTACTAAACTACAGAAAAACACCCAAATTTTGGGTACGTAGATATGTTCTTTACAAAGATATCTTCAATGAGAAAGTCGATAAAGTCAGCGAAGAGCAGGGCAGTGATAACAGGAGGGGGGCTTGCAGGGACGCCGGAGCCAAAAAAGGGCAAGGGGGGAGGGCAGAAATTTAGAAAGGGCATCTTCAGCCGTAAGATTACCCTTCTATCCGGAACAGTGGAAAAAGTAATTATTCCATTCTTTTATTTCATTTGAACATTAACTTTGCAAGAGAGTAAGATCATGTGACAATCAGTGGCGTACCCAAGGGGGGAATAGGGGGGTGTAGTATACTGTATGCTTGTGTCAATAACAATTGTAAAATACTTTGCTATTTACTGTAGTTAACATAAAGCAAATAATGGCGGAAAATTTTGCAAAAAGGGCGTTTCCCCGCATTTGCGCGTGTTTGAAGGGCGTGGTCCAAAAAAATTCCGGGGACTACGTCCCAGACCCCCCCCACTACTCCGGCCCTGGGTACGCCACTGGTGACAATAGCGATAGGTTACAGTAATTAGCAGTGAGAGGCCTTCGATAATTTTACGGAAGCAACTGTCAACGCTATAATGCTTTATTTTTTGTTAATTCTAACATTTGTTCTGTATTTTTAAATCTAACTGCATCTATCATTTTTTTAGCAAAAAAGAATATTAGAAGCATAAGAGCCATTGAGAATGGTGGTTTACGTTAAATCTTTAAATAAAAAATGACTGTATTTAAAATTGTTATTTTCTCAAAAAGGGTACATTTGCCCCCTCTACCCCTCCTGGTAAAAGGCAAGGGGGCGCTGCCCCCTCATGCCCTCCTGCTCCGGCGTCCCTGGGTGCTTGGGTATCCTCGCGAACATAGGTGTTTCGGCAAATTGCTGAGAATTTGGTTCCGATGCCACACCTACAAAATACCATGCCCAACTTGTCGGTCGATTTTTTACCATACATCCCCCCTCCACATTGAAATTCAGTCATGATGGCTCTGACAGTGCCTATTTTGGGCAAAATCAATATCTTTGGGCGTCAAATATGAATTGAACAGTCAGTAAAGCAAGAAACCCTAAACAAGTTTTTCTTTGCAAAATGATTTTCAGCCTCACACGGCGTTGAAAATTATTAGTTTTCAGTTCCTTTTTAAAATAAAAATTTTTCAAGTCACGTTTGCGTAAGATAGAAATCCGGATATTGACAAGCCGCAATGACGTCAATTGTCTATCTGAGGAGGACCAAAACGGAGTCATCTTTGGCTCCACCCAAAAACCAACGTAACAGAAGCGAAAGTTGACACCTGTCAAATCAAAATCAGCAATACTATAGAAAACCCCAATACGCAGGGACAAAAACCATAGGAGGTCATTGCAAAGTCTAAAAAACTGTCGTGGTAATGTAACTGAATAGAATCAAATAATATGATAATTGATACAACAATGGGTAAGAATATACAAAGAGATTTAGATTATACATAACGGACTATCGAATAATGAAAGAAAAAAGCTTTGGTGAGGGATATGGGATAAGTTGTGGTTGAAAAGGATGAAGTTTTTGTCATTTTATGACAGCAATGGATAGGTTGGCAATGCAGAATCGAACAGCAGACCATTTGCTTCACGTCCACAACACATGTTTGAGTCAAGATGTTCGAGTTTCGTGGACAATAAAGGAAATTCAACATATTCGCAGGACATGCTTGCACTTAGTTTTAGTGACATACATCGAAATGATTTTGCACTAGGTGACAATAATAAAACAAAGAAAGAGCATTCAATGAGCCCTATGGTAAGATAATACGTCACTCGCCCCAGCCTTCCTTCAAACACCGACGCTAATCTACAACTTTAGGCGGACAAATTTTCAAGAGTTAGACTGAGCCAAATAATAAAGAAAAGCATAAAGAGTTTTCCATTTTAGAATTCATACTGCAAAAAATCAAGTTTGCAAGGAAAAGCAGAAAAGATACCCGAGAGCATACAAAAAGGAAATTTTCTCGAACATTAAAATTTATGTTGCTTTACACTTTAACCATGTCAGGGTTCAACAGATGATGACCTATCAAGAGGCCAATCAAACCAGTCATTTCTCCTCGTCTCGATCCGCATCTAAGTTTAAGTTTTCGTTCATATTTGGTCACCACCTATGGTTCTATAATGTTATAAAAGGTGTCGAACTAAAAAGCGCTTGCAACATTTAGAGATGTTTTGAATTTTAATGCTAAACTATAAAGGGTTTCCACATATTCGACACAAACTGGCAGAGAAGGATTTCAACTAAAACTCGAAGTTGGTATTCTTGAATTTTAAAAGGCATGCATGAACGAAACAGTTAAAACAGAATCAAAGCGATGGTTTGGACTTCTTGAACATTAAAACTTCTCCTTTGATAAGGTTTGAAATACTTGAAAACAAAATTGAAAAATTGAAAACACAAGATCTAACCAACAGTCTGTGTTGTATGCAATCAATTAATATTATAAACAAAGTTTGCAAAGAAAAGTTTTTCAAATATACAAGAACAGATTTTAATTACGTAAGAGCTACTCTCAGTTGAAAAAACTTTAAAAATACAAACAGATACACTTTACACGAAAACCATTGAATATCGCGTACAAAAATTAACTTGCCAACCTACGCGCACATAGCAATATTCCAGCGAGTATTTTCTAACTAGACTAAACAAAATTTCCCAAAATTAACTTGTGCTGTCCTATCGACACCTTTTTTATAAGGAAATCACGTTAAAATATCAGCTCTTAAGTGACATCTACAAGAAACTCATGATGATGTCAAAACGTAATCTCCTTTTTCTGTCTAAACAACAAAACAAACACACAACAATACCAGAAATACTCAATAAAATCGCTTTTTCTTCTCTACCAAATTTATCAAAACATCGTCACAGCCAGCACAGCGGCCTAATTTTGTTAGGATAAAAAATGTTCCTAAAAAATGATCATAAAACAGCTGAAAAAGTTTATTCTTATGTAATGAAAAATGATGGATATTCTCTTTGCAACATGAGGGAAAACAGCCGCATTCAACTGAGTATCAGGTAGCGAATAAAAACACGGATAGAAGACCATTCTGTCAAACAAAACAAGTAATTGACAAGTACGGTCAAAACAACATCAATAACAACAACGAATAAATGAATTGAAGTGATTAAAAATATCAAAGCGGTGTAAAATCGGTTTTAATGACAACTTTTCTGGCTGTATCACTAAGCTTGAATCCTCGTTTAAACCCTCTACGACCCCTTCTCGAATTTTTCTTATTTCCACTGTTATTTGAAGGCGACTGAAATGCCTGGTTTTGGCTGCTTGTATTGACTGGGTTACCACCATCTTTTTGCTTCTTAGGCCTAGATCCCTTGAACTTTTTCCGTTTAACTTCCACCACCTTTCTTGTCCCAGTGTTTAAAATATTTCTTTGATCGTCGATCTTTGGCTGCTCATTTGCCCAAATTGGACCTGCCTCGTCTTGCATCAAATTTTGCAACTGTTGAGGGCGAGCTTTTCTTTTAGGTTTTTTCTTTTTCTTTCCTTTATTGTTTTTGCTTGCTTCCTGAGAGGCAGGAGTCTGGAACGCCGAGGGCGTTGTTCGACGGGGCGTCATCGCTGCACTGTGCGAAGGAGACAAGGATACGTTTCGAAGGACATTCCAAGCGTGAGAATTCGTATCTTCGTCATTCGGGGATGATATGATTCGCTGAAATTGGAACATAAAGCGCACCTGAGAACAAGGCTGCAAACAAATTCTTGGCCCTGTTAATACTTGGAAAAAAAATAGTTAATGTCGATGTAATGATAGAGGCTTGGGACAGGTTCTTGAATATGTGAAACACATAGGCTTGGGACAGGTTCTCTCATATGTGACACACATAGGCTTGGGACAGGTTCTCGCATATGTGAAACACATAGGCTTGAAACAGGGTCTCGCATATGTGACACACATAGGCTTGGGACAGGTTCTCGCATATGTGACACACATAGGCTTGGAACAGGTTCTCGCATATGTGACACACATAGGCTTGGGACAGGTTCTCGCATATGTGACACACATAGGCTTGAAACAGGTTCTTGAATATGTGAAACACATAGGCTTGAAACAGGTTCTCGCATATGTGACACACATAGACTTGGAACAGGTTCTTGCATATCTGACACACATAGACTTGGAACAGGTTCTCGCATATGTGACACACATAGGCTTGGGACAGGTTCTCGCATATGTGACACACATAGGCTTGGGAAAGGTTCTCGCATATGTGACACACATAGGCTTGCAACAGGTTCTCGCATATGTGACACACATAGGCTTGAAACAGGGTCTCGCATATGTGACACACATAGGCTTGGGACATGTTCTCACATACGTGACAAATAGGTTACAAAGTCTTATAAGAGCAAAAGCAAGCAAGACATTTCCAGCTTTATAGTGCTGGGGCCTAAAAGCGTTTTCGAATCTGATTCTTCTCAGCTATAAGAATGCAACAATCTTCCTATTCGTGCAAATCCTAGGATAAATCCTAGGATAAAGGGGAAAGATTTCTCAAAGTCTTCTGAAAAAGGTGTTGAACCAACGGATTTTCATGACAATGCCCATTTACCTCACCATTGCGTTCAGATAACTACTGCTTGTGAGCGGTGTGAAGAACAAGAATGGATGAGGCGGGTTAGCTGCAGAGTAAAAAGCAGTCTTGTGAGTTGGAGAGTGAAGAGAGACCAAAGGCGAAGGGGAATATTCATAATAGAAACATTAAAGCAGCTCTAAAACTAACCTGATGAACCTTCCATCTGATGAACTCGTCAAAACGTCAATATGAAAACGTCATCAAACCATTGATGGAATCGAGTTTATAAAGGGCAGAGATTAGAGAATTCCGGCCAAGGAAGGAGAAGAAAGTGAGGTGATATAATCAGCTTAAACATGTGAGGACATGCTCACGAATTCTATAATGCAACCTCAACTTTTGGTTATCAGATGCGGTTTTGGAGATGCTAGAGGTTATCAACGCGAAATTAACAAAGATAAATTTTCCATAAAAGACAATTTGACCGGAATTCAATGTCATATTGGAGTTCAACTATGGCCCGTAAGCAGCCATTCACTTCGTCTCTCTCTCCTGCGGAGGCGTAAGAAACAGAGATCGCTACATAATCTTTTTTCTTTCATAGTCTTCTCCACAGCCATTTTAAAAGTTGGATGAAGGCTGTGTGACAAGAAGTGACTTCTTGGCTCCGTTACCATTGAACCTTAGTTTACATGACAATTGATGTAGGCAGGAGAGGGGGTGGGGTGATGTGGTGGCTAACTTGCCATATGTCATGGCTTCAAACGACAATGTCTCCGGTTCTATTGCTTCGTTGTAATTCGAGTGTTCGTTGAACCAGGATCAGTTTAATTTGAGGTTAAGCCTGCTGTCCCCATCGCGGGAATAACATAACAGAGGTAGCTAAGCCTTCAAAGCTACGATTTTGATTGCAGTTGTAGATTGTGTAGATTGTATGTAGGTAATTTAGGGTTTTTTATAGTTATATTCTTTAACAGTATTCTCTTGTTTGTAATTTAGATTTAATTTATTATAGTATCTTGTATTTAATTTTCGGTTGGCTTAAATTAGCATGTGAGCTAGCAATAAGCGCCAACCTCAAATAAATTATTATTATTATTATTATTATTATTATCTGGGGATCAACTACGCCCTGACTTACTTCTCAAAACTAAGGAAAACTGTCTGTACGTTTTAGAGCTAACCATAGGCTTTGAAACAAATCTCAACTGGAATGCTGTCAGAAAGTTAGAGAAATATGCCACCCTCGTATCTGACTTAAAACGTCAGTTTAAGTCAGTCTCGTTTGTCAATCTTTCCATCAGTTCACTTGGTATTTTTGGCAACTCCTGCAGCTCATTCATCGACACGCGTGACTCTTTGTCCATTGATCATCAACAGAAACGCTACCTCATCTCCAAACTTTCAAGCATCTCCATTCGCACCACATACTATATATTCTGCTGTAGAAACAAAACTTGGACTAACCCAGAGCTACTCCCCTTTTAACGTTTTTTTTCTTTTCTCTTTACTACGATCTACGATTGTAATAGTCTTATTTTGTAAAAACAGGCTAGCCAGTTACAAGTTACCTGGTAATAGTGAGATTTGTAGTTTTAACTGGAATTCAAAATGAAAAGTTTCCATTATTATTATTATTAATATTATTATTATTATTATCATCATATTTATTCCATAGCAGGAGATGTAGCTATGGCTTATAATACCAACTATCCTGACAAAGATTGTACGACAATTTTATACCTGCTGCACACGTGGACTAAATATTCCTAGACCGCTCTCGTGCGATTGCAAAGTGTCACACAAGGCAAATCAGCCAGGCGGTGGCGAAATCTATACAGATGAATGGCAGAGACACTATATTAAAACATCACATACCCGTTGTTTAATGCGAATTCGCTTTGCTTTAGGAGCACCACTTGAAAAGGAATTGTTGTTGCTGTCATCAGTATTGGGAAGCAAGGGCTTCTCGATCGCTGTGACGTCATCAAAAAATCTTTTTCTCCCACCGGGTGCTCTCGGTTGGTTTGCCCTCGGTCGTTGATTGGTTTTCGGTGGTTGGTTGGTTTTCGGTAGTTGGTTCGGTCTCGGTTGGTTTCTCGTTCCCTGTTGCAGGTTTGTTCTTGGTTGTTGGTTTGTTTTTGGGGGTTGGTTAGCTCTCGGTTGGTTTTTCGTTTTCTGTTGCTGGTTCGCTCTGGGTTGTTGATTAATTCTCTCTTGTTGGTTAGCCCTCGGCTGCTGCAGGCCATACCTCACCGAAGCATCTTCATCAAAGTGGCGCGGATCGTAGCGTGTTAAATCGATCTACAAACGAAACAAATATCAAAATGTTTTTTGGCCAGCAACTAGCTTTCGAAAAATATTAAACAAACTTAAAGCTATTCATTCATCGATTCATTTATTCATTCATCCAGTCATTCATTCATTCAGTTATTAATTAATTAATTAATTAATTAATTAATTCATTCATTCACTCGTTAATTAATTATCCATTCCCATAATTATTCGTCTACTTGTTATTTGAATTATCCACTCACTTAATCATTCATTTATTCTTCATTTATTCATTAATCATTCATAGTCTTCAACTCATTCATTCATCAACTTACTCATTCGCTTATCCATTAATCTATTTATTTATTCCTCTATTTATTCAAGAAAAATGGCAAAAAGGACATGAAACCTCCAACACTTACAGCCCAATCTCCTCTCTCTCTTTCCACCCATAACCCCTCTCTCTCTTTCTATCAACATCTCCTCTCTCATTTGATTAAGCTCTGAAATAAAACCTGCTACCAAAAAGCCTTAGATTGTTCTAAAATAAGAAAAACTATATAAATTCTAAAACACTTGTTTGTCAAGAAAACGGAGAACCTACTTGTCGAGTCATTTCAACGCCACCAACATTGCCTGCACCAATTGTTTCGTCTAATTGACTTTCCATGTCATCAAGAGTTTTTTCAGAGGTACTTACAACTTTGGCCTGTTGCGCTTGAAAAGGAATCTCGATGTGCTTTTTGGATTTCAACGAGTTGATTGTTGTCCTTAGATCTTCTTCGTCCGATGAATCAGACGAACCTGGAGAATGGGCGAAACGCTCTTTATTTGATGACTAGATGCCGTTTCGTAATACACAGCAAAGCATAAAATTGCCGCTGCTTAAAAGCATTCGACAGTAACAAAGTGGTGTGAGCCATCTGCCAATCAATATCAGCCAATCAATAGGCATGATAGTGGTATCACGCTCACTGATTGGTATCAGCCAATCAATATCAGCCAATCAATAGGCATGACAGTGGTATCACGCTCACTGATTGGTATCAGCCAATCAATATCAGCCAATCAATAGGCATGACAGTGGTATCACGCTCACTGATTGGTATCAGCCAATCAATATCAGCCAATCAATAGGCATGACAGTGGTACCACGCTCACTGATTTGTATCAGCCAATCAATATCAGCCAATCAATAGGCATGACAGTGGTACCACGCTCACTGATTGGTATCAGCCAATCAATATCAGCCAATCAATAGGCATGACAGTGGTACCACGCTCACTGATTGGTATCAGCCAATCAATATCAGCCAATCAATAGGCATGACAGTGGTACCACGCTCACTGATAGGTATCAGCCAATCAATATCAGCCAATCAATAGGCATGACAGTGGTATCACGCTCACTGATTGGTATCAGCCAATCAATATCAGCCAATCAATAGGCATGACAGTGGTATAACGCTCACTGATTGGTATCAGCCAATCAATATCAGCCAATCAATAGGCATGACAGTGGTATCACGCTCACTGATTGGTATCAGCCAATCAATATCAGCCAATCAATAGGCATGATAGTGGTATCACGCTCACTGATTGGTATCAGCCAATCAATATCAGCCAATCAATAGGCATGATAGTGGTATCACGCTCACTGATTCGTCAATTGTTAATAGACAGATGGCTTAAGCCACTTGAGATTTTGTCGATTAACTTACATTTTTTTTAAAAATACAGGCCTAAAATTAAAGATGTGCTATCCTGAATCTCTTCACTTTCCAGTTATAATCACGGTGCCATGATTTTTGCAACTGGGCGATCTTTTTGGTAACCTGTGATATTTTTTATAGAACCCTTAACTTGGCTTGAAACGTTCAAAAGGGAAAATTATCCACCCCTACTAAATTCTATAATGGAGAGGTGTTTCAATGTAAAACATATTGTAAATGGCCATACAACCTTCAGCTTAATTATAAATATGATCTGTTGCAGTGCAGGGGTGTGTACTCTTATTGCAGAAATATAAAGCTTTATCATAGCTAAAGGGCATTTTCACTACAAAAAATATTTTTAATGATCAATGGACAGGAGTTCAGAATAAAAAGTTTAATAAAAAGAATCACTGATAACATACCTTGAGCGACAAGCAGATTTGAAAACTGGAAATTTTCACCGTCACTTGAGCTGTGGTCTTCATCGATATAAACATCTGGGATTGCATTTTCAATGAACTGTCTTTTATCAAATGTGTTGTTTGGACCGGTTTGAGTTTCTGCGGAACGTCGATCTCGGATGGGACCGGACTGCACCGGTTCTTTAGGGGGGTTTCTATTCCTACCTGCTTCTTTAGACACAAATGCCTGTCTATCTTCAAATTTCCCTGCTGCTTTGTCAAAGAAAGTACTTGATGGCAATGGATTTGAACTACCCAGCTGACGGCCTAGATTGGCAGTTCGACTTTGAAACTGATCGGTATTATCACGGTCAGTTCTTCCGTCAAACTCGTGTTTCCTCTTTACACCTTTTTCCTTTCTTTCGTTTGCAGGCTTGTTAGGGGTGGGCCTGTTAGGAGTGACTCTTTCAGTTGGCCTTGCTGGTCCACCATGCCGTGTTTCAACATTGCTTCTACGCTTTTCAGCGCCACCTTTCGAGACCGAGGATCGAAACGAAGCAGGGTCCATTGAATCCCTCTTATCCCTGTGACTCTCGTTCTCTCTCCAACCCCTTGAGAAGGACTCTTCAGCTGGTTTACGACTTATTTCGCTTTCAATGTCAAATTTTTCATGTTCTCTCTCTACCGTTGACCTGTCCCTCTTTGTCTCTCTCACTGCTTTTTCTTTTGACGTGACAGAATCTTTAAAAGACTTTTGATCAGAATGATCTTCATTTCTTCTCTTATCTTTAGGGAAACATTCTCCCAGCCGTAGGTCAAGTGTTCCTTGGCGGTTTTCTTTCTCGTGAGTATCCTTTTCGATTCCCCTTACTCTTTCAACCCCTTTTCTTTGGTCACTATATCTACTACTTGTATTCTTCGTCTTTCTCTCCTCCGCATTCAGTTTTTTCTCTGGGGGTGCATTACAGCTACTATTAATATTGTCGGTTCCACTTCTTTCTAAATTCTTTTGCAACCCATTTCCCTGATACTTATTCTTATTTTCATCTTCCTTTCCTTTTAAAGACTTTTTACTTTTCAATCCATCATCTGACATATCACTAAAATCCGAATTACTTGCATACACATCAAGGTTAATAAATTCAGAAAAACTCCCAACTGAACTTCCATCATCTTCTGCCATAACTTCCGTGGGTTTAGAATTTTCAGCAACCAGTTGGCTGTCGCTAATAAGTATCCGATTGACGTCAGCCATTCCTTTCTCTGCCTCTCTTCCAGTTTCTTTAGTAATGTCATCATTACTCAATCGAGATTGCATCTCCAAATCGTTCTCAGATTGTGAGTTGTTATGATTGTCATCAGAAATCAAAATAACAGAATCTTCACCATTCTCTATATCTTTCTTGTCTATGTTTTTGACACGCCCTTTGGCGACCCCCTTTGTTGCGATTTCTTCAGTCGTGTTATCATTATATAGTCGAGATGGGGCCGGCATCCTCTTCTCAGAATGCGTTTCACTGTCGTCAGAAATCAAAATAATAGCATCTTTGTCAAGTGGTAAATCTATATTTTTTCTTCGTTTAATTTTCACCACTTCATTCTTGGGTTTGCATTCATTTCCGCTATTATCAGAACTTAAAATTATCACATTTTTGTCACGTTTTCCAATAACATGTGCTTCAGATTCTCTTTCACTGCTAAGGCCCTCTTTCGATCTCTTCAAACCCTTGATTACTTTTCCACCTATCTCAACTCTTTCTTCAGATCCTTCCTTCGACCGCTCATGACCCTTTTTCAAATTCCCGGATACCTTGCTGTCGGTTTCGACTGAATTCACACCCTTCTCTTCTCTTCTGCTCCTTTCCTTTTCTCCCGTTCGCTCGATTCCGCCTTTCCTCTCCCTCAGTCTCCCGTCTTCACCAATATCATTATTCACATAGTTTTCTCTTGAATCTTTGAAATCTTCATTCTTGCTATCGACTCCTCTTGCATTCACGGCTGGCCTGCGATCTTCGAAAAAATAAGCATGCTGGTCATGTTTCCTTTCAATGCTCTTGCTTGAAACGAGTCTCTGTGATGTTTCGTTGCGAAAATCATTTTCTTTTCCTGATTTTTCCACGTTACCCATAATTGTTTTATTTGTCTTGGACGGGCAATTATCGTAATGAACAATGAATGGCGAATGAAAGACTAATCGATGTGGCCTCTCCTTTTTACAGTCCTGAAAGATAAATTGGCGATCAGATATCAGTACAGATAACAAGTAAGAGATATGCTTTATTGTTCCTTGCACAACAGAGAGGTTTCTATCTCTTTATATGGTGCAACAGAAACAGGAAAAACAGCTGGGAATCTAACTTCCAATTAGTATTGCTACCCTGTCAAAACTTCAGTATAGACAGGGTAGCAATACAATTCCACATTTCACATACAATTCACATACAAATCCGATAGTCGATGTGCCGATAAAATGTTACTTACATGTCCAAAATGCCCTTTCTTGCCACAATTAAAGCAAAATCGCGTCCTTTTGATGGTTTTAATGACACCGTGTCTGTTTACCTCAGGTTTTTCCAAATGGTTTTCATGCGCCTAGAGTATAAACAAAAGTAAATGTAAGTTTAAGATTTATTAGTTACTCATATTCCTAAACCTATTAAAATTAGCTCGTTTCTCTACCATAAAAAACTTCTACCTTCAGCCCTCGAAGGCTCCAACGGGTATATCACTCCCTGAAAATCTCGTACGTATTCGTCAAAAATTACTTTATCCTAGAAGATTTCGTAAATATGAAATATACCATAATCTCTATATACCATAAACCATAATATACCATAAAATTATATTGTTCTAAGAAATATCATAAGCTGTTTGGAGCAGATGGTTCATCCCTCGGCTACCCCAACCCCACCATCCTCCTCATGCACGATTGATATCAATTTACTTCAACAGCAAGTTAAAAAATGATAAGAGCTGCTACCTCTCTTACCTCGCTGCAAGATCTCATACCTTCAGATTGAAGAATCTTTTTAATGTCTCGGTTTGAAAATGAATACTAACTCTTGATTGTTCAACTAAAGCGACCAACATTTTTAGGCCTTCCCATCTCTTCCTCGCCCCTGCCTTGCTAGGCCCAACCGCCTGATGAAACCCTTCCATTGATACAACCCAATGACCATTTCAACTCATTTTCAACATACATTCAAATCTATATTTGATATGATTTTTAAAAACAAAATAGGGAGTATGGGAGAAGAATAAAATATCTTACAGTTAGATGAAACTGTCTCCAAATTTCATGGCATCTCTGAAAGAGAGATTAGAATTGAAGCAACAGTGCATGCATTCTATAAAAAAGCAACCCCTAAAATACAGACAACTAAAATACCTTAGTTAAATTGACATAGATAATAAACATAAGAACACCTTCTGATAGATTAGGTGTTTTGTTTTACGTTATCTTATTCTGCATTTTGTTTCTAACAAGAGCTCTTTGCTTTCAAAACCTTTGGTAAATTACACCAAAAAGGCGTGTTCAGCCAAGTCTCTCACTAAGCGTTATCTTTCAGCGTTAACATTTTAGTTAAACTAACATTCAGTGGGCATCCTTTTGCTTTCAAGGGATATTAAATACACATGATTCTGGGGAGTAATATGTTTTATGGTGGGCAAACAATTTAAACGGCAGGCTAACTTGCCCTTTGCCATTCCACACCTGATGGATTTTTAATAGACTGGATGGTCATTCAAATTTGAAAATCGATAAAAAATCATTTTCATGACTAACAGGTTTAACAGCAAACAATATGTTCCCCTTGTATTTGCAACATTGACCAGTTCTCCTATTAAGACTTAAAGGTTTTTTGAAAGTCAAATCTGGAGCCATGACACCCTATTCACCCGATTCATTGCCAAATTTCTGATACAATATGCAAAATGACTCACCTCCTTGTTGTGGCCTCTTCCCCAACATCTTTTACAAACTGCATAATTCTTCTTTCTCGGTGCTTGACATGTCTTTCAAAGGAAGATATTATGATATAAAAATAGCTAACACTTGTTCCAATACTCTTGATATTATAATTAACAATCAGCTTTGTAGATTAACAATCAACATTCTCAATAGGCAAGCGGCACTGATTGGTCAACCTAAACAGTCATGTCCTCGCGTTTCTTATTGGCCTATTTCGATCCACAACTGGGTATATATATTTCTTAGCGTAGAGTTTTCAATCTATGTTCTGACGTTTTAAACTCTGAAGAGTGTCAGACGAAAAGCTTTAGTTTATTAAATGTTTGCTATTTTCAAAGCCATTTACAAGTTTTGTACCACCAAAAGATTGTTTAATCAGCTTTGACTCTTATACACTGTTGAGAAGGAGGTATTCAAATCATAGTCAATAGAAACAACTATATTGACTTTGTTTAAACGTACTAAAAATTTTGAGGCATTGCTACCCCTTGTATTGATTTGATGATAAAATATAATGGGCGTCCAAACATCTTAAAATGAAAACTGCGCTGAAGACGGTTCAAACTTAGTCCGTTGAGAGTTCAAACGCTCTTTACAAAACTGAGCATCAATTCAGTCGAAACAGTGTGGCACTGTCCTGACAATTAAAGTCGTTTTTTTATTTCCGTTTAAAAAGAACGTTCAAGCCTCGAGATCACCGAAGGAGGAAGAGGGGGGTTAATATAGGTATAACTATATCGCGAGTCGCAATGCATTGATCGTTAGTCAGTGAAATTTTGCGAGGTTTACGCCAGGGAGTAAAGGAACACAAAGAAATTCGGTGATCACATAAGTTCTCTTTGGATGTGTTATACCCTAGGAGTCACTCGAGGCTCCTCTCTCCAGTTTCTCAATTCTAAATAAGCTGCATAACCTATTGCTGACGTGGACAGTGCATTGGCAGAGCAATCTGCCTTGCTAGCAGTTGATTTGCTTAATAAAACAACAAGATGGAGAAAGAAGCTTCCTCGATAAAATTTATTCAACAGCCCAAACAGTATTTTCACAAGCACAAAATATTACAACATTATCAAAACAATTTTTGGTTTTTGAAAAAACCAGCCTAGCTGGCAGTCTTTCAAAAATCTTTTGGTGAAATCTCATTTCATATAATTACAGAATGTAATATGATACCTGGTCATTCTAGACAAGGATAAAAAGAAAAGGGGTTACCCTGACAATGTGACCAACTTCATAACAGTTGTAGCAAACACCATTGGGGCAGTATCTCCCAGGGTGTCCATTTAAACCACAAAGATAGCACGTTTCTTCTTTCTAGAAATTAAACAAAGCATTGCAACCTTGAATAAACAAAATACATGGTAATAGTACTAAGAAAATAATTAAAATATTCTCACAAGTAAAAATTTTTAATTGCTACACGGAGGAGGTTCTAAACTTGATTGTAAGATTTCTAAGGTTTAATTTGATTCGTTAGATTTGAAAGAGAACCCCTCAGATTTGTCAGAAACATTATGAAAGAATGTTAGCCTCCCTTCTTAACTTTAAAATGTATCAAGTGACCCTAGTGTCAGAGATGTCATGAAAATGAAAGTCCTTTCAAGCAGCATGCCGAGCTTCATTTTGATCTCAGATTGAGAATCTGAATATCAAACTACAAGCAAGCAAGTTTTCAGGATTCAAGTTTTTGTGATATTCACTTTCCAATGATACAAAATCTGAAAATTTGACAGAGATTTACATTTTAAAAAATCATTCTAGGTGAAATATTTCACCAAAACTTGCTAATCATAGTAGAATCCCTCACCACAGAAAATTTCTTGAATTAACATTTATAATGCTTTTAAAGAAGACTGAATCATTTTTGCTTTTAATATCTTTACAAGCAATTTAAACAATGTGTACCTTTGGTTCCCAGCAGTCTCTAGCTATATGCCCTTTTTTGTCACAATTATTGCAAAATATTTGATTTTCATGTCTCTCAATGAAGTATCTTTTCTTCTTTCCAAATGACTCTAGGTACTTATCTTTACCCTGAAAAAAAACATTGCTCTGAGAATGAAAATGTATAAAACTTTAACAAAAAAATTATAGCAAGACTAAAGTGGACAAAAATTAAACCTGCTTTGGATAATCTGTCACAGACCTAAGCTTACTTTTAACAGCGGATAAAAAATTTTCTCACTTTTAGAAGCTTTGATTGCAACTAAAGGATTGAGGGTAGGGCAGGGAATGGCAGAACTTGAAAGGGCAGAGTAGAAAATGGCAGGGCATAGCAAGTCATGTGATAGTTGGAATGCCTCAATACAAAAAAATCAGCAAGTACCCAATGGGCAATTTTAAAACAGTCTCTCAATGAAGTATCTTTTCTTGTTTCCAGTTTCCAAATGACTCCATCTTTATTATCAAATATAACATTACTTTGAGATAAATGAAAATGTACAAAACATTAACAAAAAATATAGTAAGGCTAGAATGGAGAAAAATTAGATTTGCTTAAGGTTACGGTAAACGTTTTGAACACGAAAATTGGTTTTTCCTTCCTAAAGGCCAAACGGCTCAAGAAATCTGGATAAACTATATATCATTCGATGCACAAGATTATGGCGTATCTAGCCAGATAACAATTATTGGCAAATAATGTTAAATGTTATTTTCCATGCGAATTTACTTGTCAAAAAGTGTACCACCTTCAAAAGCTATTATGTACCCTTGCGTTTGAGGTAACAAAATCTGACTTAGACCAGCAGGAAGTGCAGGTCCTAAGCTACCAAAGTGTGTCTCAGATTTTTTAAATTCCTCCTCTTTATGAAACTATACCCTGTCAAAAATTGGCAAATAATTTTTCCACCCTCCCGCAGCTGTATTTGGGTATAAAAGACGGACCAGAGAAAATAAAAAAATTTTGAGACACACTTTGTTTGCCCAACGTCTGCCCTGGCCGTGTGCAAATTTTCGAGCCATTCGATTGGTTCCTTGGGTACATAATAGCTTTTTCGTACCTGCATGTAGAGGAATTTCGAGTCCGGAGAAAACGAGATTTTACTGATCGCACTTGCAAGATACACTCGTAAACCACAGTGTAATCCGGGTCAAGTCACTTGAAGATTTAAGATCAATAAGCCTGTTTAAATAAACACGGCCGTACATTGGATATATGGATGTGCCATGCGATATTGTAAATGAGACATGCGACCACAACCGCAAAGCAACGATAATCGGCTTAACAGGTCGAGAGATTTTCAGGCCTCAACTAAAAGTTTTGATAAAGAAATTATGGAAACCTTCGGTTACATGGGATTTTTTCCACTTTCAAAATTTCTGTTTGTTTCAAATTTGGTATCATTGTGTGCCTTGAAAGTTCGGCTACTTGAATGTGAAAAAATCGAAAAAATGATGTTTTCATCAAGAAAACGTTTACCGTAACCTTAAAACAGAAGTTTATAATTTTGGAAAAGAACCTACTAACCATAAGATCTTTTTTGTGAATCGCCCAGGTCTCTGTGTCTCCTTTTGGTTGGTCATTGTCAATATTATTTTTTGTAGTTATCACAGCTTCATTACTCTTTTTGTGTGATTCATCGTCTAGTTCTGCAACCAGTTCTAACAAAAATGATTGAAGATCAGAAACTTTGTGCTATCTTTATTTTCCTATCTAACAAAAATATCCCTTGAACTAACTCTCTTTTGTTCCAAAAATTCGGAACAAATATAGAACATAGTTTATTAGAAAATGGTGGTTAATTATCCAGAAAAAATTTTAGTACAAGCTACCAAAAGTGCATAATAGTAGATATTTACAAACTGTGCAAATTAATTAAAACACTTCTTTGGCTATTACATGAATGCAATTCAATTAGTATATTTTGGTAACACTGTAGCATAGTAAAGCCACACTTTTGCTGTTAGTTTCAGATATGTTTAGATATGTTGTACCTGAGTTGGGACCCAATTCTAGGTCAGCTGAGTAATACACCTGGCTATAGAGGAAGCTTTCAAGATCACTGTCCACTTCTCCATCACTACAAATCAAATACAAAATTCAATTATATAAATACCAGTTTTTTAGCATCTAATAAGAAACATTGCAAAAAAACTTAGGCCTTGAATAATAATATTTGAAGCATCTATCTACTTGTTTTATTTTCTTTTCAATTTTTCAACAAAGATCTCAAAAATAGTTCAAAAACTTTTTTAAGGTTGATCAAAATTTCAAATATTTCCCCCGAAATGCTGTATAAGCACTGCCTTTCTGTGTTTTCGTAAAAGCTGTGATAAAGAAGAGAGGAACTCTGCCAAATTTCTAGCCCTAACGCTGTATATTTGTCTTAGATGTAAAATATATGAGCCAGGCCAAACCAAATTGGCCTATTGGCAAAATTAAATTCCTGCACTATCTCAGTCATTTCACAATATATAGATATAACCTATTATATCATAGAGTTGAAGAAAATAAGACTACATGGTTTATCTCTACAAGCCTGTTTCGTGAGTAACTCACTCTTCAGGAGATGTTCTATAACCTATTATATGAATTTTATGGTTATGTGGTCAAAAATTCAATAAATACATAAAAGTCACACTATATGTACTTCAGTCCCTATTCAGATCAAAAATTTTACAACAGATTACACCCTTGAAGACCACTGTTGCTTGAACTCTTAACGCTAAATGTTTAAAAACCCTTTCCATCTCAAATTGCTCACAATTGTGTTTGAATGTAGAAATACAATCTCTCCAGCTGTTTTTTAATTCTTCCTGTGATTAGTTCAATCTGTTCATCAATATGATACTTGACAAGCTACCAAGAATTATATTTTTTAACTCGGAAAAACACTACTAATTCTGACAGAAATAAAGTAATCCCCATCTGTCATTAGCTTTGCTAAAAGATTAAAAACATATTACTTATTTGACAAAAGTTAACATTAATTGATTGTTACGGATAAATCAATCATTAGTCATGATTACTAAAACAGGGTGCTCTTTTCTTGATTAGTCTATCTACTGAGAGCCCTTCTCCTGCATATTCTTGTCAATATAACACAAAAAATTCCTGTTCTGCTTAGCTGATCTTTTGGTTTATTTGGCCAGTCTGCAGAGTATGGCTTCTCTTGACGAGGTCTGGCACATGCATATTAATTTGGGCTGCATGCCTCACATGCAAATCGCTGTTTACCAGTTTTCAGGCATGCAAGCAGAGCCTTTCCAGGAACATTTATCAGCCCCAACTAACTGCCCAGGATCATTTCATGGGTTTTTTTGTACCCTGATATTGATGACCACCGAGACTGAAACACTTACTTGTGCTGTTTAATACATCAAAATTTTGCATAGCTCCTCATAAGCTATTTGGGACACTACCGTTGAACTTAATTTTTCATAAGAATGCGATAAATTTCTTCAAGCCTCAATATTTTAAAAAATTTTCTTTTTAAGCCTGATTTCCATGGCATTGGCGGTTCGGGTAGAAAGTAAATCATGTGCTTGTCCTGATACGCAGGAAGGCCAGTATACTATATTTAAGAATTGGCATAAAACACTTATGTCTATAAATATATTTAATGTCAATTTTTAGCGGGCAAAGCTAGCCATACTAAATCCATCTCAATCCAAACTAGGCAGACTGGATATTTTTGGTTAGTTTCTTTTCTGTGATTTTCTTCTTGGGTATATAAGACAGTTTAAATCTAAACTGCATGCATTGGAATTTTAAATCACGAAACTGAACTGAACTGTGTTGTCTTCAGATAGATCGTTTTAATGACTGCAATCAGGCAGGAACTGAAATATAGGGCATGCCTAATTTTGTTTCTGATGCTGCAATTGTATTCCTAAGATTAAAGATTAGCTTTAGGCCAAAACTCTACAAACACGAGTCAAAGAATCTACCTATCATATGAATTCGCTTCAACATCTTGGACATCTTTAGCGCCATCCATTTATCTGCAAAATCTTTTTCCAACACAAATTGGTGCTGTCAGCATGTGAACTTGGTGGCTGGCTACATAGTGAAACGAGGCCAGATCAAAATGCTATCCTATGTTTTGTTTGTAGAGTCCAGTCTTTTTTGTCATGGCGGTCAGTGTCTTCATTGTAAAGGAAGACATGAATTAGAAAAAAACGTTTGCAGAAAATGAGTTTTCGAAAGAAAGCACGCCCAGTGATTGCAGTCTCAGCAGTTGCTAGAGCAAGGATAAGCAAATCCAGTGTAATTGAGCAACCTGACAAAGAAAAAGATGATACTAGCTTACAGGAAGACGTAGCCATTCCTGGACCATGTGATCTTAGCAGTAACCAGCCTAATGTTGATAATAACGCCGTGGAAGCTAATATACCACAAAATGTTAACGATGAAAGTATCAGTGAAAATGATACATCATCTTCGTGGTCTTCTACACCGATTGCGTCCGGAAGGAGATTTAAAAGGGCGAAACCGATGCCTAACTTTGTCAGTACAAAAAGACCCTGTCAACCATCAAAATTAACTAAAAGTGAAAACTCGCCGTCGAAAATAGATGAACTTCAATCGACCAGCTTTTTAGAAGCAATCACACATAATGAATCCCAGGGGACCCAAGGAAGCACTTGTAAAAAAAAGGATGGCAACTATTTACATAACACAGATAGCAAAATAGAATTAGAATGCAAAGGGATTGAAGATCAAGGGTTTTGCTCGAGTACGCTTGTACCAGATACTCAGTCTGAAATAAAGATCAGGAATCTAGAAGAACCATGTCCAAATTTAAGTCAGCTGGAAGTAGGAGCAACAGATTCATCTCTAGATTGTTCAAATGTGGATGAGAATCCAATGGGGTTCTTAGTAACTGAATCCAAAATAAGTTATGGATCATCATATTTTGAAAATAAAGTTACAGAGGAAAGTAAACAAGATTCTTGTACAGTGCCATTTAAAGAAGATAAAAGTTGTGAAGATAATATAAACAATAAGATATCCAAGGGCACTGAGAGTAGAAACCTTTCCCAGTTAAGCAGATTTAAAAGGCAAAAGCCAAAACCAATAATTGGAGGTCAACGGCTTAAAGTGACAAAGGATGTTGACAAGCAGAAAAAAGACACCAATTCTGAAAGTAATAAAATTACTGAGACATTTGCAACTGCAAATGACAAAAATATTCCTGATGAGAGCTTTAAAACAGTTGAAAGCTCTTGCAGGATCAAAGAAGAAGAAGGAAAAAGTGAAAACATTGTTAATGTAGAGGAAAAATTGATTCTTGTTAATGATTGTAAAATGGAAAGTGACAGTTCTGATCAACTTGTAACTTTGAAGGAAACACCTAAAAATGAATTTTTAAATGATACTGTGAAACAATTAGAAAATATGGAATCCTCGATTTTGAATGGAAATGAGAGCCCCAAAGTAGATAGTGGAGGAAGCTCAGTGAAGGGATCAAGAGTTTGCAAAAGGGTCAAATTTAAACCTAATATAACTCCAAAAGATCTAAGAGTTAAATCAAAAAGAGAAAATAACGATAAGGAAGATATTGCTAATAACAGCACCATGGAAAATTCTTCTACAGATGATAGCAAACGAGAAAACGAACAAAGACATCCGGAGCCCACTAATCCAACAGAATCGCAGTCTGTTGAAAGAACTGGTGGAAAGCATGTTAGGTTCAATCAGGACATTGTTAATGAAAATGTTTCAAAATCATTTGATGGAACTGATGAGAAATTGTTGAATGCAGTTGAAAAGGATATTATCAATACTGCTGGTGAATTAAGTCAAGAATCAAGGTACCCAGGTCCTCATTCTGATGCAGAGGATGGATCGCAGTCTGAAGGAGAGGGTATACATCATCATGGAAAAAGAAAATTTACACCCTGCCTTGGACCAAGAGTAAGGCAGCGAAGAAGACTTTCTTCTGTGAACCTTTCAGAAGATGAAAGCCATGCAGCAGCAAAAATTAGTAGCAACTTTGCAAATGCATCAGACAAGGTATAATTTTGCATATTTGCGTGTGGTGTTATAAAGTCTGTGTGAGCATTTTGCCTTGGTTGTGAAGAAGTTTATTCCATTTCATTCACATTTCATAAGCCAATCCTTTAACAGCAATGTAAAATTTTGTTTCAATATATTCAGTAATAAAATCCAGATTATTTGTACAATTATTGGATAGCTCTTTTTAGAATTACCTTATGTCGCTAAACCAATTTATCTTTTAGTCTTCCAAGATAAAAGAAAAAGATGCTAATCCAGATAGAAATGTAAGCAGTTTCTACTTTTTGTTTTTTTTGCTTTTTTACTTACTATTTAAGATTCATGATGCCTTTCTTTCTAAAAAGGTCTTCAAGCAGTGCTTGCACAACCTGGTTGCTTGTTGAGATCCAAGCCTTGCAAATCTTTTTTTAATTTGTGTATCTTTCATTCGATATTTGGAAAACATTAAGACACATTTTACAATACAGCCCTAACACTATTATTTTAATTTTTTAGAATGAAGAAGAACAAACTGATGAATCAGAAAAGAAAAAACAAAAACGTAAAAGAATTGTTATCCGAGAACCAAAGGAGAAAATGACAATGTTTGATTATATTTATTATAATCCAAAAGCGTAAGTAATGGCATATCTGTAGTTTCTGTAGTTTCAAAGTAACTAGTTTGTTTGCTGTCATGAATTAACATATTTTGATGAAATCCCCTCTCGTTTAGCAACCAACTGCCATTGATGACTGTTCACAACTGAATTTTTTATGAACCTTAACCATGTAGTAGTGGCAGCTTGCAGCAGTACTAGTGGTACCAGTCCAGTATTGTTTTATTTCGAAAGCTCAAAATATGTTTGTATTGTATGATTTTGCTTTTTTCTATGATAATTGAATAAATGGCAAAAAAGGAAAAAGCAGCGGAATACACCACATCTTAATTATGACCCTTGTTATCTTAATTCTCACTGAAAGATTGGCATTGAATAAGCCCTTTATGTATGTACACCACAGTACTAGACCTCATTCATCCAGTATTGCAGAAGTCTGTCCCGTTGCCATTTGTGACTCAACGGGGCATAAAAAATCTTTGTCTTTCGACAATCCAACAATAAAAAAGTCCTTCGCAGTACTAGATTCCTCTTTCTAGTTAAAAAATGCTGCAAGGCCATTTAACCCCTGCAGCTGGCAATATCACGTGTCGTCAAACAAACAGAGGTATTGTATGAAAACTTCTGACCCGCCATCAAAAGAAAATTTGGCCATATTAACTATAAAATCAAATATTTTCCAGGGACCATGCCCCTGTGCCACCCTTCCTCTAACTGGTTCGCTCTGCTAAAATTTATTCTGCTTCACTTGCACCATCTTATTTTCGTGCCAGCTGCCACCATCATGTAGTTAAGTCAAGTTAAGTCCAGCTATTTGTGTCAATTGTCACTGTTCAACTATATGTACATGGCAAACTTTGTGTGCATTCTTGTGCGTAACCTTTAGAAATCTGTTTTGTTTATTCGTAAAACTGCTTGAGTCAAAAGCAATGCCATTTATGTAATTGAATTACTTTGTCTTTTTGCAGATCTGAACAAGAGCAAGCTGAGAAAGAGTCCGAAAATAAACAAAAGAAGAGGTATCAGTTTGGCATTATGTATTTCTTTTCTTATTTGGCATTGTTTCAGAAAGACTTGTTTGTGTCTTTGTTTAAGAGAACTTGATTTTTCCAGCTAAAATTGTTACCTCCCTTTTGTGATTAGTTTTTTACATTCAGGAAGCTATTATATCAGTTGTATTTAATATTTTCATAATATATTTATTGACACTTACAGAAAAGAAACATAGTGATATGCATTTAATTTTTTAAGGGAGCTAAACATTGATTAAGAAGATTCTGTGTAGTGATTTCATAAAATAATTGTGGTAAAACCAGAACTTAGTTTACTAATCTTTAATTTGCTGTTCTAGGCAGTACAAAGAAACATCAAGGCATGAAGAATCTGAGATTGTTGTGGGATCAATAAATGAAGATTCAGTTACTTCCAACAATGACAGCTTAGTTATCAATGATGATGATGACGATACTACTGGACCTGCAGATGATTCAATTATAGCCCCACAAGTGAAAATTGGGGAAGATGGCCAGATTGTTATTGATGAAGAAAGGTAAGTTTAGATAATGGATGACACGGGAATTATGGCTCATTTAATGTATGATTTTCTTGATGTGATCTGTTGATAATTCTTCGATTCATTCAAAATATGAGTAATTATGAGCAAGGAGAGAACTAAGAAAGCACACCACACCTTAGATCACCCAGCTGCTAATAACACCTCTAAACTCAGGACAATTATGGTTTGCAATTTTTATTTGTACTGGGTTGGAACACAACTGTGAAAATTGACAGACATGTTCCAAGGCATCAATGTAAACATACCCAGCATTATTTGGGGGGTTGGTGTTGTAGGGACACCACCAGGCAACATTAAAGAGTTTTGGAAAGGAGATATTTTATTCTTGCTAAAGTGACCCCTTTGAAAACCACTTGTGTAGACAAAGCAGTTTACTGCTTATCATTTCTTTGATCATGCAAGCATTAATATTTGAAGCTGGTCAAGGCTTCTGTAAGTATATGTTCAAGCACAGGATTAAAAAGTCACCATTGGATAAGTAAATTTATCTCATTGGCAATAATTGGCTATCAAGCACTGGGAATATCTATTCTATGTCTCATGTTTTTATTAAGCTGCTTTAGAGGACAAAATTTATTGTGTAGAACATTTTTGGGTTTTTCTATTATTTAAGGGAATTTTATTTGCTTCTACAGTTTGTTACTGAAGACAACGAGATCAAAACTCAGTTTAGAAAACAGGTTTGAATTTAAGATTTTATGTTGAATTGAAATTTGCTCTTTTCATCTTTTCTTTCTTTGAGTTTTTCATGACATTGGAATTCTGAAGTGGCTACTTGATTACAAAAAGAGAGTAATAATTAACTGTTAATGACTGTTCAGACTCGAATATCGATAAAGATACATATATATCAGCATGAAGCACCTGTCATCAGTGTAGAACTTATTCAAATGTCAGTTTGAATAACAATGATAAGTTACACTGTAGAATATAAAAAGATACACTTTATTTTGAGGCTCTGTTGTCACTGGCATTATAAAAGTACAGTGCATCCTTGTTTATCCTAACACCGTTTTTGGTGTGATATTTTATATTAAACATATTTTCATTGGAAAGAACACTAATTTAAGCTCATCTCCAATTAAATTCGAGCCCTAAAATGAATCCAGGAAGTTATGAAAGCACCCAGATCAGTTTATCTTTTTTATCTCTGTTAGAGAATCTACCTGTGGTATCAATGAACGTGTGTGTCTGTTGTTTTCTGGGCAGCATACACGAAATGATACAAGGATTTAGTTCATATTTTAAAGTTCCATTTGCTAAGCCACTAGTATTACTGAAGACTAAAATGGTATTTTAACTCTTTCTCTTGTCTTGTTTATGATTTTTCCCGAAAAAATCTTATCCTGGATCATCCAAACTTTCGTCTTATCTAAACGGTCCTACTCACAGTTCATTCCAGGCTGTTCGGATAAACAAGGAAGCGCTGTAGGGAAGCTCAAATTAAACAGATTAAAAAGTTCTTCTCATGAGTCCATGATTATGATTTCCTCCTATTTAAAAATCGTTTTTCCTCGTAGTGAAATTGTTTACACCGATAGTTTCAACCCTTATCAACGACGCCAGGAGCCAATAAAAAAGAAAAGATGGCCAGTCGAAGGTAATTTTGAAATCTTATATGATGTAAAGTGGTAGGTGTATGTTGTGGTTACTAAATATGCATTGTTACTCTGCTTTGCTCATTTCTCCCTATTACCGTCTTTAAAAGTGGTTCATTTTTTCAATTCTTGAATTTATATTCCATTCATGCTTACTTTGAGCTGTTATCTACCATCTTGCTTTGGCAGAAACACTGAAGTTCTACCGGATCTTGAGCAGGATTGGAACAGATTTCAGTTTTATGGTTCAGTTTTTTCCTGGCTGCACTAGAAGAAATTTAAAGGTTAGAACGTTTAAATAATTTATTTTCAACCATTTTTAACAGGAACAACTTGATCGATAGTATATCACCTTTAATATATTTTGATTAATTTCACCAGAAGCAATGTTATCAGCTATAATGCAGAAGCTGTCGGTGTTTAGAATGACTGATCAAACTCAAGCTTATTACTGCTCATATCAAATATTGCAACACAATGGAATGATGAATTTGGGAGAAGCACTGCCTTTTTTGTAACATAATGGCATTATTAAAACCATCTTAAATAAACAGAAATTAATTTGATCTTGTAGCGTTTATACTATATATGTCCAATGTTGACACTTTATCTGGTCTTTTCAATCCACAGAAAAAGTTCAAGACAGAAGAAAAATATAATGGGGATTTGATTGATCGAGCACTTAGTAAGTGACATATTTTTTTTAAAAACTTTCGTCTGAAGCGATTTCTGATGAATGCGGATCCTCAGAGCTCAAAATGGCAGAAAAGAACTTCATATGCTAGAGGTTCAAGACGTTTTAATGTTTTGTATCGAAGGTGCGAAGTTGAAACATGATTCTTAATTCAGTCCTTTTGTCTAAGTTATTTAAGAGTTTACAATATAACAACGGAGAAATAAAATCAGTTTAAAATCGAAACAGGCTTTTACCTGAAAAAGGCGTTTTGATGATGGTGACTTGGGTAATTTGGATTGGAACACAAAAGTTAAAACTATTTGTGCGTTGTAATTTAGCGTTAAATTTAATCACAACCTTTGAAAGTCTTGCTCCTGATAAAACGAAAAAATTTAATTAGCCTTCTCATAATATTTAAAGTTTTTTTGAAAAGCGTATTATAGGTTTGTGACTGGAAACTTAAAACTCAGATCTTTTTCTGCGCTGATTGCGCATAAATTAAGAAATTTTGTAAATATTTTGAGAAATTTATCTCTAAGAGGTTTCTTCCAAAACTAGACGTTTTTCATAATTGAGGATAGCACAGAAAAGCGGAAACATAACACAGGTTACTAAAAGTTATTTTCGTCCGATATTCCTCAGTAGACAATATGTTGATCTTTGGTCATTATCGGACGTTTATCTTATTTTGCTGTTTTTTTCCTCAGAAAATATGTTACCCCTGGACCAGGCACTGCTAGAAGAACTATCTCCAGCAATTGCCGATAAACAACAAACACAGACTGAACTGTCCAACTCAACTGAACAAACTAATATTAGAAAACAAAATGCGAAAAGGAAAACGAGAGAAAAGCCTGCGAAAGGAAGATCCTGTTCTGTGAACTCGCTACTGCAGGAAAATGAAATTATCGATAATGAAATTATGACAATGGAAGTAGCGGAAAATGTGACGATATGATTTAAATGCGTTTATTTATATCTAGTAATATCTACTTAAACAGATAGTATTTATATCTGTTCAAAGCAACAAACACCAAGTACAAACATCTTATTCGAAGGGGGAGAATCACTACATGTTGGGGCAAAGATGATGTTCAGAATAGGAAAAACGCTCGCGTATTCAGCAGTCCCATGTTATTCTTTAATGATATAAGTGATGACATGGTTGATCCATTGATACAAGTATAGTGCTCTAAAAATTAAATTCTTTCAACTTTTAGCCTATATATCTTCACTTCCTTTGCTATGCTCATATGAGACGTGGAAATTTTGAAGTGAAAATAGCTTTGCTATTAAATTTTATAAAGATACCCTCGAGAAGTTGATACTGATGTTAAAAACTATTCTATTCGGGGTTCGATATAGGGAGTGAATTTATTGTTCTTAGTACATGTTTAAAATAGGTTCTGTTTTGCAGGAAAACTCTCATATTACGGACAGTTGTGGGAATGGGAGTGCAAATAATGAGGGTTTATGGGGTGTCGCAGCCCCAACATGGGGTCCGCTAAAATGCATTTACGGTATAACGTGCACTCCTATATATTTATGGCAAAAGTTTATCTTCTCTAAGTAGAAACGTTTCTTGAGTTTGAAACTGAAAAATGATTTTTTAAAAAACAACTTCATTTTGGATATGTTATTCCATTCTTGTAAATTTTATCTTTAATATAACTTAGCAAACATCTGAGACGTTGGTAATAGTTTTAAGCATGACAAAAAATGATGCATTCATCTAGGCATTCTATACAAATTCATCCTTTGGTATAGTGATAGTTAATTGTCAAAGTTGATTACAATTGAAAGGAAAAAACACTTTAAATTCACAAATAGTTATCGTTGATATCGTACATGTTGGGCATAATCTAAATCTTGAACAGGAAGTTTCTCAACGGTGCTGTAGAAGCATGCGCAATGAAATCTTTAATGACTGCCTACATGAAGTAGCATTGCCACAAGTAGTCAGTGACTGATGTATCCGTGAAGAAATCAAAGCAACAAAAAAGCCTCGAGAATTCACCTTTTAAAGATATCAAAATATTCCTCTCAGGACAATATAAGGTCAAACTATAATATAAACATATATTTCTGTTCGAACGAACTTTAAACTAACGAAAAGCATCTAAAGTTCTAAGAAGCTCGTTTGCATATTTTTTCAATCGAACGGCGATGATTGAGTATATCTACCTAATACTGGGCTAAATACAATTATTCGGTAATTTACTGAATGTACAATGAATACGAAACATATATTCTTAATTTTGTGCTGTTGGCCTAACTTACAGCTAAGAATCTCGATTTTATCCACGGTGAAGCTTAATATAAACAATTATAGTGTGCAAAACATCTCTTAAAATTAACTTACCTATTGAAAACGATTGTAAAGGAGCAAATCGAAGCTAGAACCAAAAACTCTTAGGCTATTCACTGAGCAGTTGCGTTCGACTAGTTGTTTTGAAAGTAAATCATTGTTATCTTGGGAACTGGTCATTGTGGAGCTGATTGTTTAAGAAATTCTATGGGGAATTCTTATAGGGGTGCTCACGTGGGTATTTTCCCAAAGGTGCCTTAGATGGCGGTATGCATTCTAAAAGCCGTAAAATAAATGATTTGGAAACTTAATAGAAGTTTGATAGAAAAGGAATTTGTGCAAAAGGTCAGGGCAGGATCATTTAAATTTTGTATAAAACTACTTAGAGGAAATACCCTGACTTCTTGACTACTGATTACAATGAAGATAATTTAACTAAAATTAGAACCCAATTTCTATGACGAAGAAAAAAGTAACAAGCAAATTTGAATAAAATATGACAGAATAAAACTTGAAATATAAAAACCCAATAAAATAATATCCCCTTCAAAAGTACTTTGGTTTTCTCGTAAATTTATGGCGAAACCAGCTAGAAAATTTAATGACAATAATTTGGACCGATCTTCGAGATCACTTATCTTCGACATATACGATTAATCATTCTATAAAAGAAAGGATTTTCGCATAACCCCGAGACTAGAGGATATACATCGTAAGAGCTCTACTACATGGTGATTATATATTTGCAATCCTCACTCGTAGAACAGGGGGCTCGTGAAGTGCTTGGGGAGAATAACCTCTTGCAGGAATACCTCTACTGCTTTGTCAGCTTTGTTTAACCTTTGCAAAACTAAGCGAGAGCTAGCCAGAGCAGGACTTAAAAGCGGAAAACTCCGTTTTCGGAGAATTTACAAAACGGGATGATCTACTGAACATGTCTCCCGTAGCAACAACCTGGAAAAACAGCCTCGATTAGGCACAACACAACTGAGAGGAAAGACAAAACAATCATCAGCCTTTTTCGGAAAATCTGGCCCAAAGATTTGGCATCTAGTATTTATATTTCCAAATCGAAAATAAATGGTCAATATGATCAATCAATGATCAAAAACGAAACAGTAATTTTTTTGGATTTTAGAACAATGAGTCCGTAAAGGTCAAATTCTAAATAAATGAAACCAACCAAATAAATACAACACTTTTTTATACCAAAATGTGCCTGTTTCCATGGCCCCTCTCAGAGCGAAAGTTCCCCTAGGAAAGCTACCCTAATGACTTGGAAAGTTAAACAAGTGGAACATTATAACGAATAAAAGAAAAAGCAATAAAAATTTAATTGTAAAGGCTGCAAATAAAGTTTTTCAATGTCACTATGACTAAAAACGCAAAAAGTGTCATTCGTTATAAAGGAAATCCGGATAGGTTTTAAGAATAATTTAAAGGTTTAACGATGTTAGCTGATATTGATGTAGTACATCTGAATTAAAACAATTTTGCAATTCTTTAATATTAGATACATCGGAGCTGTTTTTAAAAAACGGGATATACCGGATCACAATAACCGGATGACTTTTAAAGCCGAGTGAATTACAAATGGAGCGGGTTTTTTCAATTTAGTCAAATGTTTCTTCATTTCGCATACCTTTAGAATATACCCTTACAATCTTTCTAAAAAACTGACGCCTTTAAGGCTCGGCTCGTAGACTGAAAATTCTTTCCAGGCCATCAACATCAAGTGCTAAAATGTCCTAATCATGCTGGAGTATTGAACAAATTCTTGGGTGCTCACGACTTCAGCCACATGCCTTTCTTCGAATGAAAGTAGTGATAAAATTTTGGTATTCGGAGTCTTTCTACTTCGATTTTGTTTGATAATATTCTACAAAAATTAATATCAAGAATAAAAAACGGGATTTAATTAAATGACGATAAAAAGCTTTGATTGAAAATTGTGGGGTGACAATAATGCTCGAATGAACTTTCTGGGGAGGTGCAAGGGTCATCAGGACTTCTCGGGGTGAGAGTTAAGTCAAAGTTGTTAAAACATTATCTGCTCTGATAACAAGCCATAAATATAGATAAAAGAGTTACGCACTATGTATTGTATTTGACGATTAACAAGTAAAAGGTCAATAATAACACCTTTTTCCAAGAATTCTCATTGTTTCCAAGTATTGAATGACAATGAGAACAGCATATTGACTTGAGTGTTAATGAAAATTTGGTATTGGCTTAAAGATTCTATGAGCGGCCTAGTTTACGGTAACTATGTATTTAGTGTTTCGAATCAAGACGTATTTGTTTCTATTCATTATCAAACTGCCCCCCTCCCCCCCCCAAAGCCGAACAAAACTATCTGGTTGTCAACAAAGTGTCTTGGACCTATGGCTCCATTATCCAATAAGTTTTAACAGTAACGATAAAAGAGAGGAAGGAGTCGGGGGATAAGCAAAAGCAAATAAAACTGAACAGAGAGTTGAGCAGAGTTTGATGAAGAGGGAAAGAATTTTAGAAGAACAGTTAAAATTCATCGCGAGGATGGCACGAGAATCGGACATTCTGGCAATAAAGTGACCATGTCTAAACTGAGCTGAACAAATCTAATGCTTGTGATTATTTTGATTCTTGTGACTGTTGGACAAAGATTCGCAGTTATGGAAACACATTTCTAGCGAAGGGTTTTGTAGTGCGCATGAATCACTGATAATACTTGCCTATCAAGCATCTCCCAATCTTCGCCTCCCCATTTCGTTTTGAATTCTTCGGTATTCATCCCTCCAGCTCTGTCAAAATCTGACTTGCAAATCGCAAACAAGCCATAGCCTTGCAGTTCCCAAAGGCCTACATTAAATCAAGAATGAAATATGAGCACATTTAAAAAGGCAACTTCAACTCATACAGTCTCAGCTACCACGACCATGTACCATTGTGATTTAATGCACCCTATGCTTATTAATGGACGGTTTACCCCCCCCCCCCATCACTCCTTAATTTTTGCATCACCATCCACTATATACCCTGTTAAACCCACATTTTAATAGGAAATGTGAAGAGATTAGATGTACAGCAAAAAGAGAAGAGCTTGTAAATCTTTGCTAACAAAACTCTGTTTTTATGGGCAGCTGTGTGTGTTTGAGTAAACTTCAACAAGCTATCTCATTGTCCGAATCTAGATTATTCTTCGAGTAAAATCCACAGTTTATTTCGAGCAAACGAAGATTTTACGAGGGCATCGATCAATAAATTTTGACAATGATTATTCGGTATAACATGTCAAAACAACATGAAGATGCTCATATGTCAAAATAAATATCAAAATTGAAATAGATGCTCACCATATGGATTCTCTGGGAGATAGCCGCAGTCCAATCGAACGACAATTGGAGCAAATGCCATTTTGCCTTCCACACAGTGCTAGAGGGACAACAATCAATGTTTCATTTATGATTAAACTGAGAAATGTCAGAAAATGGGGGAAAGGTGCTTACTGATTTATTAAGACTGCACTAAGAAGAATATTTAGAGTATTAATGGCCTGTTTACCTGCTTACAAAACAAAGTCAGAAATAAAAACTATCATTAATAACACACCAAAATATCAAATGGAAAAAACAAAGTGGAATACTTTTGTTCACTTTGTTCTTCTTTTAAGCCAAAGTGTTATGAGTGTACTGCCTTGCAGTAGCGGTTACAAAAAGGAGATGTGCTTATGAATTAAATGTATAAGAAATCATCTAGGAGCTAAGTTCGCCAGAATGGCAACTCACCTTTCGAATGCTGTCAATCAAAGACGAAGGTATTTCGAGGTGAAGGTCGCAGGTGAAGATGATGTCATGTGGATTCTATCAAAAAAATAAGGAACTTCAAATTTGGAGAAAAAAAAGAAACTAAATTCATTAAAAGAAATGGGCGGTTTCAAAATAGCAAATCATATTGATAGTACAAATAGTAATGAAGATATCAAAAATGGTAATCGTACATTCGAAATGCTATGGAGAAAGCTAAAGGTAGTTGAAGATATGTACAGATAGTTCTTTCTTCCATAGAGATTATCGTATGGATCTTGGATGTTTGGGTGCTATGTAGCATTGGGTTCGCATAAATACTGAAACATGGTTGGCATAAATCTTTTGAAAAATGATGAAACTCAGTGGGTAGGGGTAGGTTGTCTATTTCAAGAAATGTCTGTGGAAAAAACACTTGGCATGGAAATCTGAGACGAATAAGATAAGAAGGACGTCGTCAGATGGACCACCCCTATCACCAATTTCACTCTACCAGAGCTGGTGGCAACATTTGATTTTTGAATTGATTTTAAAGGCAAATAGAAGATACAAAATCAATAAATGAAAACTAAATATTGTTGTACGACACTGATTTCACATCGGAACAATAAGCTTTGATAGGATCAAAGACAACATCGCAGAGGGTTAACAGTTAGACGGGCCACCTGGAAAGCTACAAAGCTTAAGAAAAGCAAGTCTATCCATACTCTTGATTCAGGGGCACTAAGTTGGGATGTTGAAGATTCTGGACATGTTAATCTCAAGCTTGCCTCGAGCATCCTTTGATATGAATGAAAACTAGGCGCATTACTTTGTTATCATTAATGGGATTATCGGAAAGCCATAGCAAGAAGAACGCAAAAACCTCGTTTGATTATTCATATCAAATGGACTTAGCAATCGTCCGCCTCTTGGTGTAAATGTGGTTGCGAGATAACCAAAATCCACATTGACGAAACCGCTATCGATATTTTACTCGCAAAAAGGTTTTCAGCATCAAATCTAATACTCATTGTACCATAAGTTGCTTTGTATTCTGGTCAAGTTGTTTCCTTCTCAGGTATACCTTTGCCGGAAACCGCGATGTTTCGAAGAGACAATTGATATCAAAAGGAAGCTTTCAGTTGACGTTGCTTGTCAATGTAAATAAGGTAGAAGGATTTGATCGCCTATCAACTGATTGTAGTGATTCGTAGTGATTCGTAGTGATCATAGTGATCCTAGTGTTACAAACGCTACCCTATGCCTTGCTTAGTACTAGAAAATAGTGTTATTCTCTAGACTACAGCATCAGAGCCATAATCAAGGAACAATCTATTCTGTCCAATAGACTGGCATGCAAAAGGATGATAGGGGGCATCGATATCGCGAGGCGTAGAGGTGTAAGAGAAAACAACAGTAGATAGGATTCTATGATTCAGGAGAGGTTAGTATAGGGTTTAGAGGGTGAGTCTATTATTGATGGGGGTGAGTTTATGATTGATGGGGGTGAGTTTATGATTGATGGGGGCGAATTTATGATCGAGGAGCCAATCGTTCTAGCAGCCCGAGTAGATATGAACAAAATCCAAATCACTTGAATTAAGATAAGAATGTTGCAAAATTGAAGGCATAAACATCTACACCAATACTTATAAAACAGGAAAATGATGGAAACAAGTACCTATAAAAATTGGGGAAAAAATATATATCTTTCAGATGTATCGTGAATAATTTTCAGATATCAAGAACAGCCATAGTGACAGCTACTGGTTAAAAAAAACAATGTTGAACTGCAATGACTTGAATAAAAATCTGAAAATTGGCCATTTCCTTTATTCCACAATTAAAATGTAAATTTAGAAAATGTTATCCAAACCTTGACATAATCAGCTCCTGCTTGAATACCAAGTGCGCGCTGGAATGGTCCATCGAGTTTTATGAGTTTGTATCTGCAAAGGCAAAAATTTTGCTAGGAAATACGTAAAAAATTCTTAAAACTAACCAGAGATATATGAGTCTATTGTATACGTTCAAACATGATGAATCCATCCGTTTTTTAATCTAGAAATGTAAATCTAGGGCCTCGTTGATAGTTTTACTCTTGATGAGAGCAGTCAGGATGTTGGATCAGAACAACTGCTTGCAAATCTGCAGATTGAGGGATCCATTCAAAGTGCTCCATCTCCATCGTTTCCAGCTACGCAATCAGGCTGCAAGGGGGCGCGCTCAACTTTCATTGGGCATCATTCCAGCAACCAATCTAGGTATGAGGATATGTTGACGCATACTGAAAACAAGCAATAAGTTTGACGCTGAGAAATGCTTTGAGCTTGAGTTTAAGGCGAAACTTGAACATGGACACACCTCTTGAGCTTGCTGCTCTTCAAAGACAATTCGATATCGATGTCAGTGCTATTGAAATCAACAATAATCACGCTGAGGTGCTGATCAAGTGTTTCCAAATAAATCTAGGAAGAAATTGGTAAAAACATCCGTTATTTCTGTGTTCACAAGCGAAGGAAGGTTTAAACAGAGAAAAGAAAAAACTAAGGAAGATTTATAAATTTATTTGGAATTGAATGCTGGATACGACAAAAGTCCGTTAGCTGCTTGAAATCACGAGAGAAGAAACACCATATATACACAGGTAACTGGATATTCAGATGCGAATGAAAAGAAATGACAAAAGATTACCTTCTCCATGTTGTCAATAAAATGCTGAACCCATCTTCCCTGATTCTTAACTGAAATTGGAAAAAAACAACACAGTTACAGTAATTGCTCTCTAAGCGAAAGGTGCAGACATACAGGGACAAATGGCTCCATCTGGTTCTTTTAAGAGCTAGTCTTGCTAGTGTTACGTCATTGGGTGGATTTTGTTTTTGTCCTGATTCCTTGTGTTTCACTGACATTAATCAGGTTGATTGCAATCGAAAAATGACAAGGGCAGAGCAGAGGAAATGTTTTCTGTGGTTTCGACCAAGTTTTCCTAATTTAATTCTTGCTTATTTTAGCTGCCTGGTGGTTGATTTAGTATTCTTTGTATCTGGTCCTAATTTCCCCTTGAAGTAGAAAAGCCTATATCCCTGGTACAGGCTACAACTTACGAGATACACTAACGTGAAGAAAAGCATAATAAACTAATGCCAAGACGGTTCAAAATAATTAACTGAAATAAAACGCATTGTGTTCCCCAGTCGGGCAAATCTCAGGTTATCTCAACGGAACTTAGTGCAACATAAAAACAGTTGTGTTGGTCAATTGTGCTCTCACCTGGCACAATAACATGTACAGTTGTGTGTCGATTCCACTGAAATCCCTCCGGCTGACAAAGATTTGTATTTCCAAGCTGCTGGTACACGTATCTTGACAAACGGACTGACTTCTCCTCTGAAATGGAAAATTTTTCACTTTTAATACTATCCTGAATATGAGCGAAGATCATCAAAAGGATCTGAAATTATCGAAAGGATC
Source organism: Rhopilema esculentum (assembly GCF_013076305.1). The sequence goes on along the minus strand of NW_027019301.1, from coordinate 6,933,190 downwards.
TGAGAAGATCCGAGATTGTTTTAACTAAATTTTCAGGCGAGCGTTGTTCCGCTCTTTTGCCTTATGGCACACACTTTTTCCTTCTTATTTTATACCCTCAATTCTTCTCCCGTTTCCTTCAAGAAAGATCATATTTAACTACTAATGGAACAATGACATAACATTGAGACTAATATTCCCTCCTTTGCTTGGTGCACAATGTCAGCTAACAGCAAAATTTTTCACGTCGCATTGTGAACATTTTCGCTTCATTTACAATCATTTTAAAGATTCCCGTGATTGATGTAAGATGCCTCAAAATAAATAGAAGATGCAACGAGTTTTAAAAAACGATAAAAAAGCCTAACCTTGTCCTTTCACCTTCAAATCCTAGGAAAAAATCAATCTTAATCAGACCAGAGAAAAATTTTGAACAACAGTGGCACATTCTAAGCCTTGCTGTCATTGTACATAAGCCATGGACTGAGAAGCAAAATGGCTTGTTAGACAAACTGATCTGCAGTAAAGATGATGCTTAACAGCAAACGACACTCTAGCAATCAGAGTGAAAGAAGAAATCGCGGTGACTACGATCATTACCCTTGCAACCATCATATCAAAAGCTCGGGTCTTGAACCAAGGATATGAAAAGGAGGCACCAGAGTATCAGAACGAGACAGCCGCATGCTAATCAAGTCTTGGAATACCTATCAATAATTAATTTTCGTTTTATTTCTCCAGTCTTCAAATTAAGATCACTATCTTCAGAAGATTGAGAATGTGCGAGACACCTGTTTTGGTAATATTTTCAAATATTTTGACTGGAAGAAATCTGTTTACATTAACATTCGGTAACATGTAAGGATTGTCATTTTTTGCATGGCTATTTTGAAAGCAAATAAAATACTGTGATGATTGCTTGTTGTTGTGTTAACAATTTAGCTAGGTAAACCTAAGATGGTAGTGATATCTGAAGAATCAAATCAGGCTTAATTTCAGGACAATCATTCCTTGCTAAGCCATTCGAAATGATACTATAGAAGACAGCAAGCTGCGTTGCGTGACCTCTCTGCTAAATGCTGGGTTTACGTATTTCAGGCCATTCTTAATGCAAGACAAGAAGTAATGCCTTCATCATCCACAGATTTTCTAGAAAATACGTGGAAATAAACAAGCTTGAAGATAAGCCAAAGTTTTCTAGGAAACGATATTGACAAATGTCGTCTTTCATGGATCACTCACGGTGGTGAGGATATTGATGGTGTTCATATATGCATTAATGCTTATAACATAAAGCCTTGAAAAAATTGCGGATACACGGAAGGCGATCCTGATGCTTCAGGTCATTGCATGAAATTACAATCAAATCATCTTAATCTACTTATTTAAAAATGATCGGACATTATTTTGTTGTGTACGTTTTTATGACACTGTAGTTGTGCATTGAAACCTCAAAGTGTTTTCAACAAACAATCTTTTATCAGCTAGAAAGTTCGCTGTATGCAATCCAGAACTGGTATTCAGCGCCTGACAACGTGGTTTACAGATATGTTACTGAACTATAGAAAACTAAAAATAAAAGCACAGGATGAGTAGGTATCTCTATGAACGCGATAAAAAGAAAGCGACAAAATATCAAAAGACAGAAATACAAACCAGCTCAATGAGATAGCGATCTCCATTTATCACATCGTGGTTTTCCTCTACATTTATTATCTTCTTTAAGACATATTTACTGAAAGACAAAGAGATGCTATTTTAAAAATGTGTCTTGGTTGGTTGGCTGGTTTGAGCAGAATTGGTGGCATGGAAGAAAATGGCCACGTGTTTAAGACTCACCTCCTTCTGATGTATTACTTTTCAAAAAAGAGAGATTGTAGATTAGGACATGTCTAAGTACATAACAGGCCACCGTTTCAACCGAAGTTCTCAGATCCTTTCCACGCGAGAAGTTATCTGAGAATATGGTTATAAAACCTGTTCCCCGTCCATATTAAAAACTAAAAGAAATGTCATCCTTCAATAGTGCCTTCAGCCTTCTTCCAACAACTGCCTTCTTCCTTCTTCCAACAACTGCCTTCTTCCAACAACTGCCTTCCAGAAACTGCCTTCTTCCAACAACAATCCTTTAATACACAGGTCCCCTTAATAAAAGGGGGGTTCTTCAACACAGCACCTCCGTTTAGAGCATTCTCAGAAAGGCATAACATGAAATGGTGATGAAAGGTAAGAGATTAAGAAAATTCGTAGACCAACCAGACCAAGAGATTAGAAATAGGATCACGAAATTTTCGAAATGCTTAAGACAATTAGCTTAATTGAACGAGTGAGTTATTAGCAATACTGAAGTGTAAGTAGTAGAGATTATTTGTTAGTTTAAAATGCTTTCCGAGAGTACAATTTCCCAGTCAAACGAAATGTTGAATTCAGGCGGAGAGAAATCGTGACAAGAGCTGCAGGTCAACGAATTCTATGATTATAATTCTATCGAATTTACATGAATTTACGTCAGATAGAACGTTTCAAAATACCAAGCGGCGATCTCCCATCGATGACAGGATGTCTAAGTGGATGGCCAAACAGATTGGAGATGATAGAAAGAAACAACTATGATTGGCGTACGTGTTTAAGAGTTCATGAATGGAAGGTAGACAATACTTACTCTCCGTGTTTTTGCTTCAGTGCTCTCATGTATTTGTCTACAATGCTTGTGGCAACCTAGCAGGATAACAGAACGATCGGTCACAGAATATATCTCCTTTGAACAAAACTTTCACTTAGAATATGTGCAACTATCAAAACAAGGGAAATCCAAGCCGCAAAAGACGAACGTTAAATATAAACAATATAATCTTTTTATTATGAATATGCGAATCAGAAACTAAAATGAAGAAGCAAAGATGTCTTTGGAAAACAACCAACAAGGAAAAACAGTCTCTCCGGAAACAATTACATTTTCTATTACCAAAAAAACAAAATTTGATGGCCTCTGAAAATATCGGCTGCAAATTAATGGATTAATGCTTTATCAAAGTCTTGTCGGCTTGTCGCCATCAAATTGTCATCATCGGCTATTTCCTTCTTGCAGGTCACAGAACCATGATATGGAACAGATCTAGATAATCTGTTTCATGTCAATTAGACTGGAAGCTAGAAAAACTTTATTTTCAAGAGTTTGTAAATCCTCATAAAAGCTTTTATTCAAGGTTCTTTAGTGAACCCATTACTGATACACAAAAGTAAGTACAGACAGAGCCTCTCACTTTATCATCTTTCACTTTATTTTCCATAGCTTGATCTTTATCGGAATTGTATGTCATTTACGATCATTATCAAAGAAGATAATATTAAAGAAGATATTGATCTATATATATCCAAGAAGAAAAAATATAAAAATCACTTTTTCATTCAGGCGTAGGTTTCCGTCACTTTTGCATGACGTGACATCCTGATGGAACTTCCAGCTGTGCAGCCTAGGCAGGTCTTTGATCATGTCATAAAAAGCATACTTGAATACCTTAAACTTATTTATGACGTCACGATTCGATGTTATGTTGAACCTTTTGTAATAGCTCTTTATCTCAAAGGGCTCTGATTCCTCGGCATTTTCTTTCCGGCTCGAAATCGCCCTTCTTAAAAACCGGGACCGTTGCGTAGGTTTTAAAGCCGGTAAAGATTTATTCTCGTTTTCAACACCTGCAATCGGCACAAAAATTGGTTTAGACCGGTGAAAATTGTTCCATGTTGCTGGCAGGCCCTCATCATCAGTTTCTGAAGCATCTATAAGGTTTTTGTTTATTTTCACACCGAGCAGCTTCCGCCCTTTTGGCATTGCCTCATAACCGTCATTGGCACGACGCTTTCTAGATTGGTCTTTGACGAATATTTGATCCGTGTTCTCTTCTGGAGACATTTCCCTCTCTGCATTCTCTGCATCCATCGATAATTTGTTTCTCGCATCCACTTCTTCACTGTTTTCGTCAGAATCATCCTCTTTCAATGGCCTCAATCGCACAAATCCATCTTTTCCAATAAGCACTTTGTCATTTTCATTAAACTCATCGTCATTATCCTCCTCCTCATAATTATCAAAATGGCTACGTTTTTCTTTTTTGTCCTGCGACAAGTTGTCTTTGTCAGAAACTTTCTTGTCACTCTTTTCTTCCAGCTTATTTTCCGGGAGGTATCTTGGGCTTGATAATCTAGCTCCTGCCTTTTCCTCGCCTAATTTCATTTTCTTACTTTTTGGGCTACTATCATACATTGTCGACGTTTCTCTAGTCCCAAAACCTCTTCCTCTATTTATTTTCTCCTTTGTTTTCTGTTTATCCGACACAATTTCACTTTTTTTCTTCATCCTTTTTCCATTTATTCGCACCTTGGCATTCCTTGCAGACTTGGATAAAACTGAATTAACTTCTCTATTTTTAGAGCTACCAAATATTCGCAAATTACTTTTCATGTATGTATTAAAATCTTTAAAACGCTTTTTCAATTTTCCTAGCAGTGAATCAAAACTACTTCCAAGTTTTAAAGTCCCATACCGGGAGGCTTTGCTTTTTGCCTTCATCTGAAACTCTGAGTCCGAGTTTTCATTCGAGTTGGACTCGGAATGTGCCCCTGAAGCAGTCGGTCGTAATGAATTCCGGTGGGAGTCTCTATTCCGGACGTCACAATCGGTAATTGAAATCATATGAGTAAGTTCGGTTTTGTCATCCGGAAAAACTGCAGTCTCGTGTATAAGGTAAACTCCTTCGTACCGGTTAACTTCGAAGTCGACTAAATAACTTGGACTATACCGGCAAATTGGCAGAATATTGGCGACATCTGAGTCATCAATAAAAGGTGTCAGGTGAAAATGGTCTCGCTGATCTTGCGCTCCAAACTGCGATAGATTTTTAAGCAGAAGCGGGCTGGCGTTCAACGTACCGTGATGATGAGTTGGGAAACTCGCTCTGGTTTCCGGTATATATTCCGCAAGTATATTAACGTCAGAACTCAGCTCAAACTCGTCAACATATGCGGACAAATATCGTCCGGTTATCTTTTTGACTTTTGGGATGGCCGGGCCTTTCCACGAAACTAGAACATGGTCAGAGAATGCATTCTGCTTATGCAATACTTCAATGTAGTACATCTGGTCACGAGAGAGTTGTATTTTCTTCGATATCTGTGAATCGGACATGGAGAAGTAAGCTACAGGTACGTTGTCCGAATCCGTTGCGTTACCAAGCCAGGCAATTTTCCGGATTTTATCAGGAGAAGAAGAGGTGCTAAGCCATAATTCAGAATTGTCATCTGATGACAAGTAGAAAGTGTAATTTCCTGGAAATAAAACAAGGAAGTAAATATAAGAAATTACACTTGTCAGACAAAATCCCTTCTAAAATCTTCAAATTTTGTTAAAAAAAGAAGAAGGCAGGAATTTCGACAGTCTATTTGTATCAACTATCATTCTCTGCAGCTTTAGAGAGGCACCAAACAATCCTTAAATCAACAGTCTATTTGAAAACCCTCAAAAAAAAAACACGAAGGCATTGAAAAAACTCGCGAGCTTGTCATGGATTTAACTCATGAGTAAATCCATGTACTAACGAAGTTTCTGTCTGGTATATATCAAAGAAGTTTTCTCTCGACAATTTCAAAACAAATTCCTCATTTACAGTGACAAAAATATACAATGCCTTTTTTCTTTAAATAAAATTATCTTGGTCTTTCTTTACTTAGTGTTTTTGAAGATCAATGCAAAAGTATAACATTAAATCAATAAACTGAAATACGTACAATGTCTTGAAGAAACTGTCAATAAAGAATTCGGCCCCTAAGATAACAATTGGATACCTATTTCAGATTCAATTGACATAGATAAACAAAAAAGTCGTTGCGTCTGATTAGGTTTTCTGTTTTACTATGATATGGTATCTCGTGTTTTTTCAATCTAATTATATATTGTTTCTTCGTATTTTGTACTAGAATCTATAAGATATAGAAAAGAAGGATTACTTTATACCTGATTTTGGAGGATGTAGAAATCCGTAGATTCGTTGACCATAGCTACGCTCCCCATGCCGGACAAACAACTCGTCTGTTGTTGTCCGCATGTCCGGATAAAGTGGAAAATGCTTGTTTCTTTTTAGGTCCTCAACAGTGCTACCACACCAAGCTTGCCAAACATGTAGATTCAGGTAGCCTGCAAACTAGGAAGATGCAAAACAGTTTACCAATAGGTAAAACTGTTTGTTTGAACAAGATAAAAGAGAAGTCCGACCGGTGCCCAAATCGGTGACTTCATAAAAAGTGAGTTTTGGTTATCATCCCAAAATAACAGTAGGACAAGGTAAGAAACATACTCCTTAAAAGGCAAATAAACAAAAAAATAGAGAAGTAATCACTCTCAACCTTAAAGAAAATGCACGAAACAGATTCTTTTAAAAATTGGATAGAAATGATCCTTTTAGATAATAAGATCCTTTTAGGTAATTTCTCTATATTTTCTATATATTTCAGATAAACGCTCTTTTCTGACGAGATGATCGTTTTACAAGGGGATGCTTTTCTGCAATTTGATATTATAATGAGGCCGATCCATCAAGGAGGACTTAAAAAATGTCGTATACTCGGGGTAACACAGTAAGAGAAATATGCAGCAACTTGTCTTGTTTAAACATGTCATCTAGAATCACAAACAATTAGAACAAAGAAAATTCAACAGTAACAATGCAACTGACCTTGTATAGATTTACCTAAACAATACATACTTTCTTATTTGGTCGTTTCCGCTTCTTTCTTTTCCGCTTCATTTGTCTAATTACAGTAGGTCGTGTTGTTTCTGTCAATGCTGGGACACTAGTGGCAGTAGTATGTGGCTCCAAATTGACATCGGTGCGAACTGGAAAGGACAAAAAAATTCAGATGAAAGCAACAACCTTGGCAAGATAGCACGGTAGTGGACTAAGGACGTCTGGATTTATTTCAATAGAGTTGAATGTTAAAGAAGAGGGTAGATGGGGCAAGTTTCGAGAGAGGGTTCTTACAATTCAATTTTCACCGTCTCCTTTCATTTAGATGCATTCGAAAATTTCAACATCATTTCATTCGGATTTTTGCATCAAAGCTGTGAATCATGGCCATAAAAACTAAATCAAATAAAATTAAACATGAAAACTAAAGGTCCAGTAGCAACTCAAAATGGAAGCCAAAACGTATACTTTTAAAAATGCTCAAAAGATTTTGGGCCAGTTCTCTCAAACTCTACATTAAGTAGTTTAAATCAAAGCTAATTGTAGACCGGTAAATTTCAAGAAAAGAGGTCAAAGGTATCTCACAAAAGAACAGGATTAGATACCTTCAATAAGAGAATTCTCATCACTGGTTGGAGGAACATCGATGTGAGTTATGTGGTTATCCATTTCCTGAAAAAAGACATACTTTAGAATAATGACGTCAAATTCAAGCTGGTAAATGGTAAAACAGACATTCGAAAAACTGTTGGTGCATCTTACTCACTATTGAAGACGGTACTGGGAAATAAAACATAAAACGGTTTTGTTACAAAACAGTAAGATCAAAAAATGCACTTACAACGAATTCCACCAATGAAAACTGATTCAACAGCTTTGATAACAAAATCGAATTTACATTATCGTTTTTATATTAACATCCGAAACAAAACTCGTATCATCATCCAGTCAAAAATTCATCATATCAGTTTACAAAATCATAACCATAATATACAGCCTTATTAAAGTTTGATGATTTACACACTTTCTGAAAAGCTTAGACAGGAAAAATGATCGTATAACAAACTATCAGCTTTGCTGTTACAAGTGCTAAAAAAGGGCCCCTTTCCTTCTCCCTATTTCTCTCCCTTTCTCTAATTGATGTAGGGCTATTGCTGTTGAGAGGGTAGAAATAGCAGCAACACAAATCTACATCTTTAGCATCACAGACAATAACAAAATAAACTGACCATACTTAGTTTCACTTCCAACAATAATACGATTCAGACTGAAGGTTTAGAATGAGAAGAGATGAAATCTTATCAATGCTATTCATTCCTATAACTGCGGTGCAAAGAACGTTTTTGGCCAATGTTTGATTTTTTACGAGGTAAAAAGGACTTGTGAAAGATATTTTTTTAATTTTCCAAAGCCTATCATGTTACGAGATAAATTAATCAAATTTTCAAGAGACGTCCTCACACAGACATCCAATCTATTTACCCTCTTTGAACAAACATTGACTGATGACAATGCAAGGTGGTTGACAACACACAAAGCCTTAACAATTTGACGTAGTTTACCTTGAGTAGCTGATTGACTGTCTCCTCTCGTGTCAGATTTTTGTCCAATACTTTTTGCACCCATCCAGTAGAAACAGGGTATTTGACGTCATCGTCGTTATTATCATCATCTGAAGCAAATATAATTCGTTTCCAATTATCAAAAATATCACCAAAGTTTTGCATACATCTTATTATTTGCTAAACTCTTATCTATTCAGCTACAAAAGTGCCAAAATAACCTTTAGTCGAGAGACTCAGTCTAGCACTTCAGTCACAAGGTCTCACTTCTCCATTATCACATATTAATTTTCCCTTTTTTAATTTTAAAAAGGTGTTAAGTAAAGCAAACAATTTTTTACTGTAATTTTTTACTGATACAAGGACATTAAATAGCAATGCATGTTGCCTCAAAAAATTTCCTTAATCTGAGAAGAGCTATTACACACCCTACTATTCTGGCAACCAACAACAAGGCTGACCTAATTTAACATACTTGCATCACTTATTGAAAGACACTTAATTGCAAGATCAAAGCTAAAGACTGCTATTTAAAACCGGGTCAAGTGGAAGAGTATAATAAGAAGAGTCCGGGATAACACACGACCTGTTAGGTAGGTAGGTAGGTAGGTAGGTAGGTAGGTAGGTAGGTAGGTAGGAAGGTAGGTAGGTAGGTAGGTAGGTAGGTAGGTAGGTAGGTAGGTAGGTAGGTAGGTAGGTAGGTAGGTAGGTAGGTAGTTAGGTAGGTAGGTAGGTATCTGAATAAGACAAGAAAAGAAAAGAAAAGAAAAGGAAAGAAAAGCTTTTCAACCCCCTCCCTTCCTTTTTTTATCATAACCAATCTTTATAATTCCATTTTTCACTTCGATTGGACAAACACAATTGATTGTTGTTTTGATGGGAACGTATTTTGATGTTTGATGTTTTGATGATATACAGTATTTTGATGGGAACGACCCAAGCCATGTCCAAACCCTAAACTCTAAAATAGACCTTTATGACGTCAATTAGCCCATTGAAAGCTGTATTAGAAAAAATCGCACGTTTTTTGACCATTTTAAGAGTCATTCCTGACTAATATGATGAGAAGCAATTTCCTAAGCTACCACCGAAAGAAGCAAAGGTTTTGATTCATCTAATTACGAATATCTCGTTTTTATCACTCATCCTTCGTCTTATTCATTTTTCAACGAGAAAAAAGCAATTTCCTACCCTAATTGAACAAACAGATCCATGATACTAAAATGAAAACCAAAATAAAGGACAATACTAAACAAACTTAATGTTAACGCAGAGAGGCAAAGAGTAATGAGACTATTCATTAACGCAAAGAGTCACGAGACTTAAAATTCATATATCAATTATTCACAAAATTCTGGCAATTCATCTGGTAGTTGAATTGCAGACGGGTTAATATGCTCCGGTTTATCAAATGCATTGGATGTAAACTAAAAAACAGACGGCGTTTTCTCAATGAACGCATTTGCGATCGAGATATCTTTTGTGTCATTTTTAACTTATTGTTGGCTTTAAACGCAAGGCTTTTAACTTTGCAGTGAATTCGAAGTACAAAACAAAGTAAGACCAAAAAGTAAGAAACAATAGTAGGATAGGACTGTAGATTCCACGGGTGGCTGATACATGGATGTGTCAAAGAAAAAAACATGTCTAGAGGAAAATTAGTTAGCGTCAAAATTTTGTTAGTCCATTAAGTAACTCACTGTAATCAACCTTACTAGACATAAGAACAGATAATCTTGAAAACAAGTTTCCGAGCCATTGTTTACTCGCGTTTAGTTAATGACAGGTAAAATGGTTTCTTCCCAAGCCTACTTCAAAATTGTAAAATATGCATTTCAAGGTACCAGCTGCCTTCTAAAACAAGCATTCTAGATACACGTCAGGCTAGAGATATGTATACGATATTTGTGGAAAAAGTGAAAATAACGATATCAACACCGCCACCACTGAACATTACACGTCGCTCTTCTACACATTTCAACATGAAGAACCTTGAATTCTGTGATGACGAGTTGTCTAAAAGTGATGACTATTCAATCTTTTTTATCTGTTCCTATTCACCGTTTTTCAAACAATAACTACGAATCTTCAGGTGTTCATTAATGATAAGCCAACATTGAGGGTTGGCATGATAGAAAACACTCTAATTAGTTTACGATTGTTATTCGCTCAGACTGTCATAACTAATTGAACCTGTTAACTTCTTCTTATAGGGGTCTGGGTCCTAGCACTGTTTTTCAACGTCATAATATAAATCTGAAATACTTTAAGTCCGGATACAGGGGAGCTACGTCTGATTGATAAAAGTAGGCTATGACTTGAATCGTAATTAGTTTTCTACGTCCACAGCAAATCGTGGAAAGCTTTCATTCCTACAGCAGACAATTTTCTCAAACTTTAAAAAGTTTCCTTAGTAAACAAAGAATTCAGTGGGGTTTGTTAATGGCACTTAAATATACTATATTTTAACAGACTTTCCTCGGCCTGGTGACTGTGAATCATCCCATTATTTCACAGCAACAAGCATTACCAAATGCAATCGTTGCACGCATCACAAGATCAACACCTGTCAAAAAGATTTTAGAAAAAGACCTTCCAATCCAAACATCCAATGGCCATGGCGAAAAACAGAAGCAAATTGGCGCTAGAATAGGATTCAAAGTCTTACTCAATTAAATTCACTGAAAGTAGAGAACGTAGTTGATATGTATTAGGTTTAAGTGGTATTTCGATGGCAATGCAAAGAGCTCAGTGGCTTTGCATTTGTCGTAGAGGGGTTGTTTAACCGGGGTTGTCCGAGTGAATACAGTTCAGCTGGATGTCAAAGGCGCTTGTAAATCTAAAAGACTGTAAAAGTGCGGACAAAAGAAACTGCAAATATACGTTAAGCTATAAAACCCAGTGTTTGTTGTGCCAGTAATCCCTGAGATAGTCGGTTAAGAAGGCATTTATAGTCAAGGGTATAACAAATGCCGACATGTAGGTAGTAGAGCGCGGAATGTTTAGACGCATATGCGAAAATTGACTTTCCAAAGCAAACAACATCAACGAGAAATGGTGTGGGATGGGGAAGTCTCAATCCTTCCTTGTTCTGAAAGGGCAGCGCATTGCAGGACATTGCATGGCATAGCAGGGCAGGGCATTGCAGGGTAGGGCATTGCAGGGTAGGGCATTGCAGGGTATGGCAGGGCATTGCAGGGTAGGGCATTGCAGGGTAGGGCATTGCAGGGCAGGGCAGGGCATTGCAGGGCAGGGCATTGCAGGGTAGGGCATTGCAGGGTAGGGCATTGCAGGGTATGGCAGGGCATTGCAGGGTAGGGCATTGCAGGGTAGGGCATTGCAGGGTGGGCATTGCAGGGTAGGGCATTGCAGGGTAGGGCATTGCAGGGCAGGGCAGGGCATTGCAGGGCAGGGCATTGCAGGGTAGGGCATTGCAGGGTAGGGCATTGCAGGGTATGGCAGGGCATTGCAGGGTAGGGCATTGCAGGGTAGGGCATTGCAGGGTGGGCATTGCAGGGTAGGGCATTGCAGGGTAGGGCATTGCAGGGCAGGGCAGGGCATTGCAGGGCAGGGCATTGCAGGGTAGGGCATTGCAGGGTAGGGCATTGCAGGGTATGGCAGGGCATTGCAGGGTAGGGCATTGCAGGGTAGGGCATTGCAGGGTGGGCATTGCAGGGTAGGGCATTGCAGGGCAGGGCATTGCAGGGCAGGGCATTGCAGGGTATGGCAGGGCATTGTATGGTAGGGCATTGCAGGGTATGGCATTGCAGGGCAGAGCAGGAGTGTTTTGGAATATTATGTTCATCTCCTTGACCCCTCGAGTGAGCATGGCAGAGGGACTAAACAGCTGTCATGAAAATCAGCAAAAGAGCAGCATATGCTTACAATTTGTAAGTTAGTTACAAAAAAGGGATGAATAATGTATTTTACAAGTTTGAACCTTAGGCAAGGTCAATGTCCCTACATTGTAAGAAGAAAACAAAGCTTCTAGGAAAGTTGTCCAGAACACGAGTCTTAGGAACGGGTCAATATGTAATTAACTGTACACTGGACTCTTTAAATAGTTGTAGACATTTATCAGCGATATTGCCTTACACAACTGCAGGTTGACAAAGGATTCTCAGAGGTTTTTAAGAACGAATTTCGTAATAGTTTCAGCTGGCTTGACCACCTTTCTGTGGTTTAGACCGCAGATTCTGTGTCTAAAGTAGCCCAGAAAAAAGAACTGTGGTGTTCTACGATAACCGAATAAAAAAGATACTTAGCAGCCTAGTCACTTGACATTTGATACCGCAATAACATTTTCGTCCACAGTGCATTGTTTTGCCAGAGAAAAATAGAGCCTCGATCCAAATTGCCAGGCAGGCCTAAATTTCTAGTTATTTTCATTTCATTTTAATATACCTTTGGGCTATACAATCCTGGACAGACAGTGGTGAGGTTCTGCAAACCTCCCCCAGTTCAGTGTTGATACCGCTTCTACTAAAACAATGAATGGGGGAAGGGGTAGATGTTGGACGATACATGCATGCTACCGGGCACGTGTTCAACGGTTTGTCTCAACAGCTCTGTCCAAGATTGTTGGTTTTTTACGCAAGTTTTTAAAACAGGAGTATTTGGGTAAGGGGTGGAAATCAATTGAAGATTTCATGGGCGGGGTGCTAGATCTAGTGAGAAATGCCACAAATGGACTGGGAACTGTTCGAATCTAAATAAGGGAACTAGAATTGAGACATGCAATTTTCTGCTGAAACTGATCGTTCTTTTATATTTTTGAAAATGTTTCTTTCTAGAGAGTCCTGAAAAACTGGGATTTTATCGAAAAAGTAAACAAAGACAAAGACGTGGCTTATTCACGCCTTGAGAGTAGAGAGTTCTTGTACAAAGGGCTCGCGAAAAAGTACGTTTCTGCGCGCTTGCACTATCCAATTTGAACAGCTGTGTCACTCAAATTATACAAGTGACACCGGATCAAAAATAAGGACAGGAGGAATGAGCTCCTAGAAGGGGCAGAGAAAAGACCGAAGCCTTTGCCCCATCCGATTCCACATCCGGCTATTAAGATACATTAATACATTTATTGACGGGGCTGCCTGCAGCTGCAAGAAAAAAATGATCCAAATGGGCCTAAAAAGAATGGCCGTAAAAAGATTGGATTTTACAGGAGACAACGCTATTTCTATTTTTTTCAGGCCACAAAATTCTCCTCGGTCCTAGGTCCATTTGGTAGTTCTAAACAGCCAATTTCTCTAGAAAGGATGGAGATAAGAAGACATATCATGAACAATGTTGCGGCCTAGAAATTTTAACCTCAACTATTAAAAATTAATATATCGGAGAAACTCGCAAAAGAGCCGGCACATTAAATTCAACAAGTAATTATAGGTCAATTCTTGAATGCAACAGAATATTTTAATACTTCAAAGACTCAGGTACCGAAATCCAGTAAGATTTGTAGTGGGTGAATTCAGCAGCTGTAATTTGTTAATTTCCCCTCACGAGTGGCAGCTGACTTATTAATCTGATAGCGAAACGATCATCATGATAGTATAAGACAGCACCCTTATCATAACTTAAGCCAGGAATATAATTTACCAAATAATGCCACTATTTGTCTTTAAAGATACGGCAATATATCTTCAACTCTTCAACATATAAGGCATTCAGTATATTCCTTAACTACAAAATCATAAAAATAAAAAACTTGAGGTGAAAGTGATGAAAGAAAAACCTAGCTTTGTAATTCTTTCACCTAAATAAGCTTACAGTAAGAAAGTAAAAATGGACAGATGTTTCTGCCACCTGTTCAGAGAGCAAATATCAGTTTGGTTTTTCATGTCTTGTTAACTCAGCCAGTTTGCTTTTGAAAATTTTTGAAATTTCATATTGTTATTGGGTAAAGATGAATCACAATTTCAAAGTATCAAATTTCATAATAACTGTTAAAAAAGATCCTTTCTAATTACCATAGGTTTTCATGATTGAGTTCAAGGGCTGTAAGACATGAATGATGTGATTTATAGCTGATTGACAATGGATCCAAATTGTCTCCTTTTTTAAAGCTAAGTTCTGTCTTAATTTTTTCATGCCTGTAATTGCTTGTGGATAGAAAATTTGAAGGAGGTAAAATAAGCATATTAAATGTTTGAAAAGACTCTAAGATTAGATTCTTAGCTGAGGTTAAATGATTTAACATGAACCTCTGTGAGCTCCTTCTTAAGATGTATGTGGTAGATGTCACTACCATATTCATTCAGATTTTCAAAATAAAGACCAGAAAATGCCAAACGCTTTTTCATACACCTCCCGATACATTTATGTGCTTATTGCTTTAATCTAAAAACAATGCATTTCAAATACAAAACTGAAGTGAAATGTAAGTCACAAATTTTGTTTCATACCTAACTGGCAATTCAAAATGGGAATAATATGGGATGAAGAACTTTAATAATTTTACAATGGTGTTGGCAGGATCCTAGGTGGGGCTTAAGGGGGAGCTGTCTTTTGGGGTGTTGTTGGATGTTGTGGTTGAGCATAGATGTCTACTTCAATGAAAATACCACCTCTAGGAAGAGAAGCTTATCAGGTTTACCATTTTATAATAATAAAAGATTATTTCATTAGATCTTTTTTGCTATCTTGTAGCTGATAGGGCATTGTTTCCAGATTATTGATGATATGTTTGTTGTAAACTTTCCCCATAAAGATTAAGCATGCATATCATTGCAGAAGTTGTTATTTAAATTATAATTATAATAAAAACCAAAAACATAAACCTTTTTTCTTTTCTTACAGTTCCTCTCCTTGTTCATTTGATGACACTTTGATAACAAAAAGTGACATTTGAATCACAAAAAGTGACATTTGAATCACAAAAAGCGACATTTGAATCACAAAAAGTGACATTTGAATCACAAAAAGTGACATTTGAATCACAAAATATAGCATTATCAAACTTCACTGAAAATAATAAAAACAAAAATGGCCCTAAAATCTTAATTTTGATAACCAGTTGACTTAATTGATTTTTTCAATTTCTTGGCTGATAGCCCCACAACCACTAAGAACTTCTGTCACTGCTAATAACTGTTAAAATTTATAAATATATTTAACTGTTTTAAAAATATGATCGCTTATTTTGCCAAAAAGTTGCTTATCAGCAAAATTCAAGGGAATTTTTAGAATAAACAGCTCCCCTAGTGTTACAGAAATGCTTTGCTCATTCAATGATAATTGATCTCCAATTATGATCATTAAATGACTGAAATGTGTCTTACACACTGAATGCACCTTTCAATGGAAAACAGTGGTTTTTTCTTTCTAAACCCTGGAGAAAAATATTTTGTGATAACAAAACCAAGCTAGACAGATCACCTTCAGGTAGCTATTCTGAAATATGACCCCTTTGACTCCCTTTCTATAAACAGTGGTTAATTCAGTTTTAATTCAGAGCTGAACATATAATCTTTGAGGTAGTAAACTTCATATACGATATTGCACTCAGGGTCTTCTACCATTAAGAGTATTTTTCACAATGATGGTGTCAACATGGGTTTTCCTCTGGGATAATAACAATTTTGGTTCCTACAGTCAACATGCGTACACAGGTAGACCTCAATATCTCCGTAAGTGAATATTCTGTACGTATAAAGATATAACCTGGAAAAAACAATACTTTCACTTGCTTACTTTTTCTAACAATAAAAATCCCGAAGATCTCCTGGGTGAATTTCAAATTGATAGTTTTTCCTTGTTGGCAACTTGTATAGTAAGTAGCGCCGTTGAATCCCGGATAAAGACTATAAAATCTGTACTTAGAAAGATTGGCGGCTTTAATGAAAATTATGTTTAAAACCCAACTGCTTTAAATATGACATAAAATAATATGAGTGTAACAGATGTTCTGTTATTTATAACTCGCGCTGCAAATTAGTTTCGAGTAAATTCGTATTGTTTTATGAGAAATGTAGTGAGAAATCTGAATACATAACAATTGTTTGGAAAAAATCCGCTTTCAAAAACTGTTTATAACCTTATCGAGAACGGGATAACCTTGTGTTTTTAGAACGCTCAGTTTCAGTTTAGTTGATACATCAAAATCAAAATTTAGGATTAAAGCTTTCATAATAAAATTGACGCTCACCAAAACTTGCTGTTGAAAACTGTTCCCCGGAGCCAAGGACGCCACTAGTAAGTCGCTTCACCTTAGAAAATGTTGCATGCTTCGCTTGCCCGATCAGTCCAATGGTCTTTATCTTAAAACTCCATTTTGAAATCAGTAGGAACCCGCAAAGTATGAAAAAAACGGCTGATACAAAAAACCTTTTGAAAAACCGGTAATGCATATCTCCCTGCGTGCAGATGCTTGGTGAAATGTCTTCATCACCCGAAACTGCTTTCTAGGCCATGCATCTTCTTTATCCAAGACTTTAGGTCTGATCAAAAAAGAAAATGAGTAAGTTTAGGACTATCCTCGCCATGTTTGATTGATTCCTCCGCTTAATATGCGGCTAAGACCTTTTGTAGGCGTGTAAACCATTTCTGCGTGTCGATTTTCAACTTTCTCATTTTCTTGAGGTCAAACACAGGCGCCAAAGATCAAAAGAAACTTACGCTCCTCCACAGCACTTGTTAATGTCTCTGCTTGTTGATGTTTGAAGATCAAAAACATTACAGGTGATTTTTTTTGGGAGGGGAGCGGGGACTTAGAAGCGCGGGATGAGCTAGGGGTACATGCCCCCAACTTAAGAAGAATTCCCTTTTTTGGACTTTCAAAAATGACTCCCTTTGTGAGACATTACTTCCTCCTACCAATATCACGTTTAAAATTTTTGAAAGCTTATAAATTGAACATTTTGCATTGATCTTTGATCCCTCATAATAGATGGCACAACATAAATGTCTTTTGCTAACGTTTTCTTAATAGGTATTTTTAAAATCTGAATGCGTTTAGGGAAGCGATGAACGGCTTATGTCCTGCAATTCACTTATGCTTAGGTCAACGACGGCCGTGCTGTTTCCTTACCTACAAAGAGCACGGAGGCAGAGAGACTACCAATGCAAGCTAGAGTTTCTCTTGGTACAGAGACAATGAGGGGTATGAATGAGGAGAATACTTATGTTGTAAATAATTACAAAATTACAATGGACATTACAGTAGCACGTCTATCACAGGACATCTTTCATACAGGGCAGAAGGCCGTCGAATGTACGGTACTGTAAAGTAAATTGTAAATTGTATACCTAGTTGCTTTCCAAAAACAATGAATGTTCTTGAATAGGTCATGTTCTTCATTACTATTGCAAGGATTAGGGGCGTCGCCAAAAGGGGGTGCTGTACCCCTAATCTGTCTGTCTTATGCAATCCTTGAAATTGTTTTATGTTACGGTTACTTGTTACTGCTTTATGTTACTTGAAATTGAGTTGTTCGAATGCTGAATGTTTAAAATTAAACGCATTAAAGCTTTAAATAAATCTATCCGCATGGTAGATTTGAAGTGTTTTTGGAAGCATACCAAATCAGGAGCACGAATAGAAATTTGGAAGGGCAGGGCCGATGCTACAAGAGAGGGTCATTCAGAATATCTTTGGAACAGTAGATTCCTTCTTCCTCCAAGCTACTCCTCCCCCCTCCCTTTCACTCATTACTTCTCCTGTACCCAAACTCTAAATGTCACATCGCTTTATACTAAGATATGGTTCATGGATGGGCAGAAGGAATATGCTTTCTTGTTCTGGGTTTTGGGTTGAAATTTGGCCTGGGTTATCAAAAAATCTCTAATACAATGGTCCAATTGCTACAATTTTTACAACTACGGTTGGGTTGTCCAATTGCTGCAGAGAGTTTGAGGTTTTTACACGTGTTTGGTTCTTTGTCTTTTGAAATGAGGCTTACTTAATATTGTGTAAGAAGAAAGAACCGCAGGATAGGCTTTCCGCCGGATTCTGTGAATCTTACATTGGATTCTCGTCGTCGTTTTGCTTTGTTCCTGAATATCTTTCTAATTATATTGCCGTATGGAACAATGTTTGGTTTTCGAGATGGTGTATGGACGAAAAATGTCTTTCGATTGAAAAAGTTTTGAATGTAAGAGTTTTTCTCTGAACTTTTGCAGCGAAATAAAAAGAAATTTTGACCATCTAAAGGAAGAAGGATCCGGGCCCCTAAATTCTAACCACAGTTGCGTGCCTGCAAATGATTCCGTATTTAACTTATGACGTGATAGTTGCATCAAGAAATTGTATACAATTGTACTGTATAGAGCAAGAAAAGAATGCTTGAAAATTTTACCTACTAGCCTTTGAAGCTGCCAATTAACAGGAAGTGTTTCAGCTACGAGACTGTCAAATATGTCAAGGCCAAGAATACATCATAATTCATAGTTGCGGGCCTACCGTTTTTGCAACATGTAGAAATTCATTGGAATACCGTAATAACGAACTTTTTAGTTAAGTAACCAAGGTGTACTTCGTTCTATCTGAAGTTCGCTATATAGGGGGTTCATTATATCAAGTTCCCAGTGTTTTTTTTTTTTGCAAACTAGCAAATATATTACGTTTTGTTTTAACATTCAACTACTTTATGATACAAAAATATGGCTGAGATCATTGAAAATCTCTATAACTAAATATCATATTTAAAGATTCGCCTTAAATATCATATTTAAAGATTCGCCCTAAATATCATATTTAAAGATTCGCCCTAAATATCATACTTAAAGATTTGCCCTAAATATCATATTTAAAGATTCGCCCTAAATATCATATTTAAAAATTTGCCCTAAATATCATACTTAAAGATTCGCCCTAAATATCATACTTAAAGATTTGCCTTAAATATCATATTTAAAGATTCGCCCTAAATATCATATTTAAAGATTCGCCCTAAATATCATATTTAAAGATTTGCCCTAAATATCATATTTGAAGATTCGCCCCAAATATCATACTTAAAGATTCGCCCTAAATATCATATTTGAAGATTCGCCCTAAATATCATATTTAAAGTCATGCCGTCGAGAGCCAGCTCAGGCCCAAGAGTGATTCAAAAAACTAGGCCCCCTTAGAAAACTTTCTATGATCTTGTACTTCAGTTTCTAGGAGAATCGAGGAAATGCTCTTCTTAGGTACAAAAAGCTTTTTAAGGATTCTTAAAAAAACATTGCTACCATGAATCAAGGATATGTGCACATCGTTTTTCTCTGTGATGAACTTACAGACATTGATTATATATAAGTAGCTGAAAGAAAAAGTTTTCTGCGTTGTTTGAAAGAATGAGGTCTTGTAACAACAGTAACATGATAAATATTACGGACCTAATCGGAGCAAGGGCCCTGGACCTTTTGACCCTTCTAAGCCCCTCACCGCGCTCCTGCTTAGTGCATAATAAAAGACAGATTGAAGATGAGGATTGAATAAACACGAAAGGTTTCAAAACGAAGATATTTACCGAAAAAGACATCGTTGGCAAAGAAGCTCAACAGCATTTTACAGAAAGTCTTACAAAAACTGAATCCGTTTTATTGATAAGACCAAAACCATACCGAACCACGTTTTGCATGCTAGCGGGTTGTAAAGCCAAAAGAAAAATATACCACCAGCAATAAGCATTTATCATCTTGTAGAATTAATTTCTTGGCATGAATATCGAGATTCGCGGCAACCAACTTTATATTCAGTAGCTATTTCTTCTTTACAATTGAAATTTATCTGATATGTATCATTAAATAGAGACATTGTTGTTTCTTCATTGAAAACAACATTGTTGTTTGGCATTAAATGGACATATTTCGACTCTTGTTCAACACAGTCAAGAAGTTGCGAGAGATAGGTCAATAACGAACTTCGTCACACCCCTCACTTATTCATCTCTAAATTTTCCTTTAAGGTTTTGGACATGTGCAGAAAAGAACAAGAGTTCTTGAGTTCGGGAACTATACTGTCCGAGGCGGCACTGGCTGCCGCCAAAGGAAAAAAACTTTCGAATTTTGATGCTTCTAGTTTGCAGGAAAATGCACTTCTTGAAGCAATTTTCAATAACGCAAGCTTTCTCAATATCCACAGACTGAAAGCTATTTGACTTTCTGGTGTCGTTGTTAAATGTTCTAGTTTTTGCAATATGATTTTCTTTAGATTGCGACCAAATCGCTGCTTTGTCTTCCTATCATTTCTTGTCATTTCAGTGAATCAAAACTTCTTGCACCCTCCCAATAATTTTATGATATGATGCCTAATCCAAACTTCTACCGCCAAGGCAAAAATTATCGGCGGGTTCCTCAAAAACACCCCGCAACTCCTACCTTGGTGTGCCCCTTGTACCTTTGAGTTGAAAACCAATTTTGGCACACCTGATATTTTATTGGCAGGGGGGCAATTGCCCCCTTGTCCCCCCTTCCAGCACCCCACTGTTTCTGATAAGGTTAAACATCAAAGGGAGATAGAACCCAAACAACTTTACCATTAAACTTCATAGTGACCTCATCCCTTTGGGATGTTCCTATGGCTTGATACAATTTGATGAATGAATGGCCTAAACTCATATGATCGAATTACATTATAGTCAAAAGACATTATTCTTGGCAAATCAGGAAATACTTACTCAAATACAAAAGTGATAATAGTAGAGGTTTTAACCTAAGATAGCTTGTTCTTTGCAAATGCTCTTGGAAGAGTTTAGGTACATCAATCAATTATATAAATATAAATAAAATTAGTGAGAGAAGTCATGTGGCTTTCTAAACAGGTAAGGGTTCAAGCAGAACTTTACTCCCTTTTATTGTGAAGAAAAAAGAGAAAGATTGACAAAATATCATTATTCATAAGAACATGAAAATGTGGATTGGATTCCCTTAAGACCCAAATAAAGTAAGGAACCTAAGCTCATGTTTGTAAATCAGTTGA
Source organism: Rhopilema esculentum (assembly GCF_013076305.1). The sequence goes on along the minus strand of NW_027019301.1, from coordinate 6,912,008 downwards.
ATCAATTCGAGACCTTGGAATTATAGCTGACAACAAATTCAAATTTGACAAACACATTGCAGAAATCGCAAAAAAAGCTAGCGGTGTTTTAGCGTCCATTAAAAGAACCATGAAATTCGTCAACAAAGAGACCTTCAATGCTCTTTACAAAAGCCTAGTTAGGCTAATCCTTGAATACTGTGCGCCAGTTTGGAATCCATGTACAAAAAACAAATTAAGACATTAGAATCGGTGCAAAGACGAGCAAAGAAGTTGGTGAAGGAACTAAAAAACAAATCGTACATGGAACGCTTACTTTTCCTCGATCTCCCAACATTAAGCTATAGAAGAAGATGTGGAGATATGATTACAATTTCCAAAATACTACACGGCATGGTTGATACTGATAGTAAAGTATTTTTTGAACCAAGTACTTCAGTTACGAGAGGACACAATCTCAAGCTTTTCAAGTTTGCTTCATCATCAAGCCTGAGGAAGAACTATTTCTCAAACAGAGTAATAAACAAATGGAACAATTTGCCACTCAGTCAATGCAAAGTCAGTTATAGAGTTCGAGAAATTATATGAAGATTTTTGTGGGAACGAGAAGTACAACTATGAATACACTAAAAAACGAACGCTAAAGGGTTTAATACCAAAGGGCCTACACCAAAGGGGGGCTGGGGGGTTCAGCCTTTCATTGCAAAATATAGAGCTTTTTTAAAAACCTTTTCATTATGGGTGTTAAATTCTCCTTCCCCCCCCCCCTCGAACTTTCCAACCAGTGTCAGAGCCCATGATAATACATAACATTAACAAGAGGAGATTCTTCAAAGCAAACCAAAAGATCCTTCACCATCTATCCACTATTTTTTGATGTTTACACATAAAACACATTTAACATATAGATATATATATAAGCTAGTTAAGTCATTGAAAATTGGGACTTTCCATTGGTTATACCTACATTTCTCACTTTACCATCCTCATTTACTGTTGATTGTTCATTAGAAATTGATTCACGATTTTCATGTTTATTACTACTTTTAAGCAAGCCTCCTGTTTCCTTGTTATCAATTTCCTGGAAACTAGCAGCATCTTCTTGAAACTGAGACTGATAACCTAATACTTCCAGCTTTTTAACTGCAAGTTCTCTTTCCCCAATAACACGCTTAATCATTGCCATTGACTTTTGTACTTTCTTAATTCTTTCTGGGTTCGGCATAGGAACTTGCAATCTCTTTGCCTCTGCCTTTACTGTCTGGAGCATGTTCATTTCTTTGAGCAAGACATACCAAAGTTTGTGCAGATCATTGCTACTTTTTTGCCTTAGATCAGAAGCATGCCATCTTCTTCCTACATAAATGTACAGAAAAGGCTAAATTTTGAAAACTGCATTAATTGTGGCCTGACCATCAAATAAAATGAAATCAAAACATGAAAAGTCCAATAATATGATTCATTTTTAGCAAATGGGGAGAAGAAATGGGCAGTGCTAACGTAGCAAAAATAATTTTCAAGGCTGGCTCCTCACCACCAAAATAATTGACAGTAACAGATAAGGGACCTTCGCTTTGGCATTATTTCAGTTTTCATCAGAATGCCCGCACTGGAATTTAGCTATTTTCGGCTTAAATGCTGCCCTGCCCTTTTGAGAGGCCCTGAAACCCAAATGTTTTATTAAAGCCAAACTTTAATCCTCTGATAAGGGAGGGATGTTCGGCGCTAATGCAGTAACGTACCTCTCAGGATCTATAGGTCCTATATAGGTTAACTATATACCAAACGATAGCATTCAATGTTTCCATTAATATGAGACCATCTATAGGTTCATAGGTTGATGTTTCGCAAAGTTATAACAAAATTACGTTTCACTCGTACCATCGATCAACTGTCGGCCATCATTGTTTACCCCCAAATCACTGTAAACGAGTCGAACATAGAGACAGTAGCAAAACACATTCCCGTTTGACACAAAATAAACCAAGAGTAAAACCAAGAACCAGCATCAGCACATCACTGAAAATAAATCTAAAATCCTGGCATAAATAACAGGGAGGCAAAAGAAAGACCCAATAATAAAGAATTAACCAAAAACTCAACGCAAACCAGTACAAACACTCTACGACATGCAAACCATCTCCTTACCAGTTTTGATTTCTTTAGGCCCAGGCCCACCTGACTCATACACACCAGGAGGAAAAAATTCATCCAGTCCTCTTCTTCCAGCCGTACACGAGAAGCCTTTTAAATTATTCTGTGGGCATCGGATTGCCGTAATGCTTGGAAAACGTACTTTTGTTATGGTCCTGAGAAGACCAGCGCTCCAACGAATGGCGGCCATTTTAAGTATGATCAGCCTCGACTTCCATCTGAGGATGAGATGGAAATTTTTTGAAAAAGTTGCCGTGTTCCTTTCATTTTTTTGATTCTTTTAATTTTTTATCATATTTTATAAAAGTAGCATAAAATGATCCGATTATGTGAGTGGTCTTTAGAGCTTAAGCTGAACACACAGCTTAGACCACAGATCACAAAGCTTCGTGATAATGTCACAATAAGCAGCGCTTCATCTACAGACACAAGATTCCCTACTCTTCCGTGATTGATTGTATAGGGGGGTCAAGTTGCCTATTTATAAAGACCCCCAGATTAAGAAGATAAGTTAGTAAGTATTTAATTTCCATACCCCCTCCCATTTTAATGCAAGTTTTTGAGAGTTCCCGCCGGGTTATTTTATTTTGACCCCCCATTTGCAAATTGAGTGGATAAATACCTCCCCCTCCATTTACAAATGGAAAAATACCCACTGCCTGTTTATTCCACCCCCTACAATTACCCAAAAGTGCAGTTCGCGCTAGAACACTTTTGCTTCTTTGTGATAGAACTGCCCGACTGCAGCACGAAATGTGAAAAAAATTGCTTGATGAGCAGGGACGCCTGCACAAGATTCGGGCAGGAGGGGCATTGTTGGTGCTGAGGGCAAATCATAGAATTTTCTACCGACATGAGCGAGTATTCCTGGTTAGGGGGCTGGGGGGATGGCGAGGGTGAGGTAACATAATAAGATATTATAATGGATATGTGCCACCCATACAGCTAAGTTTTTTACCATCAATGATTCTAAACATAGAGAAAATGTTGACGAAATTATCCATGCATAAAAATGGGCATAAAATGGCCCTGTCACTATTCACAATATTTTGATTTATAAAAATCATTGCTGTGATAAAGGGGCTGCTTGTAATATTTTGATTGCCCGCCAAGTTTTAATACCGATTTATCCTTCTTTGGTTTCTGGAGTACTTCTAAGGGAACAGGTCTTTTGTTTATCTATTATTATCTTTTCCATTCTCCCTCTTGTTGCCCACCTTGTCACAGACAAACTTTTCAACCTTTGCGTTTTTGTGATGGTGCTATCATTTTTCTAATATTTTCTAATAGAAATTAACATAACGAGAGTAGTCAAAGTGGTCATCAATTATCGATAAGGTTCTATCATATTTTCTTATATGTATTTCAGGGCACTTCTTGCCCCCCTCTGCCCCTCTTCGAAGAGGGCAGGAGCAGCTGCCCCTCCAGTCCCCTAGTGTAGGTGCCCCTGTTGATGAGGGGGACTGCAGCCCCCTTATGTTTCCTACGTCTATGTATTTCCATGTATATATTTGAGATATAGCTATAACAAGAAGAAAAACTGAAATCCTCTTTGCTCTAAATTTACTCTGAAGGTTCAGAAATTTCTTGAGATCGCAAGGATTTAGATTCAAGGATATATTGTATATCCTTCCCGAAGGAAATTTTCTCTTGAGAAAATCTCCATTAAAGATGATATTGTCTCTGATCAATACATAAAGCTTTTAAAAACGCCACCCTCTTTCAAATACTTCTTGCTTACAAAAATTGTTTTTAAAACATATCTTATCTTCTTTACATTTGAATCAATCTTTAATCTTCATGCATTCATAGCAAAAAACGTGGACCAGGGGGTCGAGCTATTCTTTTTTCATTGTATTTAAGATAATAATCGGATGCAGAAAAAAATCTAACATTCGCCAAGTTTCGACCACGCCATGACCACGTCCAAAAGATTTCAATAAATTTTACTATGATCTCGGAATCGAATTTTTCCTTCTACTAGTGAGATCTAATGGAGATGCTTGAGAAACCATCGCTTAAATATATTTTTATCCTCGTATTAAGTTTTAGGATTAAGAAATAGGAAACTCAACTAACAACACACTTTTCAAACAGCATATATTAATATTGAGGCTCAAAGTTTGAGAAATTTAAGAATTGATATTAAGAATAACAACCAAGCCCGGATTTCTTTGACAATTTGGCATTTTATCAAATGACTCACTGAGCAAACAAGAAAAGGGAGGTCTCTAGAAACAATTTGAGAAACACTCATCAAGCTTTTGTTGTGCTGGTATGTTTCCTATAAGTTTTTTGTGATGAAGAAAAACAGTAGCAAAGATTTGAAATATCTTCTTAATAATGATTCAATGGCACTAGGGCAGGAAACAAAACTTTCATTTCTTATATTCCACCTGACTATGACATGGAAACTTTTTTATTACCTGTCATTTCTAGTAAAATATTCACAATGCAAAAATATATCAAAAGACAAACTAAAAAGGCCTGTGGGAATCTGACATTCGCCAGTGCGAATGTTGTGAGTATCTGGATCCGCCCCTGGTCTTTTGAAATGATGCCCTATATCGATGTATTCTGTTGCGTGTAAATTTTACGGATGTTGACGATTTAATTGCCATATGGAGCAAAAAAAGAGGGTTTTGGGGGCTTTCAAAAAATGTTTTCCCATTAGAAAAGTTGCGATTTTAAGAATTTTGACTCTGCTCAACTATTCGTTAATTTGTTTCTGAGTTCGAGCTGCTTCTAATCGTCTAAGCATTGCTCGTGCTTCTTCCCTACCATCTAATGCTTATTTTATGCATTAAATTCTAACTCAAAAAAGCAATTAACGTAAATACCAAATCATGCCGACTGATTCCATGAGTTTTGTCATTTCGAAGATGTCTTTCAATCGAATTTTCTCCTTTCGATATTTCTCTAGAATTTGTGGCTTAGATATTAACACACAAATGAAATTTAAATAAAAAGTCATACTCGCACATCAAGCCACTCTCAGTTCAGAGGTGAATATGGGCTCTCGGGAACCAATAGATCCCCTTCTTTTGCCGAAATCTCGTAAAGAAATTGGCTTTTTAATGTGCAGTCGTAGAGGCCATTTGTCCCTATGGCGAGGATGACATTGCTTTGTCTTAGACTAAAGATGATTCTCCGATGTTTAGAGCAATGGTTTGACCCCAAGCTGATGGCATTTATAATGCCTGGCAACTACTTGCTCCAATATCTTATGTGAATATGATAAGAATATGACTAAAAGAAACATCAGTTAATCATTGGTGATATTTTGTTCTGATGAGCTCACTTGGAAATTTAACATCATTCAATAATAAAACAATAGAGAACCCAAAACTTTTTCATATAAATTCATGGTTATATTGGCATTAGCAAGAATTATTTTACTTAGTTATCTCACAAAAAAGATGGAACACAAAAAGGAGTCATATATTCTATTGATTAATGTAAGAAAAATCAATGTGTACAATAGCATTCCACTTTTATGTTATTGACAATTAAACAATGTGTGCAGTTTCATAAATCATTTCTTGTGTAATCACATAATATTTCATGACACAATGTTACCTTAGCATGGCAGCTCATTGAAAGTTTGCCAAAAAATATTTTTGAATCCATTTTTATGCAATGTATAGCAGTAATAATCAAAATTGGGTTTAAATTAAATAAATTAGAAGGTGAAAATTTACTGCTAGATCAGTTTGCTCATTTCATAATAACAAACAAATTTGCATGGATTCTAACAACCACTTTTATTAAAGTTATGAAACTAAACTAACAAAATCATTTTCTTATAAAGCTTATAAAGTTCTAAATCTATTGAAGCCTAGCAAAGCATTATTAGCAAAGATAAACAAAGAAACCATACTTCTGTTTTTTAAATTCATTGTGGCTATATTGTGTTTTCATCAAAACAAAAGAAACTCACTGAGATGGAAGCCCTTCTAGAATATAGGTATAGAAGATAAAATTGACAAATTCAAATACATCCCCATCTTTCCCAAAAGTGATCCCTTACTCAATTGAAAGTAGCAAATCCTGACTTTTCTTGCATATATAAAAAGCCTAACAGGGTTAAATGTGAAAGCAGAAATGAATGAGGAGCCATCATGACAAAATGTGCCCTTGAGAAAATTAAAGGAAAAAGATAACAAACATATTTCAAGCGGATATGCTGTATTTTGCTTACAAATTTGATTGAAATAAATGGCTGCATAGTTTATGAAACATTTCTCTGCACATCTCTCTTTAGTTTATCCTTGTTTTGTTGCAAATAAAATCCACCACACTTTTTGTCTTTAAGAGCTTATCTTAATATCAATCTTTTAATCTCAGTGACAAAAGACAGTCCATTTTTTGGAAAAAAGTAGACTTTTGCATGAGTTCTTCTAAAAGCAGGCCCTCTATTCTGGAACAAACAAAGTAAACCACCCTAAAACCTCTTAATTGTTTTTATATCAAAAGCAGACAGCCACAAAACATTATTTTCTGTTTCAAACCATTATCATAAGGAATGTTAATGAGCATTTTATTCTTGCCAGTGATATGTGCATGTCAAAATTCAAATCTTCTTCAGAGGACAGAAGAAAATATTACTTGGATACCCGAATATTTAACCTGAAAGTCCTGACTTTTTAGTTTTAATAACACACCATCAAAGATTATTGAATATTGCAGCTCTAGCAGCCCAGTCTGTTCCCTTCTTCTCTTTAATTTCTTTTCGTTTTGGCTTTGGTAAAGCAGCATTCTTTTTCAAAATTGGGTCAACATGTTTTTGTGGTTCTGGTACAGCAACTGGCTCTGGTTCTCTTGGTGGTTCTGGTTCCTCTGGTAATTCTGGCTCTTTGGGTACTTCTGATTCTTTGATTGGCTCTGATTCCTTGGGTGGTTCTTGCACTGCTGGTTCGGGTTTAGCCTGTTCTACAGGGGGTGCTGGAGGGGGTTGCTCAGGGGGCGTCATTTTCACATTGCTCTCAGCCTGTTTCTGTTCAGGCACTGACGTGCTGCTTGCTTCTTCTCCAGCAGTTTCCGCTACTTGATTCTCAGCACCACTTTCCGGTGTTTCAGAAACATCTTTCATTGTTTCCTGAATTAATACTTCCTCCTTAGGTGCATTGTCTTCAGAAGTAACTTCCACAATAATCTCAGCAGGTTTTCCTTCGTCCTCGCTGCTATGCATTTTCAAGTAGTCTTCGATTGACATCCCAACTTCTTCGACTTCATCATCCCCAGTCTTACTCTCATGTTGTTCTGTGGCTTTTTCAGCGTCTTCCTCGGATTTAGTAGTCTTTTCAGTTTCTTCTGGTTCATTTTTGACAACAGTTTCCAACGAGGCCATTTCAACCGTTACTCTCATATTGTGCTGCTTCAAATAATCGTCCGTTACTTTATCAACAACTAAAAGAGAAGTCTCGTTTACACTTTCCTTTATTTTTGCAACGACTTGAGAATGTGTTGCAGCTTCGACATTAACCCCATTTACTTCAACTACACGATCACCGACGCATAAACCAGCAAGTTGGGCAGGCCCCTCGTTGTCAACAGCGCTAATGTATTGGCCTACCACTCCACGCTCGCCATGCAAATTGAACCCATAGCCTTTGTCTCCTTTTTTAATTTGCACAAATCTTGGAGCCTTGATATTTTTCCCTTTTTCATCCATGCCTGTGCTTGTTTATATTTCGTTGGTTACACCCACAGCCACAAAATTCAACTTGCAAATTCCTCTCTCACTACGCACGGTGACTCATCGTCATCCCGTCTCGAGCGCAAGTTGTGTTTTGAGAGATGACACTCCAACAACCGTTTTAAAAATCATCTTCCAAACCCCCCATGAAGCAAAAAGTGAGAGAAAATTCTGGATGGTTCAGGACAAGTAATAAAAATAGATAGATAGAATTCTAGGAATAGATATGCAAAACTTAATTTTTGCCAGAGGAAAGGCCTTAGATGCAAAAAAGACATATTGGGTTGCACATAAATTAAACCTTAGTAACCAATGGTAGAAAACTGTAAAACATTTAGGTGCTACTTAACCTACTGATAGATGATTTACTGACAAACTAAGGATTTTGTAGACAAACTGAAGATTTACCGACGAATTTATCAAGTATTGGGGGTGCTACACCCCTACACCCCCCGCTAGCTACGCCCCTGGGCCAGGGACCGTGCACCAGTCTAAAAGTGGAGGGGCTGAAATGGGTGTATCCAAAATTTTTTGAGGCCACGCCCTCCAGAACGCTGGTAAACGCCCCTTTTAGAAAATACTTTTTCATTCCTACTCAATTTTTATAAACAGTCTGGTTCGGAGAAGTTACTAATAACTATAGAAATAGATAAAATTAGCTTGAGAATAACAAAATACCAAGCTAACCAAGCTAGAAAATACATCATATCATTAAACAAGACAAAACACCTAGAAAATGAACAAAAAAGGTTCCCAGACAAGAAGAACTGCTACTTCATAGGACTAAACTATGCATTGATGCGTTAGAGTGAATCTTCAAAAAATTTGTAGCCTATTATTGCAAAAAAGTGGGGGGGGGGCTATAGCCCCTGCTAGCCCAATGGCTGCGCGGTGCCTGCCCTGGGCCCATAAGAAACGACTGTTCAACAGTTTGGGTGTTCTGTTATCAGTTCCTGTATGTTTCTAGACAGCTATCACAGATTATAGACGTAGGGAGCATTCCAAAAGTGGGGAGGGGGCACATGAGTCAAAACAGGGGCACCTCTGTAAGCTACAAGCAGGTTCTTTCCAGAGACTCCCTGTGCCTCATTGCTCCTCTGCCTATGGCATTTCTCAAGGAAGTTTAAGAGGTTCCGGATTAAAAGAAGATTAAAAATAGGAAGCTGATAGAAGACACAATGATCCTATTGGAGAAAAGCCATCATCAAATTTTGTCTGATATATTTAATTTGCAAGGCAGCTGTTCAATCGTATGATAAAAGTATGTAATAATCCCCAAACCTCTAGCAATAATGTTGCATGCTTGATCTAGTTTGTAGGAATTGGGAAGTATCTTTAATTATTAAGTTGCGAGTCAAGGGTTTGATAAGAATATTTCTGTTGGGGAGCCACTACTTGATGCTTGGGATATTTCGATAATGAATAGTGAGTATACTGGTGTTTTAGCCTACATTGATAAACTCCTGTGAACAATGTTGACAGAAATTTTGCCAAAAAATATGTTTCGAAAATTCTTCAACACTGTGAACGTTGATAGATTAAAATTTCTGACGAATAGATTAATAATTCAAAGCATATCACGCGAGAAATATTTTTGATCAAATTTGATATGAAAAAACACATGTAAGTGGAATGTGTAGGCTTATCCTGTTGGAGTGATTGCTTGTTTGCGACTTGACGAGCAGAATGTTGACGTTGCTGAAGCCAACATGCTACATTATTCGCATTTTTCTTGGATTTTTACTCAAAAATATCCAGTTCTCAAATGATTTCCCAGCATATCAGTATTATACAACCCTGTACCCAAGGGCAGGCCAAATTCAACTGTTAGCAAGAATAAGAAATTAACTTTTCCTGAAGCATAAGTTTCTTTCAAACCGACTTTTTCAATCATTTGAGCGCTGTTGCACCCCCCCCCCCCACACCCCAAGGGTTCGCACCTCAGCTTGCGCAATGAATTTTGAAAACATCTTTTTGTAGTATAAAATTTCACAATGGTTTCGAAAAAAGCAAACATTTTTAAGCATACTAAAGTCTTTTGTCTTACACTTTCAGAGTACGTCAGAAAATAGATCGAAAGCTCTACGCTTGGAAATATATATATGAAGTTGTGGATCAAAACTGGCCAATCAATTTTAGAAAAGGAAACCTGACTATTTGTCTTAAGTGCTGACAGTGACAGAAAAAGAAACCTGCTCTTAAGTGCTGAAACTGAGAGGGAGTTTGTGAACAAAATAGTTGATAATAAATTAAGATTGGAAACTGGTTCTGGTGATGTCGTTTACTTGTAACATAGAAACTTAGATTAGAGAAATACCAATAGCATTTTAATTAGACAATAAAATAATAGGCCTTGGGCTGTAAGGAAATGAATGGCAAGCATACATACAATATTCATGAGTGGTATTAACCAGTTCACTAGCTAAATATACCCTAACGACAGAACTTGTTTTAAGAAAAAAAATCTACATAAATCAAATTGTAACTGCGGGTGGGTGAAAACACGATAACGAAAATGTCAATATTTAAATGTAAATAATTGAAGACTTTGTGGTTTGTCCAATCTGCTACGGAAATCCAATGTGCTACGGAAATCCAATCTTCTGTTCTCCTTCTTCTGGGGCCTTCGATCGATTCTTAATAACATAGACGATAAAAACCAAATGTGCATTCGCTTCCTCTTTGTATTCAAAAATTTCCAGGCATTCTTGATTCTTTTCTATAAGCAATCGGACACAAGACCAACTGATAGAATCCCCCTGTTAAAATACTTTTATTGGTAAATGTTTGGAAAGCTGCAAAAAAATTGTCAGTGGCTAGGAGCTTTAAATTGAACGACTGTTTACAAAGGAGGTTTCTAGAAGGGTCAAGGGACGAGGATTAAACTAAGTGCCATCTCGATGTTTCAGAATATCATTTGAACTTATGTCAGTATCGAAAACACTCTAAAACAGGCTGGATCATTTGGGGGGATCAATTTCTGGGCGCGACCAGCCCTGCGTTTGTGACGCCTTCGCAGAGCCTTTGTGACGCCTTCGTTACCATAGAAAAAGAACACAGACACAGAAAAACCTCGATTCTATGACACAAGCTTGTCAGAAAATTTTGGGCAACCTCTTTTTGGAAGTCAATTTGCGGCTTCGTTTCTCAAGTAACTACAAGCTCGTTTGTGTGACTTCTTTTCGCTCAGGTTGGCTTTTATGAATCCCTAATAAAAATTATAATTTCACGTTGTCACAAAATCAATAATTTGAGCACTAGCATCCTGAAAACGAACATATTCTAAAATTCTGTTTCTAAGTATCATAAATATCCCTGAGAAAGGGGTTCAATTTTGCCTTAAATCTAAGACATAGAAAATAGAAGAAAGGGTGTATAACATGGGAATCTTAATACGGTTTCTAATTTTTCTTTGTTTAGCCTTATTTCAACTACTTGATTTCAAGAAAAAGGGTATAAAACTTCTTTGGTTTCAAAGAAAAGGGGAATCAAATTGGAATCGAATATCAGAGATGATGGTCAGTTTCCAAGACCCTTAGAAAAGGGTGCTTACACTTGATAATGTGAGATGACCCACCGGGGATCTGAGTCAAAAGTTTGGTACAAAAAAATTATAGGTTTTGTAGAAATATTCAAAACGAGGTCGTGGATCCCTCCCCTCTTCCTGTTACTCGCTCGCAAATTATTTCAGGATATTTTTCAAAATCCATTTTTACCTTAAAGAATTCCATATGATGACACTCGTTGCCTAATGTATATATATTGCGTTTAGTAGATAGATAGATGATAGAACAGCCGAGTAAATACTCAGCAATAAATAGAGTAAAGATTTTCCTCCTAAACAATACACAGCACTTTACTTATATTCAATCGATTTTCTTTCGTTGCTGAAATTAGACGCTAAGGAACCTTTTGCAAATATGACAGTTTGTTCAAAATATTTGCAAGTCTTTGTGTTCTGATTCTCAGTTTTTGCTTCATGTCAACCGAAAGTAGATTCGAAAGATGTTATTTAGATGTCATCAGCATCTGACGGTATTCAAAGGTATCTAACAAATGAACGCATTTGCTTTTCGAATAGGTTGCCATGGATATTATTCAACAGACCTGCTGCCATGTTAGCACACCTGTTCGGAGGAAAGGGGGTTCTATTATAATATAAATTAGAATTAACAAATTGCTACATCGATGAGATCTTTCTTTTTTGAAATTCTTTTTCACTTGTTACTTAGTTACGAGGCTTTAAGAGTAATAATCACAAGAAGTATTAAGCATATAAACAGCCTAATTTTAAAATGTTCGCAGCAGTTTTACAGTCAAAACCCGCATAAAAAAGCCTATTTTTATAAGAACCTTGAGGCTCCAAGTTAATCTTTAAACCCCATAATTAAGAACCCCCAGGAGGCTGAAATTTAAGGTTCTTATAAATATATAAGAAAAAAGGGTTTTAGTTGTATTTTTACACCACATTCACACTGGCAAATTAAGCCAGCTTAGATTAAATCAGGTTATGGTATGTTGCATTTTAATTGGACAATCTAACAACACAAATTCATTTGGTTGGTTGAAATTTCACATGAAAAGCAAAGCTGGTTTACGTGTGTCTGTCAGAATTCTCGTGGTGGAAAGCATTGTTAATGTGTGCAAGGCCTGTACGTATATAAGAACTTTGTTAAGAACCTTTTAGACTGGAATTTAGAATAGCAGCCTGTTAATTAAGAATCTATCCAGGCTGCCAGAAAAAAATCTAGGTTCTTTTATGCAGGTTTCTATTGTATAACTTTTGTTGTGTTTACCCTACATACCAAAGTTGATGATATCTTATTGACAATTGTCTTTTGTAATCTCAATGAAAAATTACTGAATATATGCTTTGCGAGCATATGAATGATAATTATGGCTCTTTTCTATAAGATAGGATTTGTGACTTTTTCTCCCCGAATCCAGAGAATATACCCTTGAACCTGAAATGCCCATATTGTCATTTAAAAATAGTGCAGTCTGAAAATTAGGTTCTTTTGTTAGAGTTATATTTACTGTATTGTCTCTTAAATTTTCTTGTTCCCCGGCAAGGAAATCCTATTTTAATCGCGTTTGAATTTTCAGCATGTGTTTTTCACCCCCTCCTGCCCTGTTTGCGTATCTGCAACAGTGGTGGGTACGCATTTCTATTGGTCAAAATACTCACATTTTAAAAATGACTCACACAAAAACAAAACATAACAATGTCATCATAGCATGATGTTAAATGACATTCTGCAATTAGAGGGGCTTAGGATTATTACCATATCAATTTGGTTGCAATCCCAAATAACATACCTAATTGAGACGCTTATCGATTGTTTTGCATAGCGGGTTTCTTAATGAGCAAATCACCGGGTAAAGAAGTCAACTACTTTAATGGGACATTGGCAGAAAACTTTCGCATGAAATCAGAGAAATATTGAAAACGAAGTTTAATGCTGGAGACATCTAATAGGAATTCTTCTTTTGAATTAATGTATCATTCTGAGAGGGTCCCTCGCTGCTTTGGGTCTGAGATCACATGTCCCTTGCCCCCAATCAATGTCAAGATCTATATGGCCCCTATATGCATTTGGAACCACCTGTCAGTTGCTAGTCTATCAAAACAAGTAGAGCAACCAGTAGAGAAAGAGAATGTCACAACGACAACTCAAAGTTTGATACTTTCTGATCTGTTGCATTGAGCGTTTGTGTTGGGCGAAATCATTTAATGGAGATGGCTGCGATGGGGTGTTTTTGGCAACGGCTGAAAGCTTCTCCTTAAAAACACTGGGAAATTGCATTATCAAAGGTTATTGCTTCAAGAATTATATTCTGGCGTTTTATACTCTGGGTCGTCCCATGCAAGTTTCTAGTTTCTAAAGTTTCAAAAAAGATACATTTAGCAAACTTTGCGAAATTCCTGACAAGCATAAAGGTACCTAGACACTAGATTATCTAGTCGCGTCTTTTATCATTTCCAGCCTTGAAAATACCCCTTCAGCCTTGAATGATGTCAAATGTGATGAAAAGGCAGTTTAATTCAACCAATTGACTTCACCATTACAAAGACTGTCTTTTTAAGACTTACTCATTAACCGAAGCTTCTGAAGAAAAAAGAGTCCTCAGAAAGCACAACCACGTACAGTAAAATTGATTTCCCCCTCCCCAACCCTTAGTAAATTCTTAGAGAGAGCTTAGCAACTGCTGGAGCTTTTCATCGTAGAACATCTTTTTGAAGAACACCAAATACGCGTAGCAGTCTTGAAGGGTTAGCTAAGCCTAATTTTTCGACGGGGACGTACCATTTTGGTTGAAAAATTTGGACCTTTAATTCCTCTCATGTATGAAAAAATGTGACCCATATTTCCACAAAGTAAATAACATTTTTAAAACACAACAAAATCATCAAACAAATTGTCCATGTCATTTGCCCAAAGTTACTATATTATACATATTTCATACTTTCATTTTTAACTGGACATTAATTTTAGTAATGCCAAATCTCCATCCTTATAATTTTACAATATTTTCCCAAAATGGTACTGCATGTTTCTTTTAATGGTTCCCATAGTTCCGTACATATTTCAAAAACTGATACCGATAATTCCGCGTTTTTTCAGAAAAAAGGTACCCGTAAATAATGGCACGTGCTCGTACCTTCAAACATGTTAAGGTACCCCCCCCCCCCCGAGGTTCCAAAGAGCGAATGTTCGAAATAAAATGTAGCAAACCACTGAATTAAATACAAGATTTATAATGCCGAATTTTATTGAATTTTTGGGTTCTTCAAAGAAACTAATTTCCTGGGCATTTTGTGCCTTCCCTCTCGCTATGTTTATGCAAAAATATTCATCTATTTAATAGAAAGCTAATTTTTCAACTGAACTCCAGAGCTCTTGATACGTTGGTCTGGTGTCCCTGTAAATCACAAGAGAGGTAAACAGAATTGAGTTGAATCAATGATTTGTCGGCGGGAGACTTTGAATTTGCGCGGGCTGTCCCAGAAGAGTTTTCAAAAACGCTTTGCAGATCCCAAGACGACATTTTATATTGTTTCATTCTCTCCATTCGCTGGTCTCCGTGGAATGTGGACATATAAATACTTTGGATCTCCATCTGCTCGTTCTTTGCCTTTCAAGCTCAGTACTCGAAAGTAGATCCATAACACCTTTAGGCAAATTTAGGCCCACAAAATGGTGAGTCGCTTGTCAAAAAGAATCGACCCTTTACAAATTCAATTATGCATTAATTAATGTTATAATTTACGTAAATCAGTTTTAACGTTGTATGCTGCAAAATGCTTCAATGATGTGTATTTCCCCCTTAGTGTCTTATAGCTTGCCTTTTATAATTTTAATAATTTCTGTTTCGAAAGTAACAAAATTTCAGTGTCACAAAGCAAAGCATTTGAGCATTACTTAGTTACAAAAACAGTAAAATTTTGACATGTTCAATTCTATATCAATGCTTTTCAGGCCCGTCAGAACCGGGGGGAGGCTGGAGTTTCATTTAATATGATTCAAGAGCTTTTTCTCTAGCCACAATTCCTGCTTTTTGAATATATTACGTGTCAGATAAGCACCCCCCCCCTCCCCCCCCCTCCCCCCCCCACTCTAAACAATGTCAAATTTTTTATAAGCAACCTTAGAAATATGCCCTCTTTCTTTAGCACTATGCTTTGAATCCACCAAAAAGTTTGTATCTTTAAATAACAACTTTGTACATTTAAAAAAGTATAATTTCGATGCTCTGAGCATAACTCTTCATCAGGTGATACAACATGCTAAACTACATTGATTTAAATACACCCCCCGGACCTTTTTCCCAGAAAAATTAAAAATAGCAATCAATATCATCTGATGCAAAATATTATTTTGTTTTATCAATCAGATTTGTAATCATTATGCTTGCCACCTTTCTAATTTTCTTTTTTTCATTTTAGCAACAAACTTGTAGCTGATATCAGGTACGTTGTTTGTGTATTATTGTAGAAGGATTACCAAATAATTTAGGGATATTATTTTAAAATTTAATTTGATAATTGCAATTTTCTAGTTTCTAGTTTTTTCCTTGAAATCTTAACATTTTGTCTTTATAAGTAATTGGATATAATTGCTGTCAAAGGATGCTCAAGAGTCAAAAAAAGTTTTAGCCTATTTCAAATTCTGACAGTGTTTTGGCATCATAAGTGAATAAATATATTTCGGAAATGTTTGAAAGTTCAGTTATATGATTGGAAAAAAATTCAAAGAAAAATTTGGTTTGAATTTTTGATTAATTTTCTGGTAAGGAATAATTTTCACATCTGTAAAAAATGTACACAAGTTAATTTCTGTTACATATAAAAGCACTTGTAGAGGTCAGCCTTGATAAAACATAGAACAATGCAATGCAATCATTATTTGAATTTCTTAAACTTTCTCAAATTTCTATGTTTTGTCAAAAATTCAAGCAAATTTATCATTGACTTATCTTGAAACTGAATCCATTTTCAAGAAATTATGTCTTGGACGTAAAAGTTTCAATTGCCCCTTGGATTTACTTAAGTTGTTTTGACTTGGATTTGATGGTGTTGATTTGGATCTGTGTTGATGGTGGTTATGGTTTCGTATTTAGGGACTGGTGCTTTTGTGGTTTCATGAAGGTGGAAGTTGTGGTAGTTAAGACATCTTTGGTAATCCAAGGGGCATAATCACAAATACATTAATTTTTTCCAAGTTTAGAAAATGGATCTGTTCCATGAAAAGTCATCTTGTTAACAACATATTTGCAGCAAAAAATTTGAAATCCTTTGATATCTTTTTTGGCATTTTAAAACGAACTATTTGAAGAATCCTTTGATATCTTTTGTCAAAGTTACTCGCATCAAATGGTACCAGTGTTCAGATTAAAAGATATTTGAACTTGATAAATGCTGCTTTCAATTTGCACATTATCAAGCAAACACACTTTTCAATTTCTCAGTACTTTTGTTTGTACATGTGAGGCAGCAGAGTGCAACTTCAACATGATAAGCTGAAACTTAACTAGCTAGGTACCCAGTTTGTACCTTATTTTTCTGTCTCCAGATTTATCAAAACAAACATGAAGTTTGGGGTTATTTCCAGGCCATTTCACTTCAAAATTTCAGATATAATGGGTCTATTTAATTTACTCAAAAGATTTACCCAAGAGAAAGTAAATTTGTTGATGCATTTTCAAAGAACAGAAACTGAGTTGCTTATTCTTTGACAATGTTGCATTAGCATTTCCTCAAAGCAATGGAAAATATGCCTGATTAAATATATGCAATCATAATTTTGTTTGCACTATTATCCATAATGTATGAAATATCTTAAATCTTAGAATGAGACAACACTTTGAAATATTGGTGAACTTTTTAATTCAATTATTGCTACAAAATCATCTCAATAAATATAATCAATGTACTTAGAAACATTTTGCATTTGAGTATTCCTCATTTCTCATTTCTTTTACTCTCTTCTTTTTCAGGTTTTAGTGCTCCTTTTTGACAATTTTTGGATCAATTTTTCAACTACACATAAATTTTCTACAAAATATCTTGTACTCTAATGATTCTTTGTCCTACAGCTTTAATAAGACACAATTCATTGACAGAGTGCAAAACAGAGAATCTTTTGTTCAATTCCTTTTGGTAAGCATAAATTTGAAAGTTTTGTCACCATTGAAAACAATGTTAAATTCATTGACTGATTTATTATTACAAATATTATGAATAATGTTTAATTATAACATTTGATTTCCATGTCAAAATTACTAACTGTTGTTGTTGATAAGACCATAGTCAATAGAAGAAACTCTGGTCTGGAGGTCTTTTGTTCGAGTCCCTAGTTTGCAAAATGAACTTGCGTCCTATGCAGGGATATTTCTTATACACAGCAAAATCCATTAATTTCTTGTTTGAAGTCCTGACCTGGATAATTTGATAAGCTTACTAAGATTTTGAAAAATAATTCTTTGATGCGAAATTTTTTAACTAGTTTTGTTCAACTACTTTTACTTTTACGATCTTATTGCAGACCCTTACTATCTTAAATCAAACATTTCACATGCTGATGAAGCATATGGACATGGTTCAAAATGTTAATTGTCAAAAGGGGATCAGAAAAATTGCTGGTGAGTTTTTAACATCGATATTTGCTTTGTCAATTTATAATCTAAGGATGTCACAAGATATGTTCTGAATTCATGCAAAAATATAATAGTTAGGTTCACAGTGTGCAAAGAACAAGTTTAATGTATCTCATTTCAAACACCTTGTACAAATAGGAGTTAAATGTCGAGCCATCTCAGAAAGCTGAGGTCCATCTTGAAAAAGTTTTACTGTTGTTTAATGGTTACTAACAGTCATACCTATCTTTATGTCTTCTACATTGTCACCATGAAGTTGGGAATGTGGTTTCCAATTGTTTTGATATACTGAATGAAATACAGGGTAATGTGTACACAAGCAAATCTATATCTAACAAACATCTCCTAATATGGTGAACACTTCTTCTCATAACTTGAAAGCTGTTCTAGCACCATCTCAGATTTTCATGAAATTTTGTGACAATATCTACCTATGTAAAAAGAAACATCTTGAAAGTTGCAGCTTGATATCTTATAGCATACTAAAGATATTGTTCTTGGAGAAGGAAATAAAATTTTTGCAATCTTTGAGATCCAATTTTTCTTGATCCAATAACAATTAAGCTTCCTCAAAATTGATATTCTAGAATGTTTTTGGAAGCAGTATCAGAGAGAAATAAGAAAAAATTTAATTCTTCAAGATGTGGTCCATAATGGCAACCTAAAAACGCTTAAAAATTTACTTTCGGAAGTAACAATTCCAGTTTTAAATGGCCAGGGTTTAAATTTGAATTACCTAATTGTAGAAAAACTTATTTTTTATGTGTCTTTTGAAAAAGGGAACTATTATTTTTGAGCAAATCAAAAGAAAGAAATCATTATTTCAGAAGTTATGTGGCTCTTAAAACGGTTCTTTTCATAATGTTAAAATTCAAGATAAAAAAACTCTCAATACATGACAGCCTAGAGAAAATACACAACGAAGCAATCATTTGAATTTTTGAAGCTTTCATAAATTCCTTTGCTTTTATCAAACACCCAAAAAAATTATCTTTTACTTACCTTGAAATTTGAATCCATTTTCAAGAAATTATGTCTTGGACGTAAAAGTTTCAATTGCCCCTTTGATTTACTAAAGTTGTTTTGACTTGGATTTTGATGGTGTTGATTTGGATCTAGGTTGATGGTTGTTATGGTTTGGTATTTAGGGCCTGGCTTTTGTGGTTTCATGAAGTTGGAGGAAGTGGTGGTAGTTAAGACATTTTTGGTAATCCAAGGGGCATAATCACAAAAACATTAAATTTTTCCAGGTTTGATGAAATGGCTTTGTTCCATGAAAAATCTTTTTCAGCATCAAATTTTGCAGTGAAAAACTTGCATGCCCAGCATTTCTTTTTTGACATTGTTGAAGTGTCAAGTATCAAGTTTCATTATCCAGTGTCCAGGACTTATGTTTGTATGTGATATAACAGAGTGAAGCTTCAAAGAGATACTCTAAAAGTTAAACTGAAACTAAACTAACTGGCTATATTTTAAGTGTACCCAATTTATACCTGATTGCTCTGTCTCCAGATTTATGTAAAGTAATGTGGAATTTTGTTAATTTCTTGGCCATTTAACTTTATATCACAAGGATTTAATAAATTTACTCAAACATTTTTCCCCAAAAGGAATTTAATTGGCTTATTAATTTTTAAAGAACAGAAATTCTTAGTAATTCTTTGACAATATTTCTTTAGCATTGATTTTATTTAGTAAATTACTCAAAGCAAAGATAAATATGCCTAAATAGATACATAACATCATAATTTTGTTCGCACATTTATCCATTGTGTATGAAATATCTTCAATATTAGAATGAGACAATACTTTGAAATATAGGTGAACCTTAACTTAATTATTACCAAAACCAGCATCTCAATCAATATACTCAACGTACTTAGAAACATTTCAATGCATTCAACTACAATTTACTCACTTCTTTTCTTCTCTTCCTTTTCAGTTTTTGGTGCTTCTTTTTTCGACAGTTTTTGTAATTTTGGCTCTATTTTTAAACTCTGAAGTTTTTGGAATAACTCTGAAGTCTTCAACACCATTTCTTGTACTCTAATGATTCTTTTTTACTACAGCTTCCATAAGACAGGTCATTGACAGATGGCAAAAACAAATGATGTCCTATTTGACTCACTTTTGGTAATTATAAATGTTTTTTATCACCCTTGAAGCAATGAGAAATTCATTGACTGATTTTATTGTTACAGATGTTTCGAAGAATGGTTAATAATAGCATTTCATCTTAATATCAAAATTACTGTATTTCGTGTATAAGACCCACCTTTTTTGGAATTATTATTATCTTATCAATTTGGTAACATCATCTTTTTTACACTCTCCTTTTAAGGCAAACTGTATTTTTTTGGAGAAATTTTACAATATTGAGAGCGCCTGATCCCTTAATTTGATTTACCACGCTTTTACAGAATTTTTGGTAAAAACAATTTTCTTAGAATTTAAACATGGAATTAAGGGTGCGTTCCATACAAGTCTTGAGCTTGATTTAGATTTGATATGCAACTTTGAAAAATCATTCTTTGATGCGAAATTTTAACTCGTTTTGTTAAACTACTTTTAAAATTTTATTTCAGACCTTCACCATCTTAAATACAACGTTTCACATGCTGTTGGAGCATACGGACATGGTTCAAACTCAACTCTCGAGTTTAGATTGGCAAGAGGATAAGAAAAATTGCTGGTGAGTTTTTAACATCGATATTCATTTTTCAAATTATGCTCTAAAGATGTTACAACTTCGTCATATACTTTTGATTTTATACAGAAATTTGCTAGTTGCTTTGGAGTGCACTTTCCCATTGTGAAAAGAACAATTTCAATATGTTTTTTTCACGCACGCATTAGTTCTTTCAAATTCGATGTTACGCAAGAACATTATTTCTAAGTTGATCCCAAGCTTTGTACGAGAAGGGCTAAAAACCGAATTTTCAACCTGAAGAAAGGGCAAGGGCGAGGAGAGTTGAATTCCGTCTTGATAAAGTCCTAACAGAGATACCAATTGTTGCAATAATGGTTTCAATATACGGAATGAAAGGCTCGGTTATTTGTACTCCAGCAAAGTAAACATCTCCCATATTTTCTAATTAAAGGTTAACTTTGATAAGAACATTTCAAAATTTTTGCGATGGGCATCTGGATCTATTTAAAGATTAAAATTTTTTTCTCATGACTCGTAAGCTCTTATAGCATCACAGTTCTCATGTCTTGATAAAATATGTAACTGGCTTTAAGATAATAACAAATGATGAATTGATACAATTGAAATAACATCGTCAGTACTATGGTCATATTACGTACGTTCTAGCGTTAGCACATCTTCACCAGTAGTTCATATAATGATAACAATCTCCCAGCAATGCGATCTTAAGTATGTTTTAATCATTATAAATAGATATTATTTATTATATGATTTTCAGTTTCCTTATCCGAGGCTAGCAAACTTCAAAAAAGGGAAGGACATGATCTTTAACTAGCCTGAAGGCATAACAAGAGTTGTATTGTATTTGCAGTCATCTGTTTAGAAAAATTTTAAGAATAATATTACGGTTCCTCAGTCCAGCACATTCAAGTCTTTTCAGATCCCAATCTCAACAGTTTTACCCTGTTGTTTACCTTTTACAAACCTCAAGTTTCATGGCTTTTGAAAATATTTATGAGAATATTTTGTAAAGTCATTATTGCTTCATAAATTTAGGGCTCTTCAAGTTTGATAATTTTTGTTTGTTTAAGGTCCTTTCTCAGCCCTTCGCTCATTCCATTCTAAATATACTTTTCTATATCTTCTTTTATTCGTTTAAAACACAAAATACACATTTCTGTTGCATAATTGCAATCGTTTCAAGTCATGGCTGAAATATTTTCTGATATTTAAGAAGTTTTTTAAAACTTTCAGGCTCTACCTAGTCTCTAAGTGTTACATTTACGCTTGTATTGCCCCCCATATTCTTAAAATCAAGGCCTTAATTTGAAAATATTTAGAATTCTGTCTCTATTCGCTTTCAAGTATCGATATTCACATCGTCCACTTTGAAGGAAAAATCTCGCGAAACTCATTTTGGCCCTATTTTAGGTTAACAATTTTTTAAGAATTTTCTTGTTGCATAAAGATGTAATAGACATTTATCTGTTTTTTACCAAATATTGATTTGTCAATAAGCATAAGATATATTTAAGTATATTTTTCTAGATTCTCTACCAACATACTGTCATAAACTTAAGAGTTAAATAGAAGGCTGCTACACTTGTTTTTTAGCCAATTTCAATCATATGGAAAGTTCTTAGTTTGACGTTTTGTGTCGTAATTATTAGAAGAAACCATATCTATTCTTTACCCATAACTGGCCTTTTTACTTAGACATTTTTTATTAGTAACTTTGATTGTTCTTTGATGATGACTCAGCGATATATAAATTGACGTCATATACAATACTTGACAGTCAAATTATTTAGATCTAAACCAAGTCATCAAAGGGATACTTTGTGGATGTTATAGGGTCATGTCCCTGGCAAATGGAAACTGCAAAAATACCAAGGATTCATAGATTTAAGGCTAAATTGATTTTCTTAAAATTTAAGGCTACATTTAAATGATATGATAGGGAAGACGCCGGTCCTCATGTGGCTATATATGAGCCTTTTTTCATAGATTCAATTTTATTTTCAATTGAAGAATAATTTTTTAATGTTTTTACAAATAATATTGTCACTCATAAAATGTCCTAGGAACACATTTTATGGTGTACAAAATCTAGCATTGTACCTATGCTCTGGCTCGACATTTTATAAATTTTCATGGCCCTTATCCATATCCAAATTCAGGTTATAAATTCTACCAGAAGAGTATATTTAAAGTGGGCAGATGTCTATATGGTTTTCAACATCATGCAAATCTCTAAATAACAAGTCTAAGAAATTTTAAAGTTAAAATATCGATCCAAAGTCTTTCTTTTCCGGTTTTAAGACTTGTTGTTGCTCTTGTTTTAACCCTAGAACAATCTGTAAATTCAAGTCATGGAATTTTGTACTAAGACCGGTGCATTGCTTTTCTTACATTTCTATCATCTGTAAGGGATCGGAATGAGGCTCATTTCAACTCTTATTTGAAAACTATAGAGGGTTTCATCGGACTGAATGGATTCTCTTTTACGTCATCTCGTTTTTGTTTTGATTTCTTTATTATCTGCGTCGTAATTAAACACACATAATTTTAGGTACATAATTAAACACACATAATTTTAGGTACATAATTAAATGCACATAATTTTCACCTTTTAAAAGAGACTTTGATTATAGAATGCATTCGCATTCTTGTCCTTTACCCTTTCTAGTTTCGAAGCTTACGTCAAAGATCAAATGATAAAACATGTTCTCATCTGTTTTATCTTGAATCATTTTAAGGCAAACTAATAATACTTATATTGATAATATTAAGACTAATGGTTGGCATATTAAACTAAATTTCTGTTAAAGAAGGTGTGTCTAATTTACACTTGGCTAGGTAAGGTTTTCAGAAAAGCAAAGAAAAGGAGAGTTTAGTTAGTACATACTGACTTTTTCGATCTAGAGAAATTATAGAAGCATTTCTCGGAGCACATTTAATAACACCTTGAAAAAGAAGAAAATTAATGTTTCATCCTGACAAAACTCGAAAGTTTCAAGCTGTATTATGTCAAAGTGGGCTCTGTTCCCTACCCCTTTTCCACTATGCCCCTGCTTTATACCTTTTAGTCCCTCTACCAACTCGGAATCTTAGGTTAAATACTTAAGCAAGGAGTTTTTAATTCAACAAGATTTTTATTCATTTATAGGTACAAGAAGTAGCTTTAATTTTAGCAAGTTTATTTTGATATTGAATGTAGCATTCTTTAAAGGCTAAATTATAATTATTTACACGAGACTTATCGTTCCAACCTCAAATATCATGTAATAAATTTACATTCTCATTTCTGTACCTTTTCAGTAATTATTCTTATTTAGAAACTAAAGTTGAAAATTTAGAAATTTACAGTGCTCATAGTACACCTAAAACTTCGTTACCAACTTCGTTCATACTAAATTCAAAATCCATTTCAAAAGCTTCTCCCAGAAACCTTAAATAAATATTTTTATTTCGTTTCCAATCATGTCAATTGTTTTTGGATATGACGTCATTTCTTAGCAGAAAGAGTTTTTTTGATATATTATGATCAACTGTCAGGCTAAAACGTGTAATAAAAAACATGTTTCACGTTCGGAATTTTTTTAATGAACTTTGGCATAAGAATGTTTATATATCTTTGAAAACATTAGCATATTGAAAGATGCCTAAAATTCATTTTTATTCATGTCGTAACCATTTGCAATTTTTAGATTGACTCTTAATTGATTTTAGAGATCCACTATCCTTGTTTGTTTCTAAAAAATAATTTTCCACTTAGAGTATGTGATATAAGCTCAATTTTTTTCTCCCCTGTCAAAAACATAGCAAAATCACATGCTTGAAGAAAGACATCTTTACATATTATCTTTTAATCCTTTAAAGCTTAATTTTAATCTAGGATTGTTTCCTTTTTTTATTCTAAAGTACGTTTTCACATTTGAGTTTTCCCCTACACCGACCTCTGTATTCATATATTTTACATTTTGTGGAAAATGCATGTTCACACTTATTCTCTTTTTCATCATTTGCTTTTTAGAAACATTGATTTTCATCATTTAGCAACCATTGATTTTTATGCATAATTATAATTAAATATTAATTCATGATTGTATATTACATTCCAACACAGAAATTTTCGAGTTTAATGATTGCGGAAATTATTCATGAAATTATTTCTCACTGATATTTCGTTTACATGACATTGCTTTAAGTTTTATAGTTAATCATGGATATCGGCGTATTTGATATACTCTTTACATCTAAAATAAGATGTTTTATAAATCTATTTGTTTTTCATTTTTTCGATTTGAGAAATTTATCCTAAAAAGGTACCAGCTATTAAACGATTCAGCTAAATTTTCCCAATAGCTTTCATTCAGAGATGCACCTCAAACGTGCTTTACATAAGTTTCTCTGTTTATGATTTATTTTGGAAAGACAATTTTTGTCATTTGTTTTACAAGATGTTTATTAATTTCAATTTTTGTTTATGCAGAATATAAACAAAGCGTAAAAGAAGTGGAAGAAGATTGCTGTTGAAAGAGAGAACTGAGGACATGACAAGTTAAGTTTTATTCTATTTCAATTTTTATATATTAAATAGCCTAATGTGTTTTGGAAATATATTTTATATCTTAACTAGGACTATTTTTCAACAATTTAAGTAGGCCTACCACTTGGATTGTGTTTTTTATCAATTAAGAAGGCTATGTGCTCTAAAACTGTTGCGAATTAGCTGTGTCCTTAGAATTGGCAAAATGACAAACTGGCTCGACAAAATTAGAATGAGCCTTTTGGTATAGATAATTAGCTTAAAATTTAACAGCATTCTTACTTTTCGCGGTATCGTAAATGGGTTATTAAATAAAAGTATTTAGAGGTCTTAGCTTCAAAGAAATTCTCTGATTGTCAATATTTATGTTATTATGAACGTTTTCGAAATTATATTGACAGTTTTAAAAGTGTTTTATGAAAATTAGAGTGAAATTTTTTAATAAACTGTTACTCGACTTATTTTGACATGGCAGGGCTCTAGGCAGTATAAGTAGGTACAAAATGTGTCCAATGTAGGGTTTAAGTATCAGAGTAGGTTTCTTGGCAAATAGAGAAGCTTAACTAGGTTGAGGTAATTTTTAGAAGGTAGTATTCATTCTTATAGAAATTTGTTATATCTTGAATGGTTTCTACAAAAGAGACCTTTGTTTTGGTACTTCTAATAACAGTTATTTCAAAGTGCTTGCAGATATTTCAGTCTCCATTTGCTGGCCATTGGTTTGAGGTTCTGAGTTGTTCGATGATATGATTGTGTTGGTATGGTGGTTTGGTAGTCGTTGTAATTGATAAATTGGTTGATTTGGTGTTGAAGAGGCGACCCAGTACCGTGGAGAATGTTTTACTGCAAGCACTAAATCAAAATCAATTGCTAAAACGTGCAATTTTTGAGAAAAAACGATCATAGATGTCGAAGTACCAGCTTTAAAAATTGACCCAAAATGTATCTTTAATGTCTTTTAAAAGGAAAGGCAAGATTACACCAATCTTATGGTCTATCACATAGTTTTAGTTATTTTGTTCATGTCCTCATGTCTTTTTGGCGAAAAACGAATATTGAATTAGTGCAGATACTCAGTTCCCGAGAAAAAAGTGAAAATCTAGATCCCACTGCTTTCATAGCATAAATAGGCTAAAGAAATATGATGAAATTTCAGGCACAAAATGGAAATTATGGGAGGGGTGTTTTTTAAATCTAATCCATTTTAAAGTAAAACCGAAATAATTAAAAGAATCAAAATGTTGTTTCTCATCAAAGGTAGAACTTGACTTGCATGGAGACAGTAGGTCTCTTGAGAAAAACAGAAACGTGATTGCACGAGAAATGGCACTCTTTTTTATGCAGTGTGAATAGAATGCAAAGTGTAATGATTATAGGCTTGGATGATTCCGTCGCTGAGAAAGTAAACAAGGATATCTAAGACTAACTTTTACCACGTGCATGCATTTCGGATCTTGTAATTTTATTTATTGCTTCATGGACGATTCTTCTTCGATTTTGCTGGCTTCTTGTTTATTTTTTGCAGACCGCAGCAAGATTTGAAGGCAGCCATATTGCCGAAGCTGAATTAATTGTGAAGATGGAAGATACAAGAACACTATATCGATATATTGGACTTTTATTGAAAAGACTTTGTTGTTAGTTTGTAATTTGCAATCGGTACTTTCTCGCTAATTTCGCTCGCATCCAAAACCAAGATTTTTGCTACAAGAGGTGACCCGAAGGAGCATTGCCACATATATTATGATAATCAAGATTTCGATTCAAAGAAGCTAAGAGACAATTTATGACATATTATTTTCGCACTGTGAAGGATAGGATTCGAATCGAGTTTCCAGGTAAAGAAATTTACACCTTGCATATGTACCCGTACCCTACAGGTAATTTCAGTCATTGTAATTTTGCACATATCCACTTCCCGCACCCTCTCAACTAAGTCGATTAGAGAATATATAACCCCTCTTCGAATCCAAGATCTCTAGCTTATAGATAGACTATTAAGCATCCCCTCCATTTTCAGTAGCTCATTTTAGTAAATTAAACCATAAGATAATCGATATAGGACTGCTTACGACCCTACCCTTCTCCATAGAACCCTCTTTATCATAATCGTAGTTTAATATCGTATTGCGAGAGAGTATCGATACTTCGTTAGGTTAATAATTTCTAGTTAGTCATTTTGTAACATTTGAAGGCATATTCTTCTAATGGGTGTGAACAAGGCGCCTGTTCGCATCTGTTTTTAGAATAGGCTTTCCTCGTTTAATTAGTTTGTATTTGTATTTTAATGTATTTAATTAGTTGCTTAGGAGACTGTTTTCGGTGTTATGTTAGTGGTTATGTTAGCACGGTGTTTTAATCGAGGGGTTAACGGGAAGGAGTTCTTCTCTTTTTTGTTGACCCTTTGCTTAAAACACCATGTTAACATAACCCCTAACATAACATACGAAGGGTTTTCTTGGCAGGGTGTTTTAATCGAAGGGTTAACAAGGGGGAATTCTTTTCCTTCTTGTTAACCCTTTGCTTAAAACACCATGCTTAGACAAACCCCTTTCGAAAACAGTCTCCTCGGCACTTAGGTAGAACTTAACATTGTAAGTAGAGTAAGATCGCTTGAATGAAGAGGAGAAAATCGAGCAAAAATTCTTTCTGACCCCCGTCTTTTGACCGGTCCAAACGAGGCTATAACCCCCCGTCTTCAGTGGGCATCAAAACGAGGCAGATCGGGTTGAAATGAGCGAATCTGATTGGTTTAAAACAATTGAAAAGACAATAGAAGTATCTAAATGATGATTGGTCAGAGAACAATAGAAAATTTGAATTGAAGGGCTCTGATTGGTTAGTCAACAATAGAGTGAGACCGAAATGGCTCAATTTGATTGGTCGAAAGACAATGGTGGCCGCCAGTGGCCGCTGTTTCCTAAATTTTCGCTATATTCTAGGTGACGGCCCTCGCCCGCAGCCACCAAAAGGGCTCAAATGGAGCAATCTGATTGGTTGAAAACAATGACCTGTCAATCATTTACGGCTCCCAGCCGCATTTTTAGAGCCACCGTTTAGGGGCATGGCCGCCGTATAAGAACAATGGAAAACCTTCGATTGCCAACAGGATTTTCTAATATGAAGACGGGGGAATATCTTTTCAATTTCTTTAGAAATCTATAAAGGCTCTTATAGAAATAGCCAAAGGTTTTCTGAGTCAAGACAAAAGAAACACTGTCAAACTTCAAAGACAATTTTCAATGAAAACAAACAAATTTTTTGATTGAACAATAGTTATGTGACTTAAAAACAAAGAAGTTCGGGGGTAAATTGAATAGATTTAAATCGAAATTACAATGGAAAACGGGGGTAAATTGAATAGATTTAAATAGAAAAGACAATCGAAAATCGGGGGTAAATTGAATAGATTTAAATAGAAAAGACAATCGAAAATCGGGGGTAAATTGAATTGATTTAAATTGAAAATACAATGAAAAATCGGGGGTAAATTGAATTGATTTAAATCGAAAATACAATGGAAAACGGGGGTAAATTCAATAGATTTAAATTGAAAATACAATGAAAAATCGGGGGTAAATTGAATTGATTTAAATCGAAAATACAATGGAAAATGGGGGTAAATTCAATAGATTTAAATCGAAAATACAATGGAAAACGGGGGTAAATTCAATAGATTTAAATCGAAAATACAATGGAAAACGGGGGTAAATTCAATAGATTTAAATCGAAAATACAATGGAAAACGGGGGTAAATTCAATAGATTTAAATCGAAAATACAATGGAAAACGGGGGTAATTTCAAAAGATTTGAGACTAAAATATAATAGTAAATCGGGGCTCAATTCAATAAAAGTTACGAAGAAATAGAACAGGAATGGAACGATAATTTTCGCATTTGAAATATAAAAACTGAGAAGTTGATTCTTGAGAAAACGCAAACTGGAGTACAACATAGACGAATTTGTATCGTAAAAAGTCTTCAAATTCTAAAGGGACGAAAGAGCTTTTCAGAGGCAATAAAATCAATTCAAATATCGCAGTTTAACAGAGTTAATATGGAATGCAGGGTGACCTTGAGGGGGATTAAAGCTACCAGAAGGGAAATTCTGAAGGCTGTAAATAGGGGTTTGCCTATAAGGGGTTTTCCAACCAGAAGTAAATATGCTTCTCACGTGATTATTATCAAAGATGAGGAAAATAACTGTAGCAATTTTACCAAAAAAGTAAAAAAGATCAGAAGATGACACAGTTTTGCTTGTTTTGGGTTATATCAGACGTAACTTGAAAAAAAATTAGAAACTGCAGAACTAGGATACAACGAAAACGTAACTAAACATCAAAATATATGTCAGTACTCAAAATTGTTCCAAATTAGTAAATACAAGTCCCGGCGTTTGAAAGTTCGAAAGCTGGAAGGAGAACCATCTTCGCTTCGAGCGCACGTGGCTTAAGTATTTGAAGTCTTCCGCAAATATTTCACAAGCGCTATATAGCGAATTACCTGCAAACAAGTGAAAAATGTCTTAGTATTTTGCTCCAGCACTAATCGATATGAAAGATCTAAAACGAAATTGGTTGAAGATTTCTCACCTTGTCATGCCATGCATCTTCACGATCAAGAGTTGAAATCATACCAAAACGTGTCCATAGATGATCACAAATATCCAAATGGCATCAGGATACGAATTCGATATCTGCTAGCTTCTAAGTGGCAGATGCAAAGTAAATAAATCCGAATTCTGAACGGCAATTTTCAATACATGGCAGGTCGTAGCAGCCCCAGCGTGGCTATCAGTTGGTGTGAGGGCTTCTTGGTCTGTTCCAAAGAGAACCCGTGCTCAAGATCTAAAATATCAACCTGTTATCATTTCTTTTAATATCTTCCATCCGAACTTTTTAACTTGAGTTCTAAAAAGTAAACAAACGATTGACAACAACATTGGATTTGATTAATTTTATTTTTCGTGATCCAGACCACGTTCGTAGGTGTAAAATATCTTTGTTTTCCAATTGAAAAGAGCTGCTTGAAATTCAAAAGAGGGGCATGCTGCAATTGTGAGGGTTGAAAACCTGTGGCAATGTACTGCAAAATGCCAGTTTTCCGAGGTGAAACGTAGTCAAAATTCGCTAGAAAAACACAGTGAATGAGATAAAATAAGACTGTTTGTTTGTGGAGTGGTACTCCAGATTTCTAAAGCAACTAAAATGCACTAACATTTGATTTTGAAAGAGCGAAGGTTTGAAAAACTAATTTGAGAAATGAAGAAATTGACAATGCTTTGAGTTATGCAAGAAAAGCAATCAATAAATTTGGCATTTCAGACTGGATTTTGTGACAGCGTGCAGGGTCTTAGAGCTGAAGTCAGCCTTGGGGCCTGTACCCTTAGGTTTTGAAAGTACATAGCATCAGTGCATAATCATAATAATAACTTTATTACAGTGTCTTATATATTTAGCACTCCTGCTTATTGGGGACACTATTAACACACAATCTTTTAAAAACTTAATCTATAAAAACAAGATAAAATAATCATATTCTATCTTGATAAAAAGTAGTATAAAGAAGTCTGATTTCAAGAAAAATTACACAGACTTCATTGTTCATTGCATGGAACGAATGACTCGAATAAGCTTTTGACTTTCCATAAATTTGTAACAAGTGACCTTAGTTAAAAAAAATCGTTATGCCAACTTTTCTTTGTTCGATCATAACTATGATAATTAGTCTATCAGCGAGGGGTTAGTGGAGCAAATTACAGGAGAGGGGTAATTTGCGATGGGGGATATAAAAAGAGAATCAGAGTAGCAGAAGCACTGCTTACTCTTGGGCAACTATTTTGAGAAATGCCAAAATTAGACAGAATAAAGTTCATATTCATTAATCACTAAGACTCAAAAATACAGAAAGGGAAACAAAAAAAAGAATTCTAGAAAAGCTGATATTCAGTTTAGTCTAGCTTTTGTGGCTAAGATTTTAGCATTTTCAAAACAATCAGTTAATACTGATTGCACGGGCCGCTGTGAGTCCTGACTGCCAAATTAAAAGCCCCGAGTCCTGACGGCCTCAAGAACAGCCCCGAATCCTGACGGCCTCAAGAACAGCCCCGAATCCTGACGGCCAAAGGAACAGCCCCGAGTCCTGACGGCCAAATGGACAGCACCGATGCCCAGCACCCCCGACCCAAAGATTTGAACCTAAAAAAATCATTTGATATACCTTTAGGCTGTAGATGAATCTCCTTATAAAACTTGCATTTCTAGCCGAAAATGGCACCATTGTAGGTCTCAAAAACGACTGATTCATGTTTACGAAATAAGATTTGGAGGAACCCTATAATTTGGGCGGAGGAGAAGGCTAAAACTTTGACTCAACTAAGAGGCGAATAACTTCATCAAGTGTTGAAAACAAACTGGTCTCGATATTGAAAATATAAGTGCAGAATTGTTACAGAAATATCCGCTCCACAAAACATAGTAGCGGACAGGAAGCTTGAAAAAAGGAGACTTGCAACGAGAAAGAGTGGGTCTTTATAAAAAAAGAAAGATAAAAATTCAATGAGAAGGTAGAATGATGAAAGGAAAGGGAAAATTGAAAAAAAGAAAAAGGGAGCAAAAAAATTGAGGCTTCAACAATCTGGCAGATAATGAATGTGACGTCACATTTGTTTTTAGACCAACGCCTTCAGGCAAGATTCGTATACAATAAATCTGACGTCATAGACGCCGTTGGTTGCTATAAAAGGGGGTGCATAGAAAACTAGATTATTTCGTGAAGATTATAGCAAGCTAACCGGTGTTCTACAGCAGCCTGCAGTGTTCTGCATTAATCTTACAAGCTGACATTGCTAATGTGGATATTGGTAAGCTGCATTCAGTATTGTGATTCAATTCAGTTTCGTTTGAGGTCATTTCAGTATTAATTTCTAACAATTAAGCCTATTTATTCTTCCAAAACTCCTTTGGAAAAGATCATAACAACCCTTCAGATAGGGTGTCTGTTTAAAAAGGCAGAGAGATAGGTGGGGGGGGGGGGGGGGAATGGTCTAGTTGAAGAAAATTCCAAACGAAAGTCTAGGTGATGCAAAATGTTATTATACAAGAATCTCATTCTACAAAGCAAACTTTAAAGATTTTGTTGCGTTTTAAAAGCAGAAGATTTGAAATGGAACTTATTTTTCTTCAATGCCACCTTCGCCTTAAATAATATTAAATTCAAGCTTAGTGGTGTTTCCAATCTTTCTCCATCTACTTTCGAAAACAATTCTCATAACTTCTGAAAACATATTTTGTAAATCATACAAACGACAACATGTCTAGTCCCCGTTGCAAAGTACAGATTATTTATGGGGAAGACTTTCAAAGGTGCTGATAGATTCAAGCATGATAGGAAGAAGGGTAAAGATTTTTGTTAAACGAGATCCAATGTGATTTGATATCATGTAACTATTTCGCTGCAAGCATTGCATAAATCTTCGTGAATGCATTTATAAAAGGGCAGTTGATGCACAGCAATATGTGAACAGTTTCTGCTTACCTGTATTCATAGCTAAGCATGCCAATGCAAACCACTCTGTTGAACGTCACTCACATGGAGGCTTTATAAGACAGGGCTCTATTTTCTTTTTGGGTCAGAAGAACCTTGAGACTTGTGCTTTGACCTGATAGCAGAAATTTCACTTCATCTCATTCCTTCTTTCGTGGATGGATTTTTCCCTGTCAAGAAAGTAACCAAAAGTTTCATTTCAATTTTTACAGCCATTTAAAAATCAATAAGAAAAGCTTACCGTTTGCCATAAAACAGTTCAATTCAATTCATAAGGCAATTTTTATCATAAAACAGAAAGCAACTTGCCTGATATTGTTACAAAATCTACACATTATTTCACTTCATCTACATGCTTAAAAATCGATGTTAATCCCTTGTTGAAGCAAACACCACATTCATAATTGCACTGTCTTGTAAAATGGTGGCTAACGCTCTCTGTAACTTTGATTGTAGCAGCGGTGTCACAAATTTTGATGCCTTCAAAATAATTTCACAGGTCCGGTTTCTTGTCCTTTCGGCGACCAAAAACCCAAAAAACCTAGAGAAGAAGAACGAGCCCATTATATAGTTAATCTGCACTTCATAAGCTGGGAAAATAGGGGACGTTGGGTATCATCCTAATTAAAAAAATTACTGATTTAATTACAATTAAAGTTAACAATTTTGCTGGATCTTGTGCATGGTCTGGCAAGTGCTTTGCGATAAAGTTATTTCAGTATTTTAAAATTCTTTTATCGATTGAATTGATCACTTGTGTGAAGAACAGGGTGTTTTTAAACTACAAGGATCCATCCAGTTCCACAACTTGGAAACTTCCTGTTTTCCAATGCCGGTATAGCATCAAGAAGCATTAAACAGCGACAAAAATAATAATCTTATTCCTGTCTAGATAACGTGAAAGAAATATCATTCAAAGACTGAAATTCAAACAGAAGGCTACTGGATTAAGCTGCTGCAAGAAAGTTGGTGCATGGTTAAAGCTTTGAATTCCCAATTCATTTACATTAATTCATCAAATCAAAGATGAAGATTTGAAAAATTTATAAAAGAAACATTTTGTTGTAGATTAATGCAGATCTCTTTGGCTTGCATCTCGCAAAGAAAGACATAACTCAAATCTGTTTCTTTTGGTTTTTTCTTTGGCTCAATTACAATATATGTTAAAAGAGTAAAGGAAAAAATAAAAGTCATTTGAATTTTTTGAAGTAAAGACTACTGTTTACTGTCATTCATGAATTGTTTCACGAGCTGTGAATGGTTTGGTATGAAGAACAGCACGGTTCTAAGTTGCTACTTTCAATTTTCTTATTATGTTTTATGCTTAAAGTGATCATCAGGCAACTCCTCTATTACTCTTTCTAAAAGCTTCATGTAAGGATATTTTGCAACATGCTTATTATGAGAATTCCTCTAAACATTCTGTCTAGTGTCCAGTCTTTATGTGCTTGCTTAGTGGAATCGTTAGCAACAATACGGTTTATAATAAGATGCGCTGTTCTCTGTTTGTCTTTTTCTAATATCTGCTGGACGTACTGTTACTTTGGAAAAAGGGAGATAAGAATTGGCATAATTCACTACCTTTTAATGAGTTTTATGAAAAAGTAGACACAGAAGGACTTTAACTTACAATAAAAGAGGTCTGATATTCATTAACAAATTTAAAAAATAGGTAATAAAGAGGTGAGTGCAAGCATTGACAAAAAGTTGCATCACAGAAAGGGAAAAATAAACTTTTGGACAACAGCATCAATAGAGTTTTCAAAATTGAAGCAAATAAGAAAAAGTTTAGAGGAGCAAGCAAAAAGGCTCTTTAACGAGAGGTAAAATGTGATTCCGATTCGTAGGGGAAAGAAAAAATGGAATGAAAAAAGAGGGAACGTAGGACGGTAGCAATAAAGAGTAAAGGCAGAAAGATAAATTGAATCTGAGGGCAATGTCAGTAAGAGAGCATTGGATTCAAAGAAATTGAGAATAGGGAAGATTGACTGAAAGCAAAAGAGAAAAACAAGGCTAGAGTTAAAAGACACTAGACTGGTCTCTGCTAAGATTAAATCCTTAGGAACTTAATGTCTTCATCAATCAGGTCCTTAATGAATTTGACATCACATTCGTTTTTAAGACCAACACTTAAAGGTATGATATCACGTATACAATCAATCTGACGTCACAAACGGTTTTGATTGCTATAAAAGGGGATGCGTACAGCAAGAGATTACTTGGCGAAGAGTTTCGTTATCTAAGCGGTGTTCTTCAGCAATCTCCTACAAGTTGTGAATATAGTTTGTACAAAAGATCTACGTGTATCTACGTGAGCTGTTGTTTGTGATTTGTGCGTTACTTACATCGGAAAATGATCAACATGTCGTTGAAAAGTGAAGAGAAAACGGCCGGTGGTGACTCGACTTTGGTGAAGGAGCTAATAAGCGAACTGGAGACGTCGAGGAAAGAAGCGAGCAAGCTAAAAGAACTGAACGGAGTTTTGGTGAAGTGAGTGCAAATTGTCGATTCTTCATAAAGTTTAATACCTTTTTGCTTTTAACGAAATAATTTTGAAAGTATTGAACGAGGATCAAGATACATTTTATCCTAAGTTTCTTTGCCTTAATGTGAAACCTCAACTGCAAGTAAATGTTTTCTGTCGAGCATCGACAACAAAAAATTATATGAGTTCTTTTTTTATTCCAGAAAATCCAAGGACCGAGAGAGAGCATTTAAGTTAGAGAAGGATCAGTGCAAAATGGAGGTAAGCATGGTTTACAAATACAGTTTCTTATAAGAAAATGATACCAAAAACTTTCATTAATACTTCATGTTCCTATAGAGCTTAATGTTTTACTTTTGCTGTATCGATAAACGATTTCCAAGGAATCTTTTAGACGACAAATAATTTTGGATATATTTTCTGATCCTAGATAAATGATCTTAAAATGCAAATGAGTGGCTTGACGGAAGTACTAAACTATCAACAAGACATGGCGGATGAGTTGGTACAACGCGAGCCAGAGAAAGTCAAGAAATTGAAACGTCAGAAAAAGGAGTTGACTGACAAGTGTCAAGAGAAGGAGAAGCAGTTAGAAGGAATGAAGAAAAGTTTACAAGAAATGAAAGTTGCCTTTGGAAGCAAGAAAACCGAAAACAAAGAAATCAAAGAGGCAATGCTGGAATTGAAAGGCGAAAACATCAAACTTCTCAGTGAAAATTCTCTACTTGAAGGTCGTCTTGAAGAGAAAGAAAATAACCTTTTCAAAAAAGAAGACAAAATTTCGGATCTCAAACATCAGATGGAAGAGCTTAAAAACAAAATGCAAAATGACCAGACATGCATTGCTCGACAAGCATCGATCATTTCTAACCAGGAGGCAACGATCGAGCAGATGGAGATTGATGCAGTCAAAAAGGATTTGAGAATATGGGAGTTCAAGCATGAAATGAAGGAAGCCAACACCAAAGTGATAAAAGAAGTGGCTGAAATTACTGTAAAGAACGTCATCAGAAAAGAAGGGGACGAAGCTCGAAGTTTGAATCTGGAAAACACAAATGTCAAACTCAGGTCAGAAATTGAATCTTTGATGCAGAAGACAAAAAGGCTGGAGAAATTAGTTACCGAGCTGCAGGACAATGTACAAAACATGGCAGCCACAGCTGAATCAAACATTAGAGAAATGGCCGACGAAATTCAAGAAGCCACTAAGAGGGCGGAAACTTCAGAAAGGAGGGCAAACGAGCTTGAATCATGTCTCAACGAGACTACTGAATCATTGGCAAATGCTACGGAGCAAATCGAAATCACAATACAAGAAAAAGATGCCCTTCTTGTCAGCCTGAAGGAGAAGGACCAGGCTTTGAAGTGGCAGCTCCGTGAAAACAAGCAAATGAGGTATGAGATTGACATTCAAGACATGAGGATCGAAAACATGGCAGCGAGGCTTAAAAACATTGCACAGATTTGCTTTGATACCCCAGAGCTTAATGGGGACAGTGACGAGAGGTTGGATCAAATGATCGAAAGAATACAAGGGATGCAGGAAACATTGGCAAAAGTGGAAGTGAAAAAGAAGCCTTTTGTGAAAAGACTTTTTAAAAGATTTCGTTGTGCAAACAGACTTTAACAAATATAAGACAACGTTAACATCCATATAGTATTTAAACTTTTTTCTAAGTATTGTAATTGATTAAAATTTTGTTTGGAAAAAAAGATTTTCTTTGAAAAAGTTTTGTATATTTTTGTCTCTCTCTTTCTGGCTCAGTGTGGATATTGCTAAGCTGCATTCACTATTGTGATTCAATTCAGTCTCGTTTGAGGTCGTTTCAGTATTATTTTCTAACAATCAAGCCTATTTATTCTTCCAAAACTCCTTTGGAAAAGATCATAACAACGCTTCAAACACGGTGTCTGTTTAAAAAGGCAGAGAGATATGTGGGGGGGGGGGAATGGTCTAGTTGAAGAAAATTCCAAACGAAAGTCTAGGAGATGCAAAATGTTATTATACAAGAATCTGATTCTACAAAGCAAACTTCAAATATTTTGTTGCGTTTTAAAAGCAGAAGACTTGAAATGGAACTTATTTTTTCTTCAATGCCACCTTCGCTTTGAATAACATTAAATTCAAGCTTAGTGGTGTTTCCAATTTTTTCCCTGCTTCCTTCTGATACCGAAAACAATTTTAATAACTTCTGAAAACATATTTTGGAGATCATACAAACAACAACAAATTTCTAGTTCCTGTTGCATAGTACAGATTATTTATGGGGAGGATTTTCAAAGGTGCTGATAGATTCAAGCATGATAGGAAGAAGGGTAAAGATTTTTGAACAATTTTTTTGCGGTACAGAATTTGAAAATGGCTTTGAAAAAAGCAAACATTTTACAACATACTTAAAGCTTTTTCGTCTGACACTCCTCAGAGCATAAAACGTCAGAATAAGGTTCCGAAACAAACACGTTTGAAAAATATATACCCAGTTGTGGATCGAAATAGGCCAATCAGAAAAACGCAAGCACAAGACCGGTATAGTTGACCAATCAGTGCCGCAAGCCTAAAGAAAAATTACCAATGGAGTCCAAGAGAGAAAACGAACTCCTTTTGTCTACACAATGGCGGCTTTTCGTTTTTATGTAGATTGACTCCAAAACTGCTAGATGGAAGGACGACCGGGCTCTGCCAATTATCCGAAACATGTCGTCATTATAGAGTTTTGCACAATCTGGGTTGTCTAAAAGATGTTGACCAATGGCAGAATCACTTGTTTTAACAGTGTTTCTAGACCTACAAGATCGAGCCGCCATTGTGTAGACAAAAGGAGTTCGTTTTCTCTCTTGGACTCCATTGGTAATTTTTCTTTAGGCTCGCGGCACTGATTGGTCAACTATACCGGTCTTGTGCTTGCAATTTTCTGATTGGCCTATTTCGATCCACAACTGGGTATATATTTTTCAAACGTGTTTTTTCGGAACCTTATTCTGACGTTTTATGCTCTGAGGAGTGTCAGACGAAAAAGCTTTAAGTATGTTGTAAAATGTTTGCTTTTTTCAAAGCCATTTTGTAAAGATTTTTGTTAAACGGGATTAGATGTGATTTGATATCATGTACTCATTTCGCTGCAAGCATTTCATAAATCTTCATGAATGCATTTATGAAAGAGCAGTTGATGCACAGCAATATGTAAACATTGTCTTCTTACCTATATACATAGCTAGGCATGCCAATATTACCCACTGTACTGAACGCTACTCAAACGGAGGCCACATCAAATAGGGCTTTATTTCCTTTCGGGTCAGACGATGCTGAAGACTTGTGCTTTGACCTGATAGCAAAAGTTTAACTTCATCTCTATCCTTCTTTCGTGGGTGGATTTTTCCCTGTCAATAGAGCAACCAAAAGATTCATTGCAATTTTTACAGCCATTTTAAAATCAATAAGAAAAGCTTACCGTTTGCCATAACACAGTTCAATTCAATTCAAAAGGCAATTTTTATCACAAAACCGAAATCAACTTGCCTGATATTGTTACAAAATCTACACATCATTTCACTTCATCTACATGCTTGACAATCGATGTTAATCCCTTGTTGAAGCAAACACCACATTCATAATTGCACTGTCTTGTAAAATGGTGGCTAACGCTCTCTGTAACTTTGATTGTAGCAGCGGTGTCACAAATTTTGGTGCCTTCAAAATCATTTCACAGGTCAGGTTTCCTGTCCTTTCGGCGACCAAAAACCCAAAAAACCTAGAGAAGAAGAACGAGCCCATTATATAGTTAATCTGCACTTCATGAGCTGAGAAAAATAGTGGACGTTGGATAATTCCTGTCTAGATAACGTGAAAGAAATATCATTCAAAGACTGAAATTCAAACAGAAGGCTACTGGATTAAGCTGCTGCAAGAAAGTTGGTGCATGGTTAAAGCTTTGAATTCCCAATTCATTTACATTAATTCATCAAATCAAAGATGAAGATTTGAAAAATTTATAAAAGAAACATTTTGTTGTAGATTAATGCAGATCTCTTTGGCTTGCATCTCGCAAAGAAAGACATAACTCAAATCTGTTTCTTTTGAATTTTTCTTTGGCTCAATTACAATATATGTTAAAAGAGTAAAGGAAAAAATAAAAGTCATTTGAATTCTTTGAAGTAAAGACTACTGTTTACTGTCATTCATGAATTGCTTCACGAGCTGTGAATGGTTTGGTATGAAGAATAGAACGGTTCTAAGTTGCTACTTTCAATTTTCTTATTATGTTTTATGCTTAAAGTGATCATCAGGCAACTCCTATATTACTCTTTCTAAAAGCTTCATGTAAGGATATTTTGCAACATGCTTTTTATGAAAATTCCTCTAAACATTCTGTCTAGTGTCCAGTCTTTATGTGCTTGCTTAGTGGAATCGTTAGCAACAATACGGTTTATATTAAGATGCGCTGTTGTCTATTTGTCTTTTTCTGATATCTGCTGGACGTACTGTTACTTTGGAAAAAGAGAGATAAGGATTAGCATAATTCACTACCTTTTAATGAGTTTTATGAAAAGTAGACACAGAAGGACTTTAACTTACAATAAAAGAGGTCTGATATTCATTAACAAATTTAAAAAATAGGTAATAAAGAGGTGAGTGCAAGCATTGACAAAAAGTTGCATCACAGAAAGGGAAAAATAAACTTTTGGACAACAGCATCAATAGAGTTTTCAAAATTGAAGCAAATAAGAAAAAGTTTAGAGGAGCAAGCAAAAAGGCTCTTTAACGAGAGGTAAAATGTGATTCCGATTCGTAGGGGAAAGAAAAAATGGAATGAAAAAAGAGGGAACGTAGGACGGTAGCAATAAAGAGTAAAGGCAGAAAGATAAATTGAATCTGAGGGCAATGTCAGTAAGAGAGCATTGGATTCAAAGAAATTGAGAACAGGGAAGATTGACTGAAAGCAAAAGAGAAAAACAAGGCTAGAGTTAAAAGACACTAGACTGGTCTCTGCTAAGATTAAATCCTTAGGAACTTAATGTCTTCATCAATCAGGTCCTTAATGAATTTGACATCACATTCGTTTTTAAGAACAACAACTAAAGGTAAGATATCACGTATACAATCAATCTGACGTCACAAACGGTTTTGATTGCTATAAAAGGGGATGCGTACAGCAAGAGATTACTTTGTAAAGAGTATCGTTATCTAAGCGGTGTTCTTCAGCAATCTTCTACAAGTTGTGAATACAGTTTGTACAAAAGATCTACGTGTATCTACGTGAGCTGTTGTTGGTGATTTGTGCGTTACTTACATCGGATTATGATCAACATGTCGTTGAAAAGTGAAGAGAAAACGGCCGGTGGTGACTCGACTTTGGTGAAGGAGCTAATAAGCGAACTGGAGACGTCGAGGAAAGAAGCGAGCAAGCTAAAAGAACTGAACGGAGTTTTGGTGAAGTGAGTGCAAATTGTCGATTCTTCATAAAGTTTAATACCTTTTTGCTTTTAACGAAATAATTTTGAAAGTATTGAACGAGGATCAAGATACATTTTATCCTAAGTTTCTTTGCCTTAATGTGAAACCTCAACTGCAAGTAAATGTTTTCTGTCGAGCATCGACAACAAAAAATTATATGAGTTTCTTTTTTTATTCCAGAAAATCCAAGGACCGAGAGAGAGCATTCAAGTTAGAGAAGGATCAGTGCAAAATGGAGGTCAGCATGGGTTACCAATACAGTTTCTTATAAGAAAGTGATACCAGAAACTTTCATTAATACTCCATGTTCCTATAGAGCTTAATGTTTTACTTTTGCTGTATCGATAAACGATTTCCAAGGAATCTTTTAGACAAAAAATAATTTTGGATATATTTTCTGATCCTAGATAAATGATCTTAAAATGCAAATGAGTGGCTTGACGGAAGTACTAAACTATCAACAAGACATGGCGGATGAGTTGGTACAACGCGAGCCAGAGAAAGTCAAGAAATTGAAACGTCAGAAGAAGGAGTTGACTGACAATTGTCAAGAGAAGGAGAAGCAGTTAGAAGGAATGAAGAAAAGTTTACAAGAAATGAAAGTTGCCTTTGAAAGCAAGAAAACCGAAAACAAAGAAATCAAAGAGGCAATGCTGGAATTGAAAGGCGAAAACATCAAACTCCTCAGTGGGAATTCTTTACTTGAAGGTCGTCTTGAAGAGATAGAAAATAACCTTTTCAAAAAAGAAGACGAAATTTCGGATCTCAAACATCAGATAGAAGAGCTTAAAAACAAAATGCAAAAAGACCAGACATGCATTGCTCGACAAGCATCAATCATTAATAACCAGGAGGCAACGATCGAGCAGATGGAGGTTGATGCAGTCAAAAAGGGTCTGAGAAAATGGGAGCTAAAGCAAGAAATGAAGGAAGCCAACACCAAAGTGGTAAAAGAAGTGGCTGAAATTACTGTAAAGAACGTCGTCAGGGAAGCAGGAGACAAGGCTCGAATTTTGAATCTGGAAAACAAAAATATCTCACTCAGGTCAGAAATTGAATCTTTGATGCAGAAAACAGAAAGGCTGGAGAAATTAATTACCGAGCTGCAGAACAATGCACAAAACATGGCAGCCACAGCTGAATCAAAGATTAGAGAAATGGCTGACAAAATTCAAGAAGCCACTAAGAGTGCGGAAACTTCAGAAAAGAGAGCAAACGAGCTTGAATCATGTCTCAACGAGACTACTGAATCATTTACAAATGCTACGGAGCAAATCGAAATCACAATACAAGAAAAAGATGCCCTTCTTGTCAGCCTGAAGGAGAAGGACCGGGCTTTGAAGTGGCAGCTCCGTGAAAACAAGCAAATGAGGTATGAGATTGACATTCAAGACATGTGGATCGAAAACATGGCAGCGAGGCTTAAAAACATTGCACAGATTTGCTTTGATACACCAGAGCTTAATGGGGACAGTGAGGAGAGGTTGGATCAAATGATCGAAAGAATACAAGGGATGCAGGAAACATTGGCAAAAGTGGAAGTGAAAAAGAAGCCTTTTGTGAAAAGACTTTTTAAAAGATTTCGTAGTGCAAACAGACTTTAACAAATATAAGACAACGTTAACATCCATATAGTATTTAAACTTTTTTCTAAGTATTGTAATTGGTTAAAATTTTGTTTGGAAAAAAAGATTTTCTTTGAAAAAGTTTTGTATATTTTTGTCTCTCTCTTTCTGGCTCAGTGTGGATATTGCTAAGCTGCATTCACTATTGTGATTCAATTCAGTTTCGTTTGAGTCGTTTCAGTATTATTTTCTAACAATCAAGCCTATTTATTCTTCCAAAACTCCTTTGGAAAAGATTATAACAACACTTCAAACACGGTATCTGTTTAAAAAGGCAGAGAGATATGTGGGGGGCGGGGGCTAGTTGAAAAAAATTCCAAACGAAAGTCTAGGTGATGCAAAATGTTATTATACAAGAATCTCATTCTACAAAGCAAACTTCAAAGATTTTGTTGCGTTTTAAAAGCAGAAGACTCGAAATGGAACTTATTTTTTTTTAATGCCACCTTCGCCTTAAATAACATTAAATTCAAGCTTAGTGGTGTTTCCAATCTTTCTCCTTCTACTTTCGAAAACAATTCTCATAACTTCTGAAAACATATTTTGTAAATCATACAAACGACAACAAATGTCTAGTCCCTGTTGCAAAGTGTAGATTATTTATGGGAAAGATTTTCAAAGGTGCTGAGAGATTAAAGCATGATAGGATGAAGGGTAAAGAGTTTTGTCAAACAAGATCCAATGTGATTTGATATCATGTAACTATTTCGCTGCAAGCATTGCATAAATTTTCGTGAATACATTTATGAAAGAGCAGTTGATGCACAGCAATATGTAAACGATGTCTGCTTACCTATAAACATAGCTAGCCATTTCAATATTACCCACTCTGTTGAACGCTATTCAAACGGAGGCCACATCGAATAGGGTTCCATTTCCTCTCGGGTCAGAAGGTGCTGAAGACTTGTGCTTTGACCTGATAGCAGAAATTTCACTTCATCTCATTCCTTCTTTTGTGGATAGATTTTTCCCTGTCAAGAAAGCAACCAAAAGTTTCATTTCAATTTTTACAGCCATTTAAAAATCAATATGAAAAGCTTACCGTTTGCCATAACATA
The DNA here is from genome assembly GCF_013076305.1 of Rhopilema esculentum. Next base: position 6,868,651 of record NW_027019301.1, on the reverse strand, counting down.
GTTCAATTCAATTTATAAGGCAATTTTTATCAAAAAACAGAAAGCAACTCGCCTGATATTGTTACAAAATCTATACATTATTGAATAAATAAAAATAATAAGCTAACTTAAGTTTTATTCTTGATTTTGAATAGCAAAAAGCAACGGGGATGCATATTACCAAACTTCTAGTAAAAGGCAATATATGTTCTTTTAGATTTAAGTTGTTTGTTTTATTGAAAAACATCTTACCAATGACAACATAATGACTGGATGAATTAAAATTACGAAGCATGGTCAAGGGTCAACATTTTCTTAAACAGCTTCATAATCTCCCGATTTGTTTAATGTTTTCTAGGCCTAAACCTTCGACTACTACAAAATATTCAAATTATGTTTAAAATCAAATGACATAAAGCATTGTTCCATCTTGCAACTAAAGACTGATGCAAAAATGTTTCTATCTGAAAAAGCATCCTCTCCTAAACAGTACCCTGGGGCGGTTTTGATTCCAATTCAACTTCATCTACATGCTTGACAATCAATGTTTGTCTCTTTTAAAATCAAAATTATTGATTTGATTACAATTAAAGTTAATCGTCTTTCTAAATTTGGTGCATTGCTTTGAATTTTCAATTCATTACATTAACTCACTATAGAAAAGGTGAAATTCAAAGATGGAAAAACTAATAAAACCAAACGATTTATTTCGATGCAAACGATTTATTTAGATCTCTATGACTTACATCTCACAAAAACACACCTTATTTCGAATCTGATTTTCTTGTTTCTGGTTAAAGAAGACAACTCGAAAACCAGGTTGTGTTGAGCAGAGATGAACTTGTATTCTTGTATTTATCTCGCTAGTTTTCAAGGTAAGGATAATCTGCAACATGCTTTGCATGGAAAATCACCTACATCCTCTATCTAGTGTCCAGTCTTTGTATGTTTTAATTGTTATCGTTAGCAACAATATGGTTTATACTAAGGTGCCGGGCTGCTTGTTCCATTTTTCTGACCTCTGCTGGCCGTACTGTTAACTTACAGTTATATAATTTCACCACAGAAGTACATATATTTTCGAAAAAATTTTGGATTCCAGAATCATTTAGCCACTGTCTTGGAGGATAATTGAGTACTGTAGAGCAAGGAATACAGGTAAATCGGTCTTCACAAGATAGCGTTAAAATAAAAAAGGTTAATGTGAGCAGGTCATATGATTTAGCACCAGATGCAAAGGAAAGGTCGTATTAGGTCTCTTTCATTCTTTATTCTTCATTTCTCCCAATGTATATCCTTCCAAGAGGTGATAGCTCTAACATATTTTCCCTTGCAGGCGGCGACATAGAATTGTGAGGAAAAAACCTTTGCCAAATGAAAAAGAAAAAGAACTGGGCTATCAAGCATTTTTGAAAACTTCTTAACGACATAAATTACCTGAACGAAAGTACTTTCCATGTTATCGAGGTGCAATTCACCTTTGAGTAAGGATTTCCCGATTTTTACTATAGAGTGATTTGTATCCTGGGTACCAGAGCCTCATGAAAACCGGGGGTACAGTATTGTGAAAGGCTAATCCTTACTCAATAAGTTCTTCTGTGATTTGCTTCTAAAAATATTTCTGAGACTAAAGAATGGAGACTCTGGCACCCAGGGTGAGTGATTTGCTGCTCGGATTTTGTCAGTTAAAATCCGAATCTTCAATAACCAAATTTGGTTACGGAATTTGGTCAATATTGGTCATAAATTATATCTTTATATGATATTGAAGACCGGATCAGTGAGTGCTAATTTTTTGCCTCAAGTTTGAAAATTTTGTCCCAAACATTTGAAACATTTGAAAACGAGAACAGGGAAGTCGATCAATACCATTGCTTTCGACCAGTAGATGCTCACTTTAAAATAGGAATTTATTATTAGAATTCGCTGAAAAGAATACAATTCCCTGTGAACTTGAAGCATTAAGATTATAAAAAATTTTCCTTCCTGCGGCAACTCTAATAATAAAGGAAGGAACTTTCTCAGGAAGGAACTTTGTTTTGCACTTGCTCTAATCTACCGATCTATAGGGCTGCGAAGTGCCAGGGACGATCACAGTATGTATGAGAGAATAGAGACAATATAAAAGTGCATTAAGCAAGAAGCATTAAGATTATAAAAAATTTTCCTTTCTGCGGAAACTCTAATAATAAAGGAAGGAACTTTCTCAGGAAGGAACTTTGTTTTGCACTTGCTCTAATCTACCGATCTATAGGGCTGCGAGGTGCCAGGGACGATCACAGTATGTATGAGAGAATAGAGACAATATAAAAGTGCATTATAAACATCTTTCCAGCTAAGGCAAAAGTTCTGAGCTTTTTCTGCCCCTCTCCCTTACATTTACATGAAATACTGCTATTTTATTAAAATAAATCAAAGAAATTTTGTCATTCTCCCCCCTCTAGAGTTCATTCGCCACGGCACCTCTGAACAGCATCAAGAGGGGTTTCGAAAATTAAGCGAATAAGAGAACATTGGAAGGAGTGTACTCAGATGCATTCTCGAATTGAAGAAAACTGAACTAAACTATAAAGACTTTAATAGCTCAAAAAGCTCTTCAATGAAAGCAAAAATTGGATTCCGATTCAAAGGTGTAAGGGAACAAGGGAAAGGAAAAAAGGAATGAACCTAGGGTTATAGAAATGAAAACAAAAGAAAGGGAAAAATTGAATGGAACTAAAAGAGCACTGGATAAAAACAAAATGAGAAGATGGAGTCTTTGATAATGTTAAGCCTTAGGTACTTGACGTCCTCAGCATGAATTTGACAAGGTTAGTAATGAATTTGACATCACATTCGTTTTTAAGACCAACAACCAAAGGTAAAATATCACGTATACAATCAATCTGACGTCACAAACGCACTTGATTGCTATAAAAGGGGATGTGTACAGAAAGAGATTACTTTGCGAAGTATATCGTTATCTAAGCGGTGTTCTTCAGCAATCTGCTACAAGTTGTGAATATAGTTTGTAGAAGAGATTTACGTGTATCTACGTGAGCTGTTGTTGGTGATTTGTGCGTTACTTACATCGGATTATGATCAACATGTCGTTGAAAAGTGAAGAGAAAATGGCCGGTGGTGACTCGACTTTGGTGGAGAAACTGATGAGCGAACTGGAGACGTCGAAGAAAGAAGCGAGCAAGCTAAAAGAACTGAACGGAGTTTTGGTGAAGTGAGTGATAATACATCTTTCTAATTAAAATACAGTGATTAAACTAAACTAATTGAAATAAAGTGAAGTTTTGTAGGACTCGCAGATTAACAGTTAGACTGAGTAATAAAAATTAAGAGAAAGTAAAACTGATTCTAATTTGAAAGCAGTTTCTGATTCTCAAGTTAATATGATATAAAAAAACACAAGTTAAAATTCGTCTTTCAATTTTGACTATTTCTTAAAGAGCTAATAGAGAAATGACAACATAATAAAACATATCTTTTTCAGGAAATCCAAAGATCGAGAGATGGCTTTAAAGATGGAGAAGAACCAGTGCCAAGTGGAGGTGAAAATTCTACACGAATTAAAGCATTTGTCAGTAGCACTAGGCCCTCTTTTATTAATGTTTTTAATCACATCTTTCAATTCGTTAAATTTGCCGGACTTGTTCAAACTCATAAGCATTTTTTAGAATTGGTCTTTCTACATCATATTCCATCTGCACTTGGAGGAAACTCAACGAATATTGTTTATTATCGCAGATCAATGATCTCAAAATTCAAATGGAGGGCTTGACGGAAGTACTAAACTATCAACAAGACATGGCGGATGAGTTGGTACAACGTGAGCCAGAGAAAGTCAAGAAATTGAAACGTCAGAAGAAGGAGTTGACTGACAAGTGTCAAGAGAAGGAGAAACAGTTAGAAAAAATGAAGAAAAGTTTGCAAGAAATTAAATTTGCCTTTGAAAGCAAGGAAACAGAAAACAAGGAAATCAAAGAGGCAATACTGGAATTGAAAGGCGAAAACATCAAACTCCTCAGTGAAAATTCTCTACTTGAAGGTCGTTTTGAAGAGAAAGAAAATAACCTTTTCAAAAAAGAAGAAAAAATTGCTGATCTGGAACTTGAGATAGTAGAGCTTAAAAACAAAATGCAAAAAGACCAGACATGCATTGCTCGACAAGCATCGATCATTTCTAACCTTGAAGCAACGATCGAGCAGAAGGAGATTGATGCAGTCAAAAAGGATCTGAGAATATGGGAGCTAAAGCAAGAAATGAAAGAAGCCAACACCAAAGTGATAAAAGAAGTGGCTGAAATTACTGTAAAGAACGTCATCAGGGAAGCAGGAGACAAGGCTCAAATTTTGAATCTGGAAAACAAAAATATCTCACTCAGGTCAGAAATTGAATCTTTGATGCAGAAAACAGAAAGGCTGGAGAAATTAGTTGCAGGACAATGCACAAAACATGGCAGCCACAGCTGAATCAAAAATCAGAGAAATGGTTGACCAAATGCAGAGAACAAACGAGAGGGCACAGCTTTCAGAGGAAAAGGCAAATGAGATAGAAAAAGGCCTTGTTTACATAAATTTAGCATTTGCAGGCGCTCAGGAGCATATCGTGGTGATGAATCAAGAAAAAGAGGCGGTTTTGGAGAAGCTACGAGAAAGAGATCAGGCTTTGAACAGGCAATTGAATGTAAATAATCAACTGAGACAAGACATTGATACTCGTAATGACCTAATACAAAAACTCGGAGAACGAGTGAGTGGTTTCGTCAAAATTTTAATTGGTGAACCAGGGGCCACTGAGGGTATCATCCATAAGGTGGATCAAATGAAGGGAAAGATAGACAGTATTCAAGAGAATGTTTTGAAAATAGAAGCAAAAAAGAAGAGCTTTGGAAAAAGAATGTTGGTAAGATTTCGAAAGGTGAAGTAAACTGGAGAGTTGAAGGAACCCAAATATTAGATTCGACAAGACTATAAACAATTTTGATATCTTTGTTAAGTTTTTTTATTAGAGAAAGTTTTTTATGATGTTTGTTTGAGAGAAAAATTCGATGCCTTTAATTTGAATTATATCTCTATCACGTGCCAAAGGTTTTGACTTGAATTTCACAAAATACCAACTAAAAATATACAAATGTTGAAAGGTAGGGATGTTGTTGGTTTTTTGCAGAAGTTATCGATAAGCAGAACTAGTCCATGGTACCGTTCCAAGTGAATTACAATAATGCCTAAATGTTTACATACCAAGAATTGTGTTCTGTTTATAATTTCTGGGTTTGTTAAAAGCATGGAGACAGGAAGGTAAAGGGTAAATGGAAATATGGTGTCTCAAGTTTTTTGAAACGTTATATTACTGGTGGACCATGGATCAAGCAGACGAAAGTGTTTGGTCCTGACTTTTAAATGGTTTTGTTAGAGTTGTATCAACGACCGATTGCTTGTTAGTGGTATAGCCGAGATCATTTCAAGCTATTGTATAGTAGTCACGTCCAAATCACGAGAGGACGCCTGATCACTATGACTCAATGCCTTTAGATTCTTCATGTTATGATCTTCTTCCTTGAACAAGTTAGCGCCAGAGGCAAATAAAATGACCTCTGAGTTGTATAAAGTAGGTGGCAACGATGAGGGTGAAGAGAGAGAAAAATGAAAGATTGAGAAAAAAGCATTGAAAAGAAAACAGAAGGAGCGCTAAAAGAGCAGAGTAGAAAGAGCAAATTGAGGTAAAGAGAAGAGTAGAATTCAATGACTAGCTGAAAGACATAAAGAAAGAGAAAATAAAATATAGTAATGCTGAAGGATGAAAATTTGCACTAAAAAATAATTACCTAGACCCCTCCGTGGTATTCAAAAAGTATGTAGATCCTAATTTTCTAATTCACCTTTGCTTCTCAACACAACCCTGCCTTATTCATTGTATGTTTCTCTTTAATTTACATATGGGTCACTGGCTCGGGTTTCAAACTTATTGGAGGTGGCATCGGTCGAAAAAAGTGATGAAAGGAGAGCAAAGTACAGAATGGTATTGCAAAAAAATATTATCATATTAGCAAACCAACTACAAAAAATTCCAATACTCTCGAATACCAAATAATTGTCATCCTACATATCAATTTTTGAAAAAATTCCAATCCCCCCTTCCCAATTTTTGAAAAATTGGCATGATTGTGAACAGTACATATAAAAACGTCAGTAAAGTTTATTTCACAGAGAGCTCTGTTAGAGAGTCCATGCCAGAATGGATGAAAGTGTTAAAACAGGGAGAAAGTGTGTCTCTGAAAGCTAATACTTAAACTTAAATCAGATTCAAACTAAAATGAATAAATATAAAATTTACATTTACAGTTACAGTTCCGAACGACATTCAGTTTGGTTAAGTATTTGATGACATAGGATTTCAAAGTGTTTATTCTTCCTCTGGCCAAAAAACAAAATTTTGTAAACCTTCCACAAAAGAACAATGGAAACAAAACATGTTCTGAGAGTGATTGCTGAAATTAATTTTCAAACAGTTTTCATTGACCAATTCAGTGGGATTCTGCATTTTGATGAACAGCTCTCCCATGTTATTCAGATCAAAGGAAAATTGGTTCCCCAACTTTACAATAAGCCTTTCTCAATGAAAAATGATTGCATATCATAACATAACATAAAATAATTTGAATAGAGTTGATTTGAGTAGAATCGCAGAAACATTTGAGACATATGGCAGCTACTTGAAGAAATTTGAAGCAAGCAATAGGGTAGACAATGACTCCAGGACTTCAATCTACCATTATTTGATTTTGAGGCTATACATACATTGACATATTAACCATTGTTTAACACTCATTAGTATATGTATATCATTAGTGTGTGACTCCAAAAACAATGAATCTAAAGAATTAAAGTAGTTCTACTCCAGCCTCTTGTTTGGCTGATCAAGTAATAAAAATGTTTAATAAACAAGTAAGACAAATTGGCCATAGGCATCCTATGAGGGAGGGCCTGGAGAAGAAATAGACAAAACCAGGCTGGTATAACCTGAATAGAGTCAAGCAAAAATTTAAAAGGCAAATAACAAGCAAAAGTGTGAACTGCAAATTTTTGATATGGGGTCCTTAAAATTACCAAGGAAACATGAACATGTCATTGAAAGATAGACAGCATCTTTCATATCTACGCAGTAAAATACAATTGCATGCATCACTGCCATGCCTTTAAAAATACATGAATTAAATTTCACCTTGCTTCTCTAAGAATCTTTTGTCTAATAAATGTTAATTTTTGTAACCATCTTTCTGTACGCAAGTTCTGGTCTATCAATAGACTGGGTCCAAAGAGGTCATCATCATCTTTTGTGGCTTTTGAACCATTAGTCGGTACAATTCTACTGGAAGGTGCAGGTGTAAAAGTTGATGTGGATGATCCAAATATGGCATTTTCATGACTGTCACTTTTAGTTGACATCTGATAGTTTTGGCTATTATCGTTTTGTGTGACAGGTTCCTTTTTGTTCATATTTGAGACGAAAGTTTGTTGATGGAAACCTTGGGCTTCAATCTCTGCTATTTTCTCCTTATCAACATCAAATGTTGCTGAATTTGCAGAACATAATTCCGACAAATTGCGGCTACTAGTCTCAATAAGATTTGCAACGCGCTCTTTCAAAGATATTTTCCCATCCTTTTCAGCAGTGACATCCTTGCGTATGTCTGCACTTGTCTCTTTCTTATTATGTCCGTCTTTGTTTCTCTCTTCCTTCTCTCTACGCCTTCTTTCTTCCGGCGAGCGACTTTTAGATCGATCTCTTCGTCTTTTGTCACTAGGTGAACGACTCCTTGATCGATTACGCCGACTATACTGTGACTTTTCTGCACGTTTTTCAGCTCGTGAACTCGATCGGCTGTGACTACTTCCATGGCCTGACGACCTATAATGGGTGCTACCGCTCTTGTGCTTACGGCGATCTGAATTTGCGCTCCGTGATCTTGACCTAGACCTTCTGCGTTTCTTTTTATTATCACGTTTCCGCCGGTCATAATCAGATTCATCGCTAGAAGAGTGTTTTCTTCTACTTTTTTCACGGCTGCGGCTTCGGCTGCGCGCCATTTTCTTCGCTCATTCAAAATAACCTCCATTTTACAATTGCCTCGCTTTAAATTTGACTTAATTTGGGTCGAGGTTGTTCCAAAATGATGTTGATTTTTCATCGATCACTCTTGATCAAAAGGATAGAAAAAGCAGCAGTTAGCTTTCTTGTGAAAAAGGTACCATCAGTTTTTTTATAAATGCATCTGTTCTATGTAATTTAGTATCAAATTTTCGTTAAAAAGGTCCTCTACAGACTTAATGCTCTTTTAAAGTCACACCCTCCCTGGTTTTTAATTCCCCTTGAACTGAATTTTTTAAATTGTAAATTAGGTCCATGTTCCTAATCCTTCATCGATTATGCCACTCAACATGACATTCCTCTACATCATTTACATCACTGCATACAATACTAGGACATTCCTTCTTATATTATTTACTTCATACATCTACAGGGGCGGATCTAGAAATTATTCTGAGGGGTTCTAAAACGTAAGGCTTGGTAACCCAGGGTGTTGCTATGCACAAACTCCGTACCCCTGCTAATAAGCCATAATGAAATGAAAGTCTTCCATAAACTAAAAAGCCTGGATGCCTTGATTTATATAGTAATTTTTGGTTTCAGCTTTTATGCCAATTGAACGCAATTTGCAGCTTGCCCCTCTTATATTCACTTAGGGTACAAAAGTATAGAAACTGTAGTCAAATATGATATGATGGCCCGCAGTGGCAAAAGGCCCGAGCCCACAAATTTTCAAAGCAAAATTTAATTTTTGACTCTTTGCAGCCATTTATTAGAACTTGATCAGCTTGACCAAAAAAAAAAACGTGGCTGGTGGAATGAAGCCCTTGAAGTGCAGTGCAAAAGTTGAACACAGGGATTCAAACACAGCATGCATCAACATATGACGCCAAACCAAACAAAAAAGGCCCTGAACGTTTCGCTATGAGCCTGGCGTTTTGAGTATTTTTATGTATTTGAAATTCTTAGAGAAAAAAGTATTCGCAGGAATATAAGTAGGTATAAAAAGGAAACCCCTTTTGGTCAATAATAGTAAGGGCAAGTTTTTGAGATGTTTTTCATGTAGTTCTTGAATGATTAAAAAAAGAATAACAAGGGCTCGGGCAAGCTTTATCCTCTGAATATAAATCATACCTCATGGTCTATGAATAAGACGTGAAACACGGAGTTGAAACTTGAAACCGTTCTGTTATATAAACCAAAGCGTTTACAAGTTCTGCCGTTACAGCATCGAGCATCAGGTAAAGATCGTCAAAAGATCCACGAAAACATATTGCAAATTTGCGCCTAAGCATTCGTCGCGTGCTGTATCATAATTCAACTCCCCCTGGTCAACCTCAACTCCCCCTGTTCAAGCTCAACTCCCCCTGGTCATAAAACCACTTATACATTTGACTGTAGATTGAAGCGAAGAAACTCCCCCTGGTTTGTCGGTATTCTTTGATGTTTTGGATTTTTGAAATCCATGGGTTCTCGCGCCAAAGTTTAGAACCCCTCGATCTGGCACCGTGATTGGCTAGATTCACTTCCACGGGTGCAGAAACTCGTATAATTTACAGGCCACGGGTTCCTTAAGTGGCTGGATATAAGAGGAGACAATGCTTTCCAAGTCTGTAGAATGCTATACAGGTCAACCAGGGGGAGTTTCATAACACTTCAATGCATGGACTGAAATAACAATGTTGAACAGTTGTGAGACGGGGCATTGAAGTGGAAATAACAATTTCAGGAGATGTGCATACTTCCCGGTATTATTTAAATGGTTTAAATAATAATAAACAAAATTGCGGTAGAATAAGCTTTAATCCCCAAAAAGTTTTTTCTCAAATCTGAGGGGTGCTCGAGCCCCCTTCGCACCCCACTGGATCCGCCCCTGCATCTAAGCCACATTAACACTTCCTCTCCCCAGTCCAACAAGTCTAGATCTCTCTTTCACCTTTTCATCGTCATTACATTATCCTAACACATCCTTTTTCAGAACATTTATTTTTAGCCCGTCAATTTGTATAGGCTATTAGGATTTTGATTTTTAAGTAGTTTTCATAGCTCCCAACTTTTTAGAAGTCATAATAGGGTCAGGTATAATATACATAGATAAAATTCAGAAACAAAGCAAAACGGCGATGAGAATCCAATTTTGTCAGTAAAATTTTCCAAAATAAATTAAATTAAATGAATACTAATATTTCGCCCCGGCATACAAGGCTTCATCCGAGTAAAAATGATTATTTGTTTGATTGGAAATTTATCTCACAACATTGGATTCTTGTCGCTGTTTTGCCTTGTTTCTGAATTTTATCCTCATATTTATAGTATTCTCATTGCAAGATTTAGAGAATCCGGCGGACAGCCTATCCTGCATTATCCTTTCACACATAATATACATATGAACCTATACATTCTGAAGAAGCTCATCACGAAACACAGGAGCAGCACCATGGGGTGGAATGGGGTGGACTGAGGTGGACATGTTATCCCACTTTTTTTAAGATTGACCTTCTAATTTTTCTAAAGCTGGATTAAAAACATAGGGGGAGGGGGGAGGATGTTAGTTTTCTTCTCTGAGATCAGAACTATTTTCATTTTGATGGTCAGTTAATCTTTTCAGATATTAGCTGACATAGAGTATGATGTATTGGAACATCAGTTTTGTAAATAGTGAGAAACTAAGATGAAGATGATCTATAAAACACAGCTTTATCACGCTAAACAGTTGGTTCTCAGGGTGTGGTGTTTGCCTTCCTTCCTTGTTCAAGGTTTTTGGCAATAATTAATTTTAAAACTTGTACCCAAACTTTTTTAGGCTGTAAGGATAGTATAGTTGCAGCCCCACCTGTTACCGCTGCATCACCTTTGATCCTCAATATCAGGCAAAAGGTTGGAATACCTTGTTCAAATTAGCATCTATCAAGATGTGGGAGATAAAATAGACAAAGGAGTCTCGTTAATAAGTTTAAAACCATTGCTAGCTAAAAAATGCCACTGTAATTAGCTTTTATATTATTAGTTTTTATATATGTATTGAGAATTTCAAATATGTCAAACTTGGTTACCATTAAGGACCACAATTTCACGAATGGCGTTGCACCAGTTTCTTACCCAGACCACTTATCAGCTCCACCCCTTCATTGTCCACCCTACTATTTTGGAGCCTGGCCAAAATGTTAGTCAAGTTGTTTTTTACTGATCTGATCTATACATTATATATGTACCTTTGTGCGTATGGCAGGTCAGCTTTTTAGCTAACATAGATATATGTAAATGCTATGATTTATAATTTTAATTGCATTGTGGCTCAGCGGTGTTTATAAGAGTTTATAAGAGTCTGACTTGCAAATCACGGGTAACTTGGGAGCTATATGAGTTCTAGCTCAAATGACATTTTGGCTCCATTTTCCCACATGTTAAAAAGTACTCTTTGAACAATTTTTTCAATGGATTTGGATGGATAATTTGGTGACAGCAAGGGCAAATAATGCTTTAGCCAATCAGCATCACTTTTTCAACCAACTTTCGTCAATATTATTTGCACTTCACATGCAAAGTTTTGACACCAAAACACAGGAGAACATGTTGAAAATTTAAGCCTGCTTTCTAAAAGCATGTTGAAAATTAATCCCACCACTCCAGCCTCTTATAATATCCCCCATTAAATTAGGAGGTTTGATAAAAGAACTTGCAGCAGGAATACAAGATAGGATAATTAACAACACATTACCAGCATATATATGTAATATAAATATGCTGAAAGACAAGGTTCCTGTAGGAGAGAAAATCTCAATAAAGATTTTATCCTGTACCCAGTTTTTCAGCAACTTGGTAAGTCAAGTTTCATAACCAGCCTAAGAGTCAGCAAGAGTCAAGCTATATGAACATGTGATAGCATCATACAAAGCAATAATTTGTGATCCTATGCCTGTGAATTCTGTTAATGGATCAAGTTATTTTGTAACATTAATTGAGGATTCTTCAAAGTACACCCAGATATCATCAAGCAGAAGAATGATGTCTTTGAAAAAGTCAAATAACTGGTTACTCTAATAGAGAACATCACTGCAAAACAATGCAAAGATCCTGTGAAACATTTGTGGCGGTGAATACCCCTCAGAGGTGTAAGATGGCTATTTGAAGAAAAAGGAAATGTTTACAAAAAATAGTTGCTAATGATGTAGCAAATAAGTAACACTGCAACACGTCGAGAACAAACAACAATGAACACATATAAATTAAATGTGGTAAGATTTTGCCCTGGCATACGGGGTTCATCAGAGCAAAAGTAGACGGACTAAAAATGTACAAATTTATATGAGACGATGGTGGTGTTGGATTGATTGATGTGGAATGTGGAGAGGCAACGAGAGTAGAAAAGGAAAGGATGGCAAACACTCTCCCATTTGTCGTTAAGTTAAAGTAATGGTGTTATAGTAAGGTAGTTTATGGAGTTTTCTGGGCTGCTGAAATGGTCTGCAACATCAGCTTTGTCTACTTTTTCGTTGATAATGTCTCGTCTGTGTTTGTTAAATCTGTCTTTCAGTCGCTTGCTTGTTTGTCCAATGTATTGACAGTTCTTATGACCATTAGTTAAACAGCGTTTGTATTGAAATGTGTCAAGGGCCTTTCTGTAGTTGCAGTCCAGTCTTTGTTTTATGTCGTAGTTTTTGTCAGTGTTAGTAAATTTAAATGTTGTAGTACCGTCTGTGCTTTATTGGCATGTTATGCAGTTATGTTGCGAGTGGCATTTGTAAATGCCTCTGGAATCAATTGGTGTGTCACTTTTTATTCTGGCAGGAACCAGTAAATCCTGGAGGTTTTTGGGTCTGCGGCAGCTAAATATAGGTATGTCAGAGAAGACTGCTTTGCATGTTTTTGAGTTCTGTAATATGTTGTTGTTTTGTTTGAGGGTAGTAGATAGCTGCTATGCTAATAACCCTGTTCAAAATGGGACAGCCAAAAGAAAGAATAGGACCATTATAGAGACAGTACGAGCAATGATGTGCCATGCCAATATATCACAAAAGTTCTGGGCTTAGCTGGTAAATACCACTGTTAATCATTGAAATTGTGATATGACAGTTTCTTTCAAGCAAGTTTTGTTATAAAGAAAACTGAACTAGTGAATAATGTGAGGTGTCTTGCTGAGAGTATTTGGCTGTGTGGCATTTGTCTTTGTGGCAAATGAGAAGCAAAATAAGTTAGAAGAAAAGTCTCGAAAACCAAACTTTGTTGGATTATTAAGCTGAAACCAAGGGATATAAACTTTTTGATATTTCAACTGATGGATTTGTGCAAAGCAGAGTCATCGTATTTACTGAAGAAGATTTCCATGATTTGACATGTTTTGTACATCCATGGACATGAACATCATGTGACTAGCATTCAACCTTTTTTCAAAGTTTTCAAGGGGGATTTCCCACATTCTTGGAAATAATTATACGAGGTTTTCCAACATTCTTCATAAACTCTTCAATTTCGACCTCAGAAGACCTCATTGATCACCTGGTGAACATCCATAGATATTCGGTTACAGACCATTTTGGTAATGTTACGGTCAGGGCTTTGTGCAGGCCAAGGAAACACACTGAGATTACAGATACGTAGGTAAAGTTTTGTAAAAATTGCTTTGTGAGAGGGTCTTGTTGAAAAATGAAAGACTTCCTTTGTTTTCCAATCATTAATCTGACTCCTCCAAAACGATTGTCTTGCAATGTATCGACATATTCTTTAACATGGCTTTAAATCAGATTTATATTTCAAATTTTGAATGTGGCTAGATTTTGCTAATTTTTTTCACATTGATTCTCTTACATTAGAAGTGGAATATTATTTTTGGTATTATAATTAAATGTAACTAATTTTTGTTTAATGAAATATTCGAATTTGAATTTGTCGCAAATAGCAGGTTTCATTTAGGCCCAATTGAACCCCAAAACATAACTCAATTTGAAATGGAGTATTTTGCCGCAGAAGTTCTAAGATTTTCGTCTTCTTTTAATTTCATTTTAAGAAACAGTGCGTCCTCGTTTATCCGAACATGGGTTCTGCAAACTTCGTTTATCCGAAGACCGCTATGTTGTATATAGGTGTTTATCCAAAGACCGTTAGGTGTGATGTTTTGTATCCAAACATAGAGCATTGATAGAGCACTGGTTTAAGCGCACCTCCAGTTATTTTCAAGTCTGACAAATCGATCTGTTCTATCTAATGCCATTTTTTATGCCATGGTGTAACTGAAATCTAAAATGATATTTTTGACAAAACTTGTCCTGTATCTGAATTTCCCAGGGAAATTCCTGAATCATCCGAACTTTCGACTTATCCATTAACAGGTCTTGTCATGTTTCATACCAAGCAGTTCCACTGTATTTATATAGGGATAAGTTTCAATTACTAAAATATTTTGCTTCACAAACTGCCCTGTCTAAGATTACATTTTCAATAAACTACATAAAGAAAAGAATAGTAATCGAAATACGATGCTTGTAGTTGTAGTGAGAGGCAGCCTGTTTCTGGAAAGCCACATCCCCAGAGACTCAATACCGTTGTTCATTCCTCAGTGATTGTTAAAATATTGTTCGAAGAAACAGGTATACTTGTGTCATTAGCATACATTGTGACCCGTGAACGATCGAGAGAGAACGAAGATCTTTTGTAAAGAGTATAAACATGAGAGGTCCTAGACATCAGCCTTGGGGTAGTTCATAGAAAGTGAATCAAATTGTGAGATGTTACCGTGAACTTTACAAAATTGTTTGCGTTTGAATAAGTATGTTCGAAATCAACTAAGTTCTTTGTTATCGATTTCGTATGGTTATGCCTTTCCTTATAGTATTTCAGTAATCATACCGTATCAAGAGCCTTCTTCAAATCATTACAATTTTTGCATTATTTCTTTCTTATGTCTACAATTGCATTATTTCTTACGTTGCCATGGTTGTTCTAGAAATTTCAAAATCCTTACTGAATTTCAAAGAATCAGACTCTTTATTTATTATATTCTTATGTTCGTATTAAGAGAGTTTTATAAGTTTGCAACTTTGCCGACGTTTCGGACGCCATCAGGCGTGCAACAAGGGTTCCAGTCTTGTTTCAGTCACTAGTAGTATTGCCTCGCCTTCGCCTATGTTTATACTTTAAGATGGCAGAATCGTAATGTTTCATTTTATTTTTAGCATTTCTAGCTTTATATCAAGAAGTGTTACAATGGCACAGCAAGTTTCAAACAAATTTGAGAAGTACAAACAAAAGTTCATGGATGCTTTTCAGCCATTGATAAACCAGGCTCTTGAGGAGGAGCAACAGGTTCAGGAATTGGCTTCTCCGTGTCAATGGATAAGGAGTGTATGTTGTCATTTTTGTAAAATTAATGTTTACCCTGTTTACGCCCAAGGGTGTGTTTTAGCAAAGGTATTTTGGTTGGCCATACACTTTCATTGTAACCTCGTTTTATCAATCAAGCCTGTTTTTATCAATTGCCAGGTAGCCAAAAATGATTTGGAAATCAAAAAGAGAAAGCGAGGGAGCTGTTTGACGAAAGGTTTTTTGCATGAGTTGGAACACCAACTTATAACTATAAAGTTGAAAAAATACTATCCCGTTCTTTTTTGGGCCATATTAGTTGTAGTCTTGAGAAATGTCATTTTTCTATCCAAAGAGATTTTGCCTTCTAGTAGCTCTCATAACTTAGAGAAGCAAATATGAACTTTTCTTTTTCATCCTTTCATTTTCAGGGCTGTCGGATTATACATATGCTTTGTTTTTTGGTTATAATGTATCTACATTTGTAAACGTTTTTTAATAGCATGTATTATTTATTATACGATATATAATGACCTGGATCTGAAAATTGAAGTAAATCAAAACTGCATGTTTGTATTCACTTGTAACATATTCTGTCTTTTTTGTAGAGTTTTGAATATAATGCATTGGGAGGTATGTACCTAAATGGAAAAGTACTTCTGCTGAAGTTGAATGCTTCATATCACTTTTTATGTTTAGATAATTTTTTTAGAATTTCAAAAGAAGCCTCTTTTTAAAGTATGGTCAGATCACTGATTCTGTTTTAGATTTATCAGTTACTAATCTACGCTTTTCTTGACTAGATTGGGGTTAATGATTCTCAAAAGAGATACTGATCAATTATTGCATTATTGACTTGCTTGCTTTTGTTTAGGGTCGTTTAACTAGAATTTTTTGTGTGAGGTTCAATTGACGCAATATGAATAGACAGTGTATGACTATTCTATAGAGAGTGTATGATTATGTATAGAGCTTCATTTAAGTATTGGGTGAAACTTTTCACTCTTTTTGTCTTGGGCTTTGCCAGACTCTTGTGACTGTTTGATAAGCATTAGTCTAAACACATCCAGTTTACATGTAAAATAAGACGAGCTTCAGTTTTTAGCCTTAAATTTTTTTTTATTTCTCTATTCAATACAATGAAACTTAAAGCAGTAGAACTGGGTTCCAAGGAGATTAACGTTCCAACAAATTTGAGCTTTAGTACAAGAAATAAAAAAGTGTCAGTGCCAGCCAGCGCGTCAGAAAAATTCCGTCAAGAAAAGAAAAACGCTGCCCCTTAGCTTAGTACCCCTGCCCTTTGAGCATAAGAAAAGGAAAGTTATTACTCTGACGCTGCTGATAATTTACTTGAATGTTCATTTGGTTGCGTATGATTTCAGGAAAGTGCAACCGGGGCCTCATGGTGCCAGTGTGCTTAGACTACTTGAGAGGGGGAAATTTAACTCAAGACGAAGAGTCAAAAGCCATCAAATTGGGTTGGTGTGTGGAAATTGTGAGTATGAAATTCGTTGCTTGTAAGAAGTATTTGATGAGATTTTCAGCAATTGTGCTGTCCGGTTAAAGGGTAGAAAAGAGTGCTACTTTGACCAGGGATGGAAAAGATATGTAGTCACCAGGGCGCAGTTGGCTGTTGAGGGGCTAAAGCTCAAATTTCCTATGAGTCCCAAGTATTAGCAAAGTTCCCTAAATTTTATAAGGAGCTTTTGACACTGCGAAATTTGTCTCATTCTTGAAAGTTCGTTTCTACTTTGAAGGCAGGACCGTCGCTACGGTGGGGTATGGTGGTGTTAATGACAGCCCCTTGGAAAACACTTTAAAAGTAGAAGTGAGGAATTTTTTTGGAATGCATGATTGCTTCGTCTGCAAGTTTTCAGATTTGTCAGCAAATATTGGATGGCTCACCAACTTTGTCGGCAAATGAGATCTGAGCAGCCCCCCCCCCCCCTTACTTGAGCCCAATAGCTAGTGACGGCCCTGTTTGCAGGTATCAATCTATCCAATTATTAGCTTTCATATTGCTTTTGATCCCCGAAGGTTTTAACCATGAACAAAGGTTGTTGCTGTAGTTGATCTTTGCTTTGTAACAACATATTTAAATTGTTTTAGTTGCAAGCATTTCTCCTCGTGGCTGATGACATCGTCGACCGATCTGAGTTGCGACGAGGCAAGCCTTGTTGGTACAAAAATGTAAGCAATGCAGTTGACATCCATAACCATGATGTAATGTAGTCACATCCATAATCATAACCAAAGAGCTTAGAGTTTTCTCAGTTCGAAATTATGGCCTAGGCTCAATTCTTTGTGTTATTATATTGCTGGTAGATTATTTTAAAAAGGCTTTGAAAAAAACGAACGTGTAAGAACATGCTTAAAAAGAGAAGCTTTTAAAATTCTGTACCACAAAAAAAGTTCATGTTACATGCTGTATATCAAAATATTTTCAGGTCTGAAAGATATTTTTCAGCTGAGAAGTAAAAAGTTATAAAAGCCATTTTTTCTGTGGCTGCAATGTATTTTTTTGTCTGTAGTATAGGGCTTCGACATTGATTCTGAGATGCCATATTCATGATTTTGATTCATTAATACACACCCTTATATTCGGTATAACCTTATGCCATTGTGTAATTTGAACCTCATTCTCATTGCATTATAGCCTCATGTTGGACTAGTTGCTGTCAATGATGCGTTCATATTAGAGTCTATGGTGTATCGGCTTGTTAATCAAATTTTCAGAAGCGAAAAATATTATATTAGAATTGTAGATCTTTTTCACCAGGTAAATATGAACATATCTAAAATAATTGTATTTGGTTACAAGTATGCCATAGTAATCATTACCAAACACCAACTTTCACAATCAATGCGCCGATGGCAATCATCGTCTAAATCGATCAAGCTTGTTTTTGTTGGGTTTTTTTTAATTCCTGTTTGGATTTTAAACTTAAAGTTAGCTTCACGTGAGTTTGTTTTGCATTGAAGCGATTAAAAGTCTTTGATAGTGATGCAGCTTTGCATGAATGTGGTAGCAGAGCATTAAAAAATCTTCACGACTTGTTAAGTGGGCCTCTTTTTGATGTAAACATTGTAATATCTAATTTTGTTGGCGTAATCACAAGTAAATTAGTTACTGAATAATGCTTCCTCCCTACTGGTCTGCTTTAGGGGATGGATTTTTCTGTCATGCTTTCATTTGATAAATTTGTTTTTGCAGAAATAAAGGGCAGTTTATTTTCTAGGTTAATCATAAAACAGTTTTCGGACAACAACTTGACTTGCTAACGTCACAAAGCGGGAAAAAGATTGATTTCGATATTTTTACGATAGAAAGGTAATATTTCAGTTTGCTACCAAGATTGTCATATCTGAAAACAAACAAACCAAGGCTAGGCTTCTCAGTGTATTTGAAAATTGTAGTCGATACACAGATATCTTTACAGGTACAATAATAGTTTCTGGTTTCAAAGCTTCACTATCTGGTGTTATTATTCCTGTAGTTTCAAATACAACACTTTCTTTTACATTCCCCGTTCGCCTTCTGAGGTCTTACCAAAAGGTATTCAAATATTGTCCAAGAATTCGTTTCCCCAAAACCCCGTCCCGTATGCTCTGACTTTCAAGAACTTATTTATAATTGCCTTTGGTTAGGGTTCCTGTTCCAAAGGGACATTTTACTTTTAAATCCACAAACCGTATTTGAATCTACAAACAAGGTTTCCCACAAATTTTTCGAGTTCATGAAAGCAGATCTCTTGGCTTCTCAGTTCCCATAGGTCCCCGACATCACTCTTTTACCCTTTATGAAGCAAACTAAGTAATCCGGATTAAAACAATGAATCAAAATAAACATTTGTCTGGATAAGTTTAGTTTCTTCTATGCCAACGATATCTTCTATATAAATGTAGATTTCGTTTGTTTTGTATTCTATTTAATCTATATTCATTTTGGGCTGCAATTTTCTTCTTTTGTAGGTACAAAGCAATAATAAAATTCAAAACTGCCTACTACTCGTTTTACCTTCCCGTGGTTCTGGCAATGACCATGGTACGTTTTTTATTTGTAACAATACAAGCTGAAAATGGTTGGTTTTTAAAGAAAGCTCGTGGAAATCTTATTGATATGATAAGTTAAACGCAGTTCTGTTTACATAGTTTTTTGTTGTCCAGTAAAAGTATTGTTTGCGACATATACTATTCGTGGAGGTGAGTTAATGATAAAATGAAGCGTAGATGGGGTATTATATATCTCAACATCTATTTAGAATCAATTTTTATTATTGAAATTGAATTAGAAACTTACCTTTGTGATTCGAAGTAGACCTGTTCCATTTCTTGTTTCTTATCCATTTAGCACGTACATTGAATGACAAGTAACAATTCTTTTCCTTTCAGGCTGGAATAGAAGATGAATCGATGTTCAACGAAGCACAACAAATATTATTAGAAATGGGAGAATATTTTCAAGTTCAGGTATGTATATATCTTATGGAAGGATCGAAATGAAGAATGATTTAGAAGCCAATTTTATCAACTTAGATGTCATCTGCGATTATTTTTTATTTGTTCTTTTTTGAAAATTATTGTTAACGTATTTGTTCTGGAATGATTGTTTTGTCTGGTTTGATTTTGCTGGATTTCAGTATGGGTTGGTTTGTTGGATTTCTTGGATTTCTATCTGGATTGATATTGCTGGATTTTATGAACGGATCGTTGAATTTGGATTTGCATTCCATTTCAGGATGATTATCTAGATTGCTACGGCGATCCATCAGTGACGGGGAAAGTTGGAACAGACATTCAAGAGGGGAAATGCAGCTGGCTAATAGTGCAGGTTTTGCAAAGAACGACCAAGGAGCAACGAATGTCAATTAAACTAGAGGTATGTTACTTGTCTTGCAGTGGGCTGTGATTAGGGCTAGATTACAAGATTAGGGCTAGATTGCATGATCTTGGCTCAATTACGTCACTCAGCCCTTATAAGTCAAGGCTTTTGATGTTGCTTGTGGAATTTTCCTTTTCTCGAATCATTTTTGCCATTTTATTAACGATCGATGTAACAATTTCATCTTTTTGTAGGAGAACTATGGAATAGACGATTCTGCCTCGGTAGACCACATAAAAAAGATATTTGACGATTTCAAAATTCCTCAGTTATTTGAAGAGTATGAAAATGACAGCTACTGCCGGATACAGAACTTGATCGAAACAAATTGTAATTCTGTGCCTAAAGAAATGTTTTATGCCTTAGTGAAAAAGATTTATAAAAGACAGAAATAGCTAATTTGAATTCACTTTCTTACTGTATCCATTTTTTTATGCCGGACTAAATTTTAACTTTGTTCCCTTAAAACGTGGAGAATAATTATGAATACATCATCTGTAAAGAAATTGTTTTATTAATTGATGGACATTCAAAGTAATCAGACATTATTACCTTAAAAAACTTGGCTAAGGTTGGTTCTATTTGTTTTTCGTTTATCTAGATTAAGATGTCTCACTCTTGAATCCTCACAATTTTTATCCAAGATGTATAAAGGGGTTTTCCGCTCAATTTTTGTAGCCCTGGGGGTACCTTGTGGCCTGGATATAAGAACAAATTGAAAACAACCTCAGTCTGTTACAATGAGAAGAGAAAAAAGTTCTTGATAAAAGTTAGAAGATTGGTCCTTTTGCGCTTGATACAGGAATACTAATGACATTGTTGTTCGGGAGATCTTGCAGTAATCAGCTTCACTCGTATATCTATTCTAGAAGATTTTGGGGTTTATAAATGTCTATATAATTTCAGCTGTGAATCAAGGTACTAATGAGGTTGCTGTAAGAACAGAATAAGATTACATGCGTATATATGGGGAAGAATATAAGAACATTAAGCTTCTGCTAAATTTATCTGGTTAAAGCCTACTTTTGACCCAGGGCAAGTGTTGCTTGAGAACGTCCGAGTCACGTTGTCCACATACATAGTCGGCCCACTGCCTCTTTTTCCTTGGCGACCAGGGCAGGTTAGGTGTAGGGCATAGGCAAAATACTTTTGGGGAATCTGAAGAGTTCACAAATTTTGTTACAAATTCTTAGAAACTAGATTTAAACTCGCATAATAGCGGTAAGGTATTATCGCACATTAACTTGTTGTGGAAAACAGTGTTTGATCACTGTTCCTTATCGGTTGAAATCGTTAGTCTAAAAGAAGTGCAATTACAAAGAGTCAGCCACAAAAAGCGTCGGCCAGAAAAAAGTTGGTTTATACAATAATTTTTGTCGCAGAGCTCAGGTTTATAAACTTTTACCGACAAGAATTATTTCAATTTTTGCAGACAATTATTTTGAACTATAAAACAGATAAAAAATATTAATGACTTAGTTGTTTGTAGGGTGCTTTTGTAACACTCGGTTGTCAGAATATTATTAAACTTTTCAAACAAATCCAGAAGACAAGCGATCTTCAATGCTTCATTGAAGTTCTAAATATTTGACGTCTCTTTCGAAATAGCCGTAATTCGACTTACAAACATGCATAGAAAAAGATGGAGCAACATTTCAAACCCTAAATTTTAATTCAACTTCAGCATTTAAGTTTGATTATTTATATTTCAATGGATTTTTGGTGTGTTTTGTGAACATTTACAAGTTACACAAAAATAAGCATTGCTAGCTAAAAAAATTTCGAAACAAACTAATTAGGATAGAAATGGATATTCTAAAAACATCACAGGACATGATTTGCTTCATATTCCCTTTGCTGTTCCGGTGATTGGAAAATGAGTAGTAGTTTGCGAGGGCCGGTGGTCTTGTATTTATGACGTCTCAGAATGTCAATTTGACGTCACATAATAAACAAATTAGTAAATATGTAAAATATAGTTAGTTATTGACATCTTAATTGGTTAATTGAGCTGCTAAAATGGATATCGAGATGCAGTCAATGGTGAGCCTCTATATCATTTCATTTTAATGTTGCCTGTTTCATATAAAACAGAAAGTGTAGAAATAAAATTGAAACATCTTTAACTTTCAAATTTGGCTACTCCTTTGCTGACATTTCTACAAGCTCATCTTGAAATATGTTGTTAAGTTTTTCGATGCATTTCATTGCATCAAAGCAAAAGTTAATTTTCCTGTTGTCTTTTCGGTTTTTCTTGTCACAAATTTCGAGTCCTTAGTGAAGTGGGATTTACCTTGCTAAATCTGAATCTGTCTTTTCAAGTTCGAATGGTCATCTAGTACAAGCCGTCTATTTTTCCCGTGTAACCTGATTCTCGTCATCGTTTCAGTCTTAATATTGCAATTATTCTCCACAATGCGAGAGTTAATAATTTTCTCATATGAGTTAAATATTTACGTAAAATAAGCGACTAGGCAAGATGGGACCCCATGACTACTGACGTCGAGGGAAGTCCCTACTGTATAAACACAATGATAAGACAAGTTCCTACTTTTTGAAGCTCTTAAGCCGAAACATTTGCATAAGGATTTGCATAAGCAACCTGGTCGACACATGAATGTGGGGGGTTGCCCCTTCCCGAAAATCTGTTGAAGAAAGAAATGGATTTGCATGTTCCTATATATCTCCTAGGCTCCTTAATTAATTTGAGCTGTTCATAGCCTGGCGAGAACACGCTTAGTTAACCCGTTTCGTATCCATTGCTGACGCTGCAAATTACGTCTTTAGGAGTCTGTACCTTCAGTAGATGCAAGCTGTGGGGGTACAGAGCAGCCAGAAACGACGCTTGAAGGAGTTGGCAATGTCAAATGTGATCAAAAAACGAGGAGAAGCCATATCATACTTCTTATTGCAGCTGGGCTGTCAAATTTGCTGTGTTGGCCAATAGGAATAATAGCACTCTGGAAAATTCTACAGGTATCTAACCTCTGCGGGTATTAAAACTGGGAGCTTGGGAAATGTCAACTGGCAGTGCTCTCTTTGGTCAAAAGCGACGTCACATATTGCCTGACAGCGGTATTAATTCACGGGCCCCCACGAGTGCATTTATGATAGTCATTTATTGTCACTGTACTTAGGCGCCCGTTGCTCTTGTCCCCTTTTGGAAATAAGAGCAGATTTGAGCAATTTTTTGGCCCTTTTATGAGAATCCAATTGGGATAAACCTATTGCTGCCGGGGCATAATATGTACCTTAGTCCTTGAGGGCTTATTCGAGGGTCGGGGATTATTCCTCAAAAATAACTTTAGGATGGGGGTGCTTGGGTGCTTATTTGAGAACTTCGGTCCCTAAAATACCTCCATTTTAATCTATAGAAGAAAAAGCGCAAGATGGTCAGTGATGCACTGGTATTTGCCACCAGGCGGAATCGATTCATGAAATCAAAGTTAATGTTGAAAGTAACTTCTGTCTCCTGTGAAACTGTAATGTGAAAAGAGGTCCAAGCTAAACCTTTAAGTACCATCCAGACAGAAAGGCAAACAAATGTTGAAGGTGGACCTTTATTAAAAATTCACAAACGTACCGAGAACTAGCCATTTCCTTAATCTCTTTCCAGGGATCTTAATCGTCTCGTATTGCCTTCTTCGCTCAAGATTCTTGCTGCGTCCATATCGAGCATGCTGCTCACATTATTATAAGATGTTTATAATCAAACAACTTTTATGTTTCTCTATAAACTAGGCCAAATAGCACTCTGTGCGGGGTTCGTGCAGAAGGAATTGTTTTGAAAAGCGTTACTCATTTGGTAAATAGCCTTGAGAATTGTTCAGCACGAGCTACCTCTCAAAACTGACGTCACATGGGAGTATAACAAAGCATACTGTTTCCATGAATTTTTGTTCCCTTCAGAGTACTTTGTAAGAGTCAAGTTTTCAAAAACTTTCCAGGGGGTTAATGAAGCAGTTTCAACTATCGTCAGTCATCGGCAACTCTTTTGTCTAAATCTAAAGATTTCCTCGAATTTTTTTAATTAGGGGCCTTATTTTAAAATAGGATCGTTGAATTGAATTTGGAGTCTTTTGAGATTTTGCAATTCGTTGAAGTGCTTTACTTACATGAAAAGGCATGTTAAATTCTTGATAACCACAAAAATTTCAGGTTACCCCTTAAGATCAACTGCAAGATTTTTGACGATTTTGACAACTTGAAATTTCAAATAACTGGAATTTCAAGCACCTTCTTTATTCCTCTGCAAAGTGACAGACACATCTTCTGCCTTTCTTTCTTTAGATCAGAAATTTGAAGGATGATGAAGAAAAAGCACGTACTAGAGTTGCTTTTCGAGACGTTAAAATGTTGCTGTATCATGCCATAGGATGGGGCCTATTGTTTTATCTTGTATTGGCTATTGTCACAATTATTCAATATTCTGGCGACTAATAATTCCTAATAATGCATTAAATATAAGCATAATTTGCATTCGATTGTGGTGGCAATTTATTGCATATTTATTGACATGTTTTCCTCTTTGCTTTTTACAATGAAATTAGAACCTTGACCCTACCTCTCCAAGTATTTCTGTTGCAATGCAAGGTGAAGTTTCGACGCCACGGAGTTCCAGTACAAATATTAATGATGTAAGGCTATAACCACCTTCTGCAGCCATCAGAGCTTTATCCCACCCCTAACACCGGTGTTAACCAGTCCAAATTTCATTAGTTACAAAAGAACACAAAATCTTGCAAAATAATAGACAAGAAAGAAATTTAAATTGGCTGCCATTTTTCTCATGGTTTTTACAATTATTTAAGATCCAAAGTACTTTGGATTCAATTGTAATAACGGAGCATTAGAAAAGGTAAATCTGTGAAGCACTTCTGTTTTGATATTGATTTGATATCAAATAGAATAAAAGTATTACAAAGATAGAAATATTACAAAATTACGATATTAAAGAGCAAGGTGGTATGCAGAAATTGATAAATACAATACACATTACAAAACTGAGGTTAAATACAGTGATAAAATAGATAGGGAAAGAGGGACACAAGAAGCAATTGGCTCAGTGGGAGATACAGATGGGAGTTTCTGGAAAGGCTTTCAATTTACTCAAGGCCGGATGGGGTTGTTCTCCAAGAGATTTTAGATCAGAATTCTTGGTTTCATGAAAATACAATTCTGAATTTTCCCTGCTAAAATCCTAAATTTCCTAACTGATAAAAAACCTACACGGCTGTTAACAAAGTTGTCAAAATACAGTGAAAATGTTTATTGTGACTGTGTACGCTACCATCTTCCCTCTTCCGGTCTTTTGTAAGGTGGAGGCCCAGATGGCAGCGAGTCTGTGTCTGAAGCTGAAATGAAGAAACAAATATGGTAACACAAGTCGCAAAAGAGCGTCGTAGCCGGGCAGTTATATCCAAACTTGTTGCTGTTTTTAAAATTGCTTCCGGGCAGTTATATCCAAACTTGTTGCTGTTTTTAAAATTGCTTTGCTATGGCTGTTGTCTTTTATGTTCCTGTTGATGGCAATGTTTTGCTAAGCTTACTTTCCTGGTGCTTTACAAAAAGCAGTGCAAAACATCTCACATAAGGATATTGTCCTGACTTTTCCTACAGTGAGCTGCCATTATGGATATTGCATACACAAAAACAGGGGATACTCCTGCCATTAATTTATTCATTTTTGCCAACAAAATATATCAGCGGAATACGTTGAAAATTGCTATGGAAATTACATCCAGAGAATGGTGCAAAAACCTATGGAACAACAATACGATACCCCCTTCTTTAATACTGATTACAGGGAGTAGGAACAAAGGCCTCTAAATTTTGCCAACTTTGTTTGCAAATACTCATAGTCTTGCATTTTTATAACGACATACATTTTGATTGACAAATGAAACAAAATTTAACACACCTTGGTCTGAAGGCAAAGACGGTGGCATCCGATATGGTGGTGGGACGGTGGAGCGTTGGTTCGTGCCGGGGGTACTAAAAATAATGAAGTAAAGATTAACCCTAGCGTTGCTTGGCAGCACAGAGGGAATAATTTTATTCCGTATTTTTACACGTCAACTAAAGATAATTTTATTCTTCAACACTTAATTCAGAAAAAAGAGTATGAATCACGAGACATAACCAAATAGGTCTTTTAATTACATAGATTCACATTTGCCTAAAAGTTATATATTAGGCAAAAATATTAAATGAATTTCAGTATATAGAAAAGGCCACACACAATTAAAAACTTAAGCCTTGCATTTCACTACATTTTGCATATTTTCAATATAAATTTTACTATATTGGTTTTTGGGGAGAGGAGCTACTATATAGATTGCTACAACCTGACAGTGTTAATTCTCTAAAGACAACTCAACCTAGAAGGCGCTCTAGTGTCTTCAGGCAGGGGTTTACAAGCTGAAAATAAGCAATTTAAAGCACATAACTATAGTTATTTGCAGTCGAATTACCTTGGCAAAGACTGGTTAGGATTTCTGTCAGCACCACGCGGTTTCAAAGTGCTTCGGTCGTTATCTTCTTCAAGTCGACCGTATGTGTAGCTGCCATTGCCGGGTGCTTCATCACTCGGTGCATTGCTACTGTTCATATTCCGCATCCGGTATGTTGCACGACGAAGAGAACGGTGATGCTCTAGCTGCTCTCTGTAGAAATAGAAATTTTCGTTCAAAGCAATTGCAATTGACCAAACAAAAACATCGAACTGCCAAAGCCACAGTCGTTTTAGTAAGAAGGTTTTCTGCAAAACACATCTAGTTACCTTTCCAATCAGATTTTTACGGGTAACATTTCATTTATTATGGCTGTTAATAATTTGTGTGATAAAGCCAACCAGTTGGCGATTGCAAAAACTTTTTTTTAAGTATGAGGTTGTGAAAACTTTAAGAACCCTCACTGCCTCTCAGAAATATTTAGAGATAAACACTTCTGTCCAATTACGAACGTTAATTTCAGATTTAAAACTGCTGAAAATTAAGCAAGAGAGTTTTGCAAAAAGCGATAAAAAAAGTGACTTTGCCAATCATGGTATTGAAGAAACCAACAAGATTACGACTTTGATCAAATACCTTGGTGTCATGGCGTCTCTCTTAGCACTGAAAGGAAAAACAAAAATTCTTAAAGTAAATAAAAAGATATTAAAGTCCTGGTGCTTTCCAGGGTGCTTAGTGTGCAAGCCACGCCGAGCATGGAGCAATCGACGTCACGTTCTGTGAAATTCAAACGCAAAAGTCTGCAGTTTGAAAATATTAAAATATTTGGTTTTATGGGATATTTTTATGGGGCAGGTCTGACAAAAAGATGTGCATAGAAACGACATGCGTTTTAGTCGCCGAAATCTTTTTACTGTTTACCCAGATATCAAAATGCTCAATGTATTTCATGTTGAAAATCTAAGAAATCTAAGTATATCATATGTTGAAAAGATCTTTATACCACTGTAAATCAAATAGTTAACATTATGGGTAGCAAAGATCCTTTGTGTCCGTTACAACACTTTCAAATGACCAAAGCATGCGCATAATCATCCAGAGTTCCTTTTCGATCAGGCTCAAATCACACGATATCTACCTTGTCCTGTTACAAGTGTCAAATTTGTAAACGAAACAGATCAACTTCCATGACTCGGAGGCTGATTCACACACCAATCAAAGTGTAATCAGCTTTGAAGCACAATCTGACTGACAATCGTAAAAATTGAAACAATTTATCATTATCCACTTATGTTATCAATTCCATCTCAGAGAAACTGATCGTTCGTTATACAACAAATAATTGTGTAATCAGTCGTGAAGCAACGGTTACGTGATGGCTTATCAGATCCTTGATGATTGAAATCATTCAGGAATCACTAATCAGAAGTAATCACTTACGATCCTTGTCTATTGCAGCACATCACATAGGTCAATACAACGATGAATATAAATCCGATGAGCACAGGGATGCAAACATAAATCCAGTCTGTGGATAAATCATTCCTCCCAGCATCATACTTCACGGTTTTGTATTCAGTCTTTGTGAAATCATCCTCGGGTTTCTTTGGCTGTGGTACCTGCTTGCCAGCTGATGTCAACGAGAGTTCTAGCTAAAAAACACAAACAAATTTAACATTATAAAAGACTGCTCTGTACAGAGAAAGAGAAGTAAATACAGCAAGACAGTCCATGATATTTTGCCCAACAGTCATGTGCTCGCGTTTCTGATCGGCCTATTTCGATCTACAACTTGGTATATACATTTTCTATCGTAGAGTTTTCGATCTATGTTCTGGCGTTTTATAATCTCAAGAGTGTCTGAAGAAAAGCTTTAGTATAACTCAAAATAATTTTTGCTATTTTAGAGCCATTTACATGATATTTGCATTCGCCTAATCTCTATTCATTATACCAACCTTCTTCAAAAATGCTTTTCTCTACACTACATTTAACGCATCGTCAAATATTCCATAAAGAAGTTTATACTAAATTTCCCTCGCTGACTTACCGATGATAAGTGACACCAAGAGACGGTGAATTCACCTTTAGAAAATTTATTATAGACGGACTGGCTTGCTGGCTTAGGGCTCTGCGGGGCACAATACCGAGCATTTTTCAAAGCGTCCGGTGGAGGTTTTCCCGCGCCAATCGTGATAAACACACTAAAAATAATGATGAAGGGCATTATAGAATAAGACCTAAAATAAGAAACTGTATTTTTGTAAAGTTAGATATACATAGAGGGAAGAATGTTAAGCAAAAGCGGGCAGTTAGCTAATGTCATATACAGAAAAAAGATTTGGTCACAACATTTTCAACTGTATGTTATTGGACCATCACGAGGCGATGGAGAGAAGAGTTCTGGAAGCCCGAATACCCAGCAAATGAAGAGGAGGAAGGCCCAAACACAAATGGAAGCATACAACCATGGATATGTTTGGATCCAAGAAGGGGACTAAACATGCTGAGAGAGGAAATGAACGCACTGCTGTTCAAGAAGCCTTGCTCTGACTAGAGTATGCCTGTTGATTATGATGATGATGATGATGATGATGATGATGATGATGATGATGATGATGATGATGATGATGATGATGATGATGATGATGTTATTGGGGTATGAAGATATATGATGATCAGTTAAAGGACGAATTTATTCTCTTTGGTTACGTTTCTTTGAACAATACAACGTCACTGATGTCAGAATGGATGCCCTGCTTACACGTAAAATTTATGTTATTTCATTATTCTCGTTAAATTTAAAAAAGATTCATAATTACAAAAAATTGTCTTTAAACATTGGTGTATTCACGATCGGCCAGTTTACAGCACATTTTTCTGCAGTAACAACGCAACTCAAGGTAACAGAGAATTTACAATTCACCCTGCTTCATCAGTACTCCTTTTGAACAAGCTGCCAAAACAAAACGTCCGGAAGCAAAATTCTCATTAAATTTTTCATACGCAATTCTTCATCAAAATAACGAGGTAAACACCTCGAGAACTAACCCTTCCTTAACTCCAGTAGGGGTGTATCGACCCCCTGGTCTGTTGACAGTTTTGTCAATTTTTGTAACAATGTACGCATTTGTCCAGATATCTTGAACCTCTTGGGCAAAAGATCGGTATTTGTCTCTCAGTAAGAAATCGGCCAAGTCAAAATTGGAGATCTTAAAATCAACTTGGTATTTCACTTGAGCTACAAAAGAAATAACATAAACAGTTTTTGGCGGTACAGAACTTGAAAATGGTTTTGAAAAAATCAAGCATTTTATAACATATCGGTTAAACTTATTTTCGTCCGACGCCGCCATTGTGTAGTCAGAAGGAGTTCGTTTTCTCTCTTTGACTCCAGTGGTAATTTTTCTTTAGGCACACGGCACTGATTGGACAACTAAACCGGTCTTGTGCTTGCGTTTTTCTCATTTTGATCCACGATTGGGTATATATTTTTCATCATGTTCTTGCGGACCCTTATTCTGATGTTTGATGCTCTGAGGAGTATCAGACGAAAAAGCTTTTAGCCAATATGTTCTAAATGTTTGCTTTTTTCAAAGCCATTTTCAAATAACATGAAATAAAACAGCCTCTCATTCAAACGGTTTGTTAACAGTATGCATAACAGTAGGCATGGCATGCTAAAATATACACACATAGCAATATATCACAGCATGCTACAAAATTAAACTAAATTTGAAATTAATTACAATAATGAAATAATTTTTATATAAATTTGAACAAAAAGGAAAAAAAATGAAAAAATTCTTCATGGACAGATGACCATTTAAGGGTTTTTCAAATTTGGTGCAGAAAGTCTAGAAGAGCTTTTATGGAAAGAATATGTTCCGTTTGTTCATTGTCATCTCGTTTCTAATGTAAAAAAATGTTACACACTCTTTTTTGAATATTGGACCAACATAAAGATTTCAAATTTTGAACCTTATTCCAAATATCGTCTGAGCTCAAATGATTTTCAACTTATATTATTTTCAAGTTATAAATATATAAATACAAATCAAAATAAGAAAAGATTGAAAGTAGCATGCAGCCAAAATTACCCTGAAATTTTAATGGATAACAAATTCAACATGAATGGCCTTACATGCTTGTTTTGCTTCAATTGTAATTCGCATTATTTTCTTTGCTGTGCTATAATCATCTTTGTTCCAACCAATGATCTTCAAGTGAAAATAAGGAGATTTTTAGAATAAAGCAGCATATCATGTCAGTAGAGGACAAAAAAGCATTCAAAATCTTCAATTTGTACAATTGTGGTTCTAATTTTTGCTTATGAGTGGCAAGAAACTTACAAAAAAATTATTGATGCAATGCTACAACCTAAAATTTTAAATCTATAGGCAAAGTTATTCATTCAACAAGTACCTCTAAAAAAACTTCCCCAACATCTTGCTCTTTGGGTGTGCCATATATAAAGGCAGGTGCAGTTGGGGTTTTCTGCTCCAAACGAAGCCACTTGGGAAGATCTGGCATGCCATCTACAGAGGCCCTAAATTGTACATTTGGCTTGGCAGCTAAAAAGGAAAATTAGCAAGCTTGAGTACATTGGTTTTGAAAAAAATTGAATAAGCTTTATATTGGCAAAACAGGGTTGGTGAAACCTATTTGAAAGTGGAGGGGCAAAAATATTAAGGTCATGAAAGGAAAGGTCGCCATAAGGGTTGGCATCAACAAAAATTTTAGAATTATGGTGTCTTAGGGATGATCAGAAACTGTATCTTAAATGGATTTTAACTGGAGGAAAAATCTGAGGCAATATAAATATGTTGATATTTGTCTGGAATAAAGTGCTTTTACCAAAAAACAATCTGGATTTGAAAAACTTTCAAACTGTGTTGGTCATAACGAGTTTTAATAGAATTTACAATTACATCCAGATTTTCTCTTGCTTTGAAGGAATGAATTATTGATATAATCAAAAATTGAAACTTTCTTGATAATACTTTTTAAAGTAAAATCTGCCCATTCTATATTTCTCATATCCTCAAAAACTTTCTTTCCAGCAGTTTCTTTTCCTTTAAAAGCTGATTTTGCTTTTATTGCAATGTTTCTGAGAAAGTTTTGGTTAATCAAAAGATCTTGTTTGCCAAGTTAAGGTCAAAGAGAAAACAAAATCTGCCAATTTATGCTGGTACCAAGTTATTCTGGATCAGGTTTCTGGATCTATTTTCTAAGCCAAGCTGTTACTTGTTGTACAACTTGGAAGATGACAGATTTGTTCGATTAAATTCCCATATTCAATTTTCTTGTCTTTTATGGTTAAGACATAGGAACAAAGCTAAAGCTAAGGGCATAATTGAAGGATTACTAAGCACAGTTACTTAGAGAATGTTGTAGTACACATTTCTTTCCACATTTTGCCTCAAAATTTTATTTTGCTCTGCAAAAACGAGGGCATGCTGCACATCATTCTATAATAATTTCAGTAAAAATTCCTATAAGTATGAATCATCAGACAGCAAACAGAATATACATCCAAATGCCAATCAAAAACAATTTTAAACAAAAAAGCACATAAGAGTGGTTCCTCGCTTTTGACCATTAACCCCTTGCGTAGTTGAAAAAGTCCTAAACCTTTTGTCTACAAAAATCTAGAGTTTGGACATCTTTAAGTAGACTGAAAAAGCATTTTCAAGTATACTTAAGAATATTGCATTCTTCCTCTTATGTTACTTCAATTAAAAGTTATGCATAATTTTTTATCAGTAGTTTTATGCCATCTATAAAACATGGACCACTGACATAAAGATGAAAAATCCAACATCCAAATTTACCATCTTAAATCAAGAAAGAAACCAGGAAACAGGTACTGTTTATTTGGACTAGAACGAGGATTTTTTCAGAGACAGGGGACTAAACAATGGGACCTGAAAATGGTTAACATCATTTTTCTAATTTTCCAAGCTTATCCAAAAATGAGTTTTACAAATTGGCATGTAAGGGGAGGGGGCTTCTTTTATTGTAGGGGGCATATTAGAACTTTTACTTTCAGAATTGAGTCTTATTTGAGGGACTCTTATATTAGGAGGGGGGAACTTTAGGATTAATAAAAAAGCAATGATAAATCAATTAAAAATAGCACATACCTTTTGTGAATAGGTTAGTTTCAATTTGATATTGAAAATGTACAAGGCATTGGGTTGCTCTTGTTATGTCACTTCTACAATCACCAAATGGGACCAAAAGAGCTGCCACAAGGAAAACTGGAAGGAAAATTATGTTTCAAAATGGATAAACTGAGAGTGGTTTTATAACTGGTAGGATAAGGAAATTTAAACCCAAAAATCAGCTTTAAATACTTTTACTTGTTGTATATATGATAGGATTTTAACAAAGCTTAAACAGACTTTATGTACAGGCTGTTTGTTTGCTGCAGTTTATTAGAACACATTCTCAGTCACATCAACCTTCCTGCCAATGTCCATATAGTAGTAAGGCTATAGCATTGTAACATTTTTACATAGTTATCCAGCATTTCTAATATTTGTATTATTGAAGAATATACTTATTTTTGCATCTTAATATTGTTGATAATATTGCAATAGAATAATGTAATTTTCAAAACTTGTTTAAAAAAAGACATTTCAACATTTATTTTCTTGGTAAACAAACAATATTTTATTGCAGGCATCCTTTTTCTTTGCAGGGTATGGCTTAGAAGCCCTTGACCTGCATTTAATGAGTAAATCCTTTACCCATAATCACCTGATTTCACTATTCATGCTCCTTTCAAGAAATGCATAACTAATGGAGTTAACTTTAGAACCATGCATGTTCAGGCTCAATTTTTGAAACAAATACTTTGTTTTATCTTATATATTTGATCGCATGCAGGGCCAAACTGACCTCATGCATGCATTGGGACACTGTATATTATTTTGGTCTATCTATTATATTATACCAACACAAACTTCAATGGATACTTTTTGATGAAAGTGCTTATTTCTAGCAACAATGAAAGTTTTTCCTTGCTTTTTGCTAGCATTCCGATCAACTTTGAAACCTTGCTAGATCCGCAAATTGGCACATCGCAAATTTGAAAGAAAACACACATTAGGGACAATAACATCTTCAAACCACATTAGGCCCCTGAAAACTAGGTGTGCCGTGTCTGTCATGTGGAGCCTAATCAACATTAAATGCTCAATCTAAAGCATTCTTAGCTTCATGCACAGTTGTAACAAAAAGCATATCTGCCTTACCAACATTTAAACTTTGTTTTACCATCGTTTCTTCGTGCAATTCTTATAAAAGTTTTGAGAATCGCACCCAATTCGGCCAACCTCAGGCCAAAATTCGTAAACACACACCTGATAGAGACAGATTCCTTCAAAGCGGTCTTTCTCATCAACGAAATCCTACCGCCAAGTGACCCAGCCTTGCCACCCTCCATGAAAAGGAAAATAAGGGTGCTTCTAGTTATCACGACGAGGCAGGGCATTTTTAACAAATTAACTTGGGGGCAATTGCCCATGTTACCTCAGTGATTTTCCTTTGTTTATAATAATAGGCTATTGCCCTCCTCTTTATACAAGCAAATGCTTGTCCCACAGCTAATTTCTCTTCCAAATGTAATTTGACAGTACTTTAGATGTTTAATGTAAGTTGCAATATGATTATGAAAAGCTATTGACTTTATACAGCTAGAAATTCTACATCTGAGTTTTGCAGCACAGCAGCAGAAATTTTGCTTTTTATTGAATGAGTAGGCCGTCACAGTGAATCTTCACTATTTCTTATCTGAGAAGGCCTTTCTATTGATGTATTCCTATTTATTTTGAAAAATCTTCTTTTCCAAGTCCTGCACATTTTCTGAATTATGTCACATGTAGGGGAGTGGTCAAATTGGGTATTCACTGATCGCAGATAGAATTTGGTTAGAATTTTTAATGCAAATAGAGATTGGCCATAATTTGATTATATGGTAAAATACATATTGTAAAGAAAATATATAAGACATTCTGAAAATCAGGGCATTCTGAATTCTTCCTTGAATATCTTAGTTTGACTTAACATCTTGCTCAAGACAGAACGTTTACAAATGGAGCTTCAAGAACTGTTTTCAGCTTGCCTTTGACAGACCATAGGTATTCAATTGTAATGATAATACATTTGAATCTAAAGCCAGAAGAAAACAAAAAGAGACTGAGTCAGGTTTAACTGAAATTTTCCATGAGGATTTATTCATTCTCTTCACTGCGAAGTCTAGCATTTGCATTAGTTACTTTAACAGAGAGCTGTTGAGCTCGGTCAACTATGTCCTTTCTCTTTCTGCTAGAGACATTGTGTGCAATTTCTGCGGCATAGCTTCCCTTCAGCATCAACAGCAGTTCCAGTTCCTACAGAAGAACAAGAGGGTTTTTTTTGAGAAATTTCCCATAATAAATTGCAATGGCATAATTACTATTATCATCAGGTTTAAAATATTTACCATTAATCTGTACAAATTTATAGGCAACTATTTGCTCCAAATTGAGAATCAGTGTCACTGGCTCCAAATGACCTCTTTGATCGTACCTATGGAACATTCTGCTCTATCTGACAACATGTAGCCTGCAGCATACTATGATTGCAGAAGCTGTTTAAGAAGTCAGAAAAACAATTGTATTGAAAACTGCATTTATTGCTTGCTCACAGCAGATTCTTTACTTCTAAATTTTGTCACTCTTACAGTGACATAATCTTCACAAATATAACATACTTTTTTCCAGTTTGTCAGTCCTTATATAGACACATTGTAGTGACAGTCGATAGCTTCAATTTAAGCCGAAATAATTCAAAGAAGACTATCTCCGAGACTACACATTTAGGGATATATCTTCAGGAACTTTTAGCTTGATAATTTATACCTAACCCCTAACAAACATGATATACAAAATATGTATATATATACAGATAATAGGCACCTCACCTTGACATTGTGAACAACAAACTTCTTGAAACCATCAGGCATCAGATGTCTGGTGTTTTTGTTACTTCCATAGCCAATGCTTGGCATCAAATATTGTCCCTTGAATTTCCTTCGCACTCTGTTATCAATACCCTTTGGTTTCCTCCAGTTGGTCTAAAGGAGCACAAAGACTATTTACCTCAACAAATAAACAAAGAAAGAAATAAAGATTGAACAGCTCATTTTAGCATAGAACAGGCTGGAAAACTTGCAATGCTAAGGATCCATACTTAAATCTCAAATGTACATTTCCACCTCAGGAGATGTCTGGGGAGCATATGCAAAAACTAAAATGTTCTGCTTTCATCCAAATTTGATTCCACTTGCTTCCACTTTGAAGCTAAAATGATTCACATCTTCACATACTCAACAAGAACATATACACATATTTTCTGACCTGGAGCATTTGATAATCAACTTTTCAACTGTTTTATGAAATGGGCAAAATTGGCTTGCGAATATCATAGAGGACCATTGTGTGACAAAAAGAAAAACTTATTGTTTCAACCTTTGTTCTTATTATTTTGGCATCCTTATCTTATTAACAAGAGTCTTTATAAACTGAACATATCATCTTTATTGAACAGTGCAAATTAATTTCCCTCTAAGTTGTTGCTCACTTAAGTCTGCACCTAGCTTGCCAGTACAAATATAAAAGTTTTCAGACAGGCAAAGTTTTTCAATCTTCAATACATAACTGTTGAAGGCTTTTCAATTGTATTGCAGCATCTAACACTTTTTAACAAAATCAAACAATTCACAGAATTGGCACCATCGTGAGATTACAAAAATCAATTTTCGCAGGGCGTCTATGCATAGGTCAGATCCAATT
Organism: Rhopilema esculentum; assembly: GCF_013076305.1. The sequence goes on along the minus strand of NW_027019301.1, from coordinate 6,832,117 downwards.
ATTACTTTTCTGCAATAACGTGAAATTGTAGTGTTAGGATTTCTTGATGAGGTTTTATACAGAAAATTCAAAACGCAAAACAAATAATGGCATACCTTCAGCTTATCATATCTATCAGATTGATGGCGGATAAACTTTTTTGTCCTCTTTTTAACGATCTTTCTTTTAACTGTAGGGACCACCATTTTGCTGTAGAATAAAAAGCAAATAATTCATCAGCCACCAACATAGGGTATGAGAGTAAGTGACTAGCAATAACAAGGTACTGTAGTAGGCATAAATATTACCCTTGCGTGCAATCACACGCGTTATTAGAATAGTACAGTTGAAGAAAATATATTTGAGTTTGACTTTAAACAAAAATATATCAGAAAACGTCCGGGATTGCACTAAAAAGAAAAGATTGAAGATTATAACTTACTCTAGCTTCGTCGCGACTCAGGTTTGAGGGAGAAAGGACTGCATCAGTGGGTCTGTCGTGGAAGGGAGGCTGCCTCAGTGCCAATTTCACATGCTTGAAAATTCCATAATTGCGACTAACAACAACATTGTCAAAGAACGCTCGAGGTTATTAAACCGATTTCAAATTTACCAAAGAAAATTTCTAAAAAAGAAGCATTTTATTTATATCTCACCAAGGTTGACTTCACTGATGCACAAACATGGCGACTTTGGAGGCAATTAAATACGAAAATGGCAAGTTGCATATCCTTGACCAACTTTTGCTTCCACTCCAAAGTGTATTTGAAGAAATAAAATCTGTCGAAGATGGTTGGCGAGCAATCAAAGAGATGAAGGTATTTTTCAACGTGTATCAATTATCTTGCAGCAAAGGAAATTCATTTGACAAATATAAGTTTACTTGTATCATTAAATTTTAGTATGTTTTCAGTGTGCATTTTGTCTTGATTGGAACCTACCTTACTTTATTTTATCTTCCTAGCATCAGATCTGAAAGATCATTTGCAAAATATAATGATTAGAGATTAGGTAAATGAAAATATTCAACTCATATATAATTATGAAATTTCACTACTTACAATTCCTTTACCAATCAACTAATCTCACTGAAAGTCAGTACTAATTCATATTAAGATAACAGTGTAAAGAACACACAACTTGTATCCGTACATAACACGAAGAAGCAATTGAGAACAATACAAATTCTAAAAGTAGATTTATCGCAGTGCAAGCACGAGGGTCACAAGACTGGAACTAGGCAATAGGCATAATATAACAGAACAATAGTAAACAGCGAGACTAGCAAAAAGTATATAGCGGTGATCATGATAGATAATAATGAGTTCTTAACAATTCAGACTACATAACACTACCAACAAACTAATTTTCCAAGTTTATTTATAATTTGATATAATTTGCAAGTAAATTTATTTGTATAATATCATTAGAGGGAATTATTTTATACTAGAATGTTTGGTGACAAAGAGTGGTTCATTATGATGTGTCAGTGGCTAAAAAGCTTATTCGATATCGATATCCTTAGCTTGAAAGTGTGGACGTTTTAAAACAAAATGATACAAAACTAAATACGGATGCAAATAAGAATCCGAGGTTTTTTATTGAGGGAATAGACTTTCTTTCTCGGAAAAAATCATGAAAATTAGAATCAAAGTTGCAAGAAGAGGATCAAATGCCATGCTGAAATTAACCGTGCGCAAATTAACCGAATTTTACTAACCTCATTAGCAACTTTTAGCAATATTTATGGACCAATAACACACAGGGCTGTAATGGTACAGCTGGTCATCAAGAAAAACCTGCTTTACCATCTGCAAAAAGTATACAATTCTTGAATGGCACGGTAGTTTCATTGTAAGTTAGCAGAGATTTTGCAAAAAAGGCTTACCTTTGGGTATGATAATTTTGCTGTTTTTATTCAAGGGCAGCTATTGTTAAAACTTCCTTCCATTGTTTTTCAAGCCACACAGGTACATTGTCCCTTTTAAAACATGAATTATAAAAATCTATTGCTATTCAAGAAAATACAGTATCTTAAATGTTAATGGATATTTTCATGATTTTTAGATTCGAGGTGCTCCAGCTATTGCTGTATTGGGTTGTTTGAGTCTTGCAGTGGACCTCCTCAAACAAGACTTTCAATCAAAGGACACCCTTGTTAACTATGTTGCAGAGAAGTTGGATTATCTCGTTTCTGCTAGGCCAACTGCAGTGAATATTGCCAGGGCTGCTGTTGACCTCAAGAGATTTGTGCAGCAACATTTAGATAAGGCTGGAGATGCACAATCATTGAAAGGTCTTCTTATTAAAGAGATCGAAGGAATGTTGCAGAAAGACATTGAGGATAACATGAAGATTGGCCAGTTTGGAAGCGAACACATCCTTAAGACAGCTGGTGAGGCAAAAGTGAAAGTTTTGACCCATTGCAATACAGGATCTCTAGCGACCGTCAAGTATGGCACTGCTCTTGGTGTTGTCCGGTCTTTGCATCAAAAAGGTGATTTTGAATGTTTTATCAGAACTTTTAAAACTGTATTTGCACCTAAATGGATACATGTATAAAGAAGGAGTTAAAAGGAACAATCATATAGGGCACACAATTACAGGCATATATACATTGTTTATTTGTTTAAGCAGGTTTAAAATTTGAGCAGTAAATAATGCTGATGTGGACATGCTATTTAAAACAGAAAATATTTACAAAATTTAAGTAAGCCTATTACAATCTTAGCTAATCAAATCTTATAAATCAATACCACCTAAATATAAATTGTTAAAATTGCCTAAAAGTGAATCTAATAATATACAAAAATAACATCCTTATAACTTATGGTACTGCTTTTTCTTTCATAAGAAATAGTTTCTAAAAGTCTGGCTACTGATTTTAGTTCTTTTCTAAATACTGATGCGTTTCTAATGTATAACCGAGGGCCAAGAAAAGAGCCTTGCTCCAGAGAGTTTTCTGTTGACTTTTGAATAATTACTTCTGCTTGTTAGATAGTCTTCTAATCAGTGTAAGAGGAGTCTTCTAACCACTCATCTATATGTGCAAAATTAGGTAATTGTGTTTATTTTTATGACATAACATTTTGGGACTCTTTAGTGTGCCCTGACCCTAGATGATTGTCGGCTTGATAATTCAGCCAGCATAATAGCTTATCCAAGGGTCATTATTTTCAGCATAGAAAGCCCACTTTCCAGAAAGTTTTGAATGAACATAGTTGTGTAATTTATTTTGTAGTTCACATAGCATCTAAATTGTTTCACATGTGATGAAAAAGATTTTCAAGAAAGCCATTTAAAATATTTCAGATTTATGGTCTTTGAGAAGAGCTAAACAAAGAGTGAAATTTTTGGTCTAAAAACCTTACCCTTAAACATATTTGTATTTTATTGACAGAGAAGCTAGAGCATGCATTTTGCACAGAGACAAGGCCTTACAATCAAGGGGCAAGGCTGACTGCATATGAACTTGTCTTTGAAAAAATCCCATCTACCCTAATTGTGGACTCAGCTGCATCTCTGCTTATGACAAAACATAAGCTTGGAGCAGTAGTTGTTGGAGCTGACCGAATTGTTGCCAATGGAGATACTGCAAATAAGATTGGTACATACCAACTAGCAATTACTGGTGAGTTCATTTGATAGAAATCTTCATTAGTAATTTCCTTGAGCTTGTAATTATCTCATTCAAATTATATATCTCCCAAATCATTCTTCTTCTGAGTTTCACAGACACTGAAGCCCTTGAATGTTTCTATGCTTTGCAAATTCTTCTTGGTCCTTTATTTTTGCACTTGTTATATTCCTATTGCTTTCTCTAACTGTCAACAATGCCTGCCAAAAGTACTTGAAACACCCATCAATTTGTGTTGCATTAGATATCTTTCATTCCTTTCCCGAAAAAATGTTACTTTTTCCGCCCCCTTCCCCCTAAAACAATGTTGATCATTTAGAGAAATATCATAAAAAAGCGCAAAAGAATGTGCTTCCTAAAATCCTAACCCATTTGATAGTAAACCAACATTGTTCTGTAGGGGAGAGAGGGACGATTGATTTTGATCTTAGAAATTGATGTCAGTGTTCCAAGACTTTTGGCAGGCATTGAAGGTCTTTTCATGCCTTGTGAGTCTTTTTGTGTAATTTTTTTTACTCCTCCTGATTTTTGCATTTGCTGTTCTTCACCTTCCCTTTGCATTTCATTATATTTCCTTTCCTAACAAACTTGACAGGTTGTTTGGCAGTAAAAACCTTTATCATAGGAAGTGTTTCTTACATCTTTCAACTCATTCAAGAAATACCAATATTTCCCTTAGGAATGGAATAGAACACTGTACAGGTCTCTAGGGCTGCTGGCTGAAACCCTGAATGTGGTCTTAGGCTTGAAAGCAGTTACTAACATATTGCTAGAATAATCACCATAAAAAAGCAAATACTGGATGTGTTCCTATCCTGGACCCTGCTTCCTGGGTCTTAAGTATTATTTTGTTATTTGTCATATGTTTTGTTTTTTTCTTTTCCCAGCAAAACATCACAATGTGCCATTCTATGTAGCTGCTCCAACAACAACAATAGATTTTAACTTAAAATCTGGAAATGAAATTGTCATAGAGGAGCGGAATACAGAAGAAATCACTCATGTCAGTGGTGTGAGGCGAGCTGCTGAAGGGATAAACTGTTACAATCCGGCATTTGATGTAACCCCAGGGGCACTTATAACAGGGGGGATAATAACTGAATTTGGAGTTTTTGCAGCCGAGGAATTGGATTCAAAGCTCAAAGCAATGATAAAGTGATACAGCAACTTTATGTACTCATTTAAACAAAGTCTTGATTTGAATTTTTCATGTTTTATAAGGGTATTTAAGCTGTGAAAACTCATCTTTATAGTATATAGAATGCATCCTGTACGGCAAAAATTGTCTTTGGAATGAAAGTAACAAGGTGTTTTTTTAGGATTGAAAACAAAAAAAAATTCATCTTTTTCTTAAAATAGAATAACAAAAGAACTCTTTTTCAAACCAGAGTTAAAGACTCTGGCCTTTTTATGCAACTTATTATTTCATTGTAATAAATTTTTCCCTTTCAGTTTTAGTCACATTTTGCTTTATATTTGGCTATTCAGTTAAAAACTCAACAAGTCTTGATCTGAAGCCACTGCAATAAAATTTATTAGCAAATTTCAACAGGTCAAAGCTTCCATAATAAGAAAAATAGCTACTTGAATAAAAATTTGTATGGATATTTAAAAATTAACATAACAAATAGAGCTGCAGACATACTTTTAAACAAATATCTCTGCACATCTCAATGAGAGAATTTAAAAACTCTACCAAAAATCAAATCAGAATTAAAAAAATTAAACAAAAAGTTGTTGTATGTTTGTGCTAAACTGATATATGAAAATAATTACTTAAAATCATGAAAAAAATTTAATAAAAAACTTTATACTGGCGAGTGTAAACAACAGGTGTGAATAAATGGGAGGGTAATAGCCTAAATAAAATTTCTTATGTTGTGGCAATGCCTGTTTTACCCATACCACACAGTTATTTCACGAATGTAGTTCTGCATATATTCAAACGTGTATAGAGTGATTTTGATCTATGATTCTTTGTTTTTCTTTTTAAATTGAAATCAAACTAGATAAGTTACACACAATAGCTTCTGTAAATCTTTCAATTGAAATAAAAATATATGAATGAAGATTAGACAAAGACAGAAGGGAGCGGCAAGAAAGAGGGATGGTTGTGTGAAGACCAAATAGACTCCTTGACTAACTATTTCTATATAAATGTATTTATAAGGCTATCATTATTTTGTAGTAACTCAATAAATATCATTGAGCATAACTGAATCAATCACAAACTTATCCTTTTTATTCTGGGTCAATTAAAGTATGTACAGCAAATAAGCTGAGATACAAACTCCCTGAAGCTGGTAAGGAATAAGAGCAAAGAGTTCTTCAGCTAGAATAAATTAAAACAAAGTTCATGACTAACTTCACATGGCCTTCCAAAAGTTAGGATCCATTGCTAATTTTCTCTCAAAGTTTGTGTACCAAGTTTGAAGGACGCTAAGTGGGACATAGTTCTCTGTTGGGTTTGGTGTCATCATTTGTTGTGTGGTGGCATATGAAGCAACAAAGTTAAAAAGACTGTGAAGCATTTTTTGTGTGAACTCCACAAAAGAAACAACTCCTGATGGAATCGAATTTGTTTCTGGTGTCTGATTTGCTATTTCTGACAATGGTTCCAAGGAAATCCCAATTTGTGCCATGGTATGATCATCAGGGTTTGACATTTCTGAAAATGGATTATGCCCACCCTCAAGGAGTTTAACCTAAAAAGCAATAGAGTTTAATGAGTTTCTCAATGAAATTGAAACATCAAAAGAGACAAAACAGGAGTAATGACATTTTGCAGATGTTCATAGGCAGAACTTTAAAAACAGTCAAGCTTACATGACATATCAAAATGTTGGTATTCACAGAGTTCACAGAACATGTTATTATTTCATGAATCACCAATCCAATTGCTAAACCATTATTGAAGAACCAGTTGCTCATCACTAAGGTTAGTTGCTTGGAGAACTACCAGGACATTTTTACAAGGATGTTTTAGCAGTACTTCAATTTTTTGGTATTTGAAGAGAAAAGTTACTAACAAGTGCCACAACAAAAATAGAGACAATGCTTGAAACAATTGAAAGCTTCTTGTTACATCATGACAGCCTGATAAGTAGACAAATCTGGTATTAGACAATTCCTTGTTGTACCATTCCCATAGACAAATTCAATTTTATTAAATTAAATTAAAAACGTTTTGACTCTAGCTAGAGTCATTTTCAGTATCTAATTACAGGCAAAAAAAAGTACAGGGAAAGGTTAAACAAAGAGTAATCATAAATTGTGTGATAAAGCAGTACGCCAGAGGAGTAATCAGGACGCAAGAGAGGACACAAGGAACACTACACAACCTCTTTAAGGATAAAGAAATTAGAGAAAGGTGATCTAAACACAAATTTCAGCTGAATATTAGGGTAGCATTTCTTCAAAAGCTTAGTAATATTTTTCTTAATGCGGAGGCTATAGTTTCCTAAAAAGGGTAAAAAGAACGAGGGAAGCTGTTTATTACTGTCAAGGTTAGAAGTTTTAGTTGTAGGTTTAAACTGTTTGTCAAGAAATACCCGGATTAACTTATCAACCAAGGATGGTTTGAATCTTACAGAGTTCAATATGCATATTTTCATAAGAAGAGCAACTATGAAAAGCGTGGTAAATAAGTATGTTAAAAAGATTGAATTTTTAATAAATAGGAGACAAACTAGCAAAATCTGTGTAAAGCCCAGTGTGAAGAGAAAAGGGGATAAATTATTAATGTGAAAGATTGAAAGACTATTTTTGTTTAGTGGATCAGAGTGCTTGGCACAAGAACCAAGAAAAGAAACTCATGCTCTAAAGAAGTTCTAAAGAGGTTACAAATACCATTGGACAGACAATCACCGTTCATCCACACAGGTGGTTTCTCATCCTTGTGAAAATTTGTTAATGAAAAGGCCTGCTTTAATCCTTATGTACACATTTGAAAGGTCAGATAGGGAAAGTTGATGGGTGCTTTTTTTGCCACCTTACTGGAGCTAATTTATCAATTCAACAAGATTGAGGGTTTCTTTTGGTATTTTAAAATGAATGCTTCCTGCTACTCAAAGGTAGCCAACATGCAGACTCAACTGGTTTTCCCAGAGATGATTTTTTTTAATGGAAATAAATTAAGTTTTCCATTCAAACAAAATCATCTCTGGGAAAACCAGCTGAGTCTGCGCGCAGGCTAGTAAAAGGAATTTTATGACAGTTAAGGGGTTGGTCTAAAAATCTTTATCTTGTTTCCCCTCTTTTACATCTTGCTGTCAAGCTACTGTCTTTTGGATACTTGTTGCATTGCTTTCAACTTGATCTTGCCAAAAATAGCTTAATGTGCCCTTTTAAAGCAAGAAGCTTATTCTAAGATGGATTTGATTTTAGCAACAAAAAGCAAGATCACAGAACTGAAGGCCTTTATAGTTAAAATAAAGTTAAGAATAACATTTTTCATAGCAAACATTTGAGTAAACAAACCCTTATCAGTATCTGTATTCCAAGTTATTCAAATAACAAAGCTTCCTGTTACAATATCATTTAGTTTGCTCTTATGACTTGTAATAAACCTTTTTTCTTCTGCAATATCTTCATCAAATTCTTGAAAATTAAATTACTAACCTTAGAAATCTTGAATATTGCACTAGGCTTCTCATTTGAAATAAAACCAAGCAAATGCCAGCTTGTCTGCATTTTTGGCCAGCAGAAATACACGGATCCACCAAAACCATCAGGAAAAGGTTGGACACCCGTTAAGAATATAACAACATGATTGATGCTTTCACAGTCAGGCAAATTAAACACCACTTGCTTCTCGTTGATTTGGGTGAAATCAGTTGTGACCTGTTGTAAATGGACACAATTATTTTCTTGTACAATAAACATAAAACAATACAGGTACAGATTTTAGCAGGTGCATGGCTGATCATGCACCTTTAAGCAAAATGTTCCATTGAGGCATGCAATTTATGATTAAAACTTCCACTTCCAGATCAAAACACAAGTAAAAGTGGTAATATTAATGTTGTTGCAGCTTTTCCATGCGATTTTTTAAGCTTTGTTGTACCAAAGAATTATATATTTGATCTAAACATGAATTTAAGGGATCTAAACATGAATTGAATACATTATATCCGAAGTATCATACAATGGCTAAGGTGGTCGAGGTGGCACTTTTTCTATGACAGATGGCACCTTGACAAAATAAATAATATGTGATGCAGAGCAATGGGGTTTTAACAAAGAAGGAACTCAAAGTACATTGTATCCAATGGAATTTGTTTAAAAGTATCGAAGAAGAATACAAATTATCTTATTATACAGGTAACTTTTAAAAAAAGCAAATGACTAAGACGCACAATATCTAGGCCTCTCCCAGAGACATGGGCTATAACCCACGCAAAAAAGTTTTGCTAGAGCTTTTTTCAGTCCACGCAGTTGTTTATAAAAGCGCTCTAATTAAATCTGCTTTGTCTCACTCCTCAATGCTTTAACTACTTACCACTATATATCAGGGTTTTCATAAATTATATTGTGCCAAAGAGATATATGGTTTTTACAAATATCTCTATAGGAAGGTAATTTCCTTTTCTTTTGACGTGAAATGTTAATAAACTATAGTATTATCTGTTAAAACTAGCAATGGAATAGGAAATGATTGTGCAGGAAAGGAACAACAGACAGTGTATGAGCAAGAATGAGAATTGTTACATGACACTGCCAAGTACAAAATTTGTGTTACGAATACACTATTTTTACAAAAAACACGTTTTAAGAAATGATAACTGGGCAATCGGAAAAAATTAAAACATTTTCAGAAATAATTTGCTTTTGGTCTTTGACTCTTCAACTAGGTGAGAGATAAGCTGTTGTGATTTGTCAAAAACATAGAACCAATAATTCACCCTTTCTGAACTCTCTTGCCATTTTCAATCCCCATTTTTGCTTCCCTTTATGCTTTGAGGTCTATGTATATGTTATTCGCCAATCTTGATCATACTGCTGTTTCACTCTATCCTGCTGTTGCATGCCCGCAATATATTGCCTGCGCACTCAAATTTTCCATCTGCATACTTTTGCATATTGACCACGCAAAGCCCCAATTTAATAACATTTTACATCATTAACAATACAAATTTCTTAAAAGTGTGTGATTTCTGAATGAACTTGTTTGTGCAAGAAACAAAGCTTCCAGTCTGGAAACTGAGAGGCCCGACAACATAAAGGCTTTGTTTATATTCTTCAACCCAAACTGATTTCTTATGTCAGTAAGCATAAATATTGGTCATGTTTAAGGGCTTTAGCGGATTGATGTTTGCTTACTTGTAGAGGTTAAATGATGTGGGTACGTGTACAGTATTATTAGTAGATAAATGAACTAAATATTATGACAGCAGAGCATTGAAGTTCATGACGAGACCTTGTATTTCCAGTCTTTCAAACCACATTTTCTACATGTAAATTTCCTTTCTCTGCATGTGAAAACTTTTACATAATAGAGAAGAGTTTAAACTGCAGCATGCAGCATCACTGCATTTCACCTGCTACATTTGTGTAGACTAGAAATGGCCCTGTTTCAATTCACGTTATGAATCATCTATCAGTCAAGTTTTCAGTGATTTCATTCCCTAGCTTTGGAAAGCAGGCTCGCAGCCTTAAAAACATATGTTTATGCTGTACTATTAGTTGAATTTTGAGCTTTGAACAGTTACATTTTATATCAATATACATATATTAAACATTAAATCATGAATTTTATGCTACAATATCATCATGTGAAGGTAATATTTTCTTTACTACATACAATCGATATTAAATTGCTCAGATAGCGCATATAATTGAGTCATAACAAACAACGACTGTATTTGATTTTGGACATTGGTCAGATAAGCATAGTGGGGATGAATAAGCTTGCTTCAGCACTTAATTCACTTTGAAAATTGAAAAGTCCTTCTACATTTCTGCAAAATAAAATTATCCTCACCAGTCGCCCTGAGACGAGGCATCCAAACATTCCTGCCATTTCTAAACCGCTTTCTTATGCCTAGTTGTTTCCACATTGACCTCATTGGATTTACAACTTCTCGTGCATCTTGAACTTGCCTCTTTTTTTTTACAAATAGCCTCGCTCTCAATTTCACCTCGGCATTTATAATTATCAAAAATATGGCGACCCTCGAAGATAAAGAAATCTGGAAAGATGCCGAGGTAAATACAATAGTTTGTTGATTACAAGTGAAAATTATTCTTCGGGGCAATTTTCTTATATTAATGTACCTTTAAAGAAAACAAAAGACACATTTTTTGGTCTTGCCTTTGATAAAACCGTCAAATGCCACTGAGGACTGTGTCAGAGGTCTTTAACAAGAATTTCGTTGTGCTACAAATAATTGTACGCATAGTCGTGCATATGGCTGCCAAAGAGCCTTTTGTCGACTCTTAAGTGCTGTTTGATATAATATTGATTGAATAAGACGCTATTGTTCTCCGGGTAGTGTAAATGTGTTAATATTTATTGTATTTTAGGAGGAACTTGGTGCAGATGTTCTCAAAATGTCCACAGAAGAGATGGTCAGTAGAATAAGACTTTTGGACAATGAAGTAAAGGTAACCTTTATTTTTAAACATTTGCTATGTTTATTTAAAGTTGTTGTTTAAAGTTATTGTGTTGGTTCTATTCAATTTATTGTGTCTTTTTGAGAATTTCAAAACAATTGTATGTTCTGCCTGACATTTTTGGATCCAACAGAAGATAAGACTACAGCTCTGAACCACTCAACTCTGTGCCAGTTGCTACAGTTGTGGAGTTGTTTAAATTTAAAGTATATTTTGGCAAAATCAGGTTTAGACAGTTGTTTCTCTATGTTTTTATTCATTTCCCATTAGTTTTAGGAAAATCGTGTCATTAAAATCTGGATAAACCACTTTTTGAGCTTCTGGATAGGTTTGTCTCTAGGGTTAGACATATTTTTAGACTCTTTTACGCCATATCCATTTTTTAACGCCAAATTTTTGCAGATGTCACAATTTCCTCTTTTTTAAAGATAATGAAAAGTGAAATAATGAGAGTCAGCCATGAACAGCAAGCTATGAAAGACAAAATAAAGGTACACAGTGAATAAATACTATGTAGATAGATAATTTGTTGATATTTTTTAAATATATGTATGTGTGATGTGCATAAAGGTAATCTAAGTAAGAATCTTTTCTATGAACAAATAGATGGACTATGAACAAAATCTCCACTGTAAGTGATCAATGATTGATGTTTTTTGCTCCTAGCAAATTTATTATCTTATCAGGGCTAATATTGGACAGTTCATTAATTAAGAAAATACAATCATCAAACATACTTAGATCGTCAAACAATTAACAAAACTTCTAGAACTGTGTCATTTTGTTTGTCTTCTTTATATTAAATTGATTGCCATTGATAAAATTTAGTTGTGCTTTAATCTGATCACCTCAGGGTCTGATTCACTGAAGCACATCCTGCCCTTTTATTCTTTTAGAACTTCATTGAACTGTCCTTTCTTGGGCAATTTCAGTGTATTTATTATTTGCAATAGAAATTTCAAAGCACATTTTATGTTTAATGAAGCCAATTTTGATTTTGTTTCAAAAAAACAAGCTTACTTTTCTTGTTTACTCATGGTTCTCATTGAATTTTTGCAGGAAAATACAGAAAAGATAAAAGTTAATAAGACCCTACCTTATTTGGTCTCCAATGTTATTGAGGTTAGTCATCTTTCAAAGTTTGGTTTTTTTAGTAAAGGCTTGACTTTTATTGTCTCAAATGCGTCAAAGTTTTGAAACACATTTTTCATGATCTTGAAGTCCAGGAAAAGTTTGATTTTTGATCAACTGTTGTCAGAATTATGGACTGTAAGCTGGAAAGATCACTGTGGTCCATGGTATTATCTCAATTCTTTATCAACTTTTACTGAATTGCCCAATTATTAATATAATTTTGTTCTAAAAAATGATAGTCTGAAAATTTTATATTTCAGCTCCTTGATATAGATCCTGAAGATCAGGTATATTTTTAGAATTATATTTATCGACAATATTTTGTTAGATGATAAAAAGAATAGCCACTAATAGTGGCAAATTGAATAAAGATTGATTATAAATCTTTATCATTTTAACTGAAACTAAAGAGAGTTTCACTTGTGTGGTCTTTTCATCTCATGTTGTAAATATTGTTTTATCTACTCATTTTAGCCTGAGGAGGATGGGGCCAATGTTGATCTTGATTCTCAAAGAAAAGGAAAATGTGCTGTTATCAAAACTTCTACAAGACAGGTAGTTATAAGCAATGTGAAATTACCTTGTAAGAAATAAGATGCAAGTTATCCTGTAACTTTAACAAATCACAAAAATTCAAACCCTTTTGATCAGATAAAAAAGTTTTACACCATTTGCCTTATAAGCTTTTCATAATATTTTTCTACATGCTCAAATTGAACTTTTGTCATTTCCTTATCAAATATACTTGTATGTTTTATACATTGTTTTAATGCCCTATTGACATCACTCCAGGTCTGATTCACGCATTCAAAATTATATTTCTCTTAATCAGGTTTCATTGTTCTTCCCTTAGACTTATTTCTTGCCAGTGATCGGTCTTGTTGAACCCGAAGAGCTAAAACCTGGTGATCTAGTTGTAAGTAGAATACAAATTTTAATGGAAATATGAATGAGTTTTGAATATTTTGAAAAAGGTGGTCATTTTTGATAAACAATTATTATGAGTAATTTTTTAAAGGAGAAATCTGAAGATTTTGTGAAGGTCTACTTATTATTATCTTATTATTATAAAAGGAATGCTCTTTAAGAAACTTTCCTTAGAATACCCAAATTTATGGCCAAATTTAGCCCATAGGAAATACATAGCCCATATAAATTAGTGAGTACAATTTTTCATGTATTGCATAATCTCTTTTTTCCTGTTTCAACAGTGTAGAACATAGAAGTAGTAAATAAAATGCTGTAAATATTTGCTTGTTGACTCTTGTTTTCAATATTTCTGCAGGGCGTAAACAAAGACTCATACCTCATACTGGAAACATTACCAGCAGAGTGAGTTTCAGCTGTCTACATTAAGAGGATAATTAATCAGAACTTAAAGGTTTACCCAGACTTATTGCGTTTTTAAGACTTCTGATCACAATACTGCAAAAAGGATGTTTACAGAACCACCAGGATTGGGGGTAAGGTTGTTTGGTCCCCCAGTAGGTTCCAGCAGTTCTCTACTGTTCCCATAGCCATGTCTTAAACGACACATAAAAAGTTTACTGGAAGGATCTGCCTACTTTAGGTTCCAAAGTTTATGAGTTTCTTTCTTTCTTGATCAGGCCTATTCTTCTATTTTTTGGGTAACAAATCAGTTTGTTTGTTGGTTCAGAAGTTATTATGTAATTTAATGAACATTGTTGGAGGGACCTATCTGTTAACTATACTTTTGTTTTTTTGTGATACGCTGGCCATAAGTTTGAAACATAAACCTTTCTCAGTTATCCCATGGGATGCACTAACCAAAGTCTGAGCTGATCTGTTAGAATAATCAGTCAGTGTGTGCATTAAACGAAGCAAGCGTTGATGCTTTCTACCTTTTAGGTATGATGCCCGTGTTAAGGCAATGGAAGTAGACGAGAGACCAACGGAAAAATATTCTGATATTGGGGGTTTGGATCAGCAGATTCAAGAGGTATGATTAACTTCAAAGAGACAGGACCTCTAAATTTCAGTTGCCATTAATACTCTTTATCATTAGAAGAAGAATTGTGTTGCCGTGTTTTTGCGACATTTAATCGATGTTTGTCCTATTTAAGTTCAGGGCTTTGTTGGTTTGACCTGATTTTGACCTTACAAGATTTTAACCTTACCAAGGCAATCCATTTCTATTGAGACTGTAAACTTGGTAGCTGAGAAAATAATTTTGAACTCTCTGGCACTTGTCATTTGTTTATTAATTGAGTCAAATGATTTTGTAACATTTGAATCAACTAAGAATTCATGTTTCTTCCACAGTAGTGTTGACATCATACTTTTTGCTCCTTTAGCTCATTGAAGCGATTGTTTTGCCGATGACTCACAAGGAGAGATTCGAAAGATTGGGAATCCAACCCCCAAAAGGTAATCTTTCTTACCCCAAGAAGCTCAGTGCTTTCAGATATTAGGGGAACAAGGTATTGTAATATAAGCGCAGAAAGACAGTTGGTCTCCATGGGCTCTTCGTAAAATATTGTATGAATGTATGTGTCAAGAAGTTTGTAAGTTCTTTAAAATTTTAGTGAGGTGAATTTAGTGAGAAAATATTCACTAGAAAGAAACTATTAATAAGCATTAAATATCTAGGGAGGCCTGTGTTTTAGAGCTGAAGTTCTTTCTTTGCTCTTTGCACCTTGGAGGCCATTGCAGCTGACAGTGGTGACTTGTGGTACTTGTTTGTTCTCAAATTCAATCCCTAAGATTAAGAGATAAAGCAAAAAGCCCTTTTTACACTAGAGGAATCGTAAGTCAGCTACTGTGTCTTTTTATCTACCAAATTGTCGAATTTTAAGATGAGATTCGTAATGAATGCTTTTTGAATTGATCAAAGAATTCTATATAATTCTATATAATTCTAATAAGTATAGTTATTCCTAAATGCTTTTCCTCATTTTGGTTATGAGTTTTTTAATTTTTAAGGTGTGCTGCTGTATGGACCCCCAGGCACTGGCAAAACTTTGCTCGCCAGAGCATGTGCTGCAGAAACTAAGGTACCAAACATTTTGCTGAAATTATGGTTTTGATTTAATTGCTTTGCGTGTCTATTTTTCCATAGTGCGGGGAAGAAATGCTCAACTTTTCTTTTAAACTTATGTTTGACAGAAACCCTCTTTGCTGCTGTCAAAAATTCTGCTTATAGTACATTCACTCCTCTTGTTGGCAATTCGCTCCTCTCCGTTCGTATTATTTCTGATTATTTCAATCCCATTTAAGCCACTGTTTTTGTGTAAAAACCTTTCTTTAGCTCTTCTCTTTAAAGAGCACTTCCTTTCTGCATTCAGGCTACATATCTCAAGCTAGCTGGACCACAACTCGTTCAGGTATGTAGATTTTAGTCATTACCTGTGTAGAATCAATGGCGAGTGCCTTTTAACTGGTGTTGGGAAACACTATTAACGTAATCACTCGAAATAGATACAAATGATTTCAAGAACGATAATTTTTACGAAGTTTTCTAAAATTAAGCGTTGGATACAGTTTTTGCGTGGGTTCAGGAGCTTAGAATTTTATACGGAAGTTCAGAAGTTTTTTAACCAGAGGTCGTTGCACGATACACTTGGTCTCTTCTTGCAAATATGAAAGGCTATGAAGGGTGATGATGTCATGCTTTAAGGTTTTATCCTTGATGTTGCATAGGGGATCAAAAGATTCATATCGCCTTTTTTTCGATTAGAAGTACTTGACAATAAAAGCTGTCGAATTTTAGGTTTAATTGGTTTTGTTGGTGCTTCATAGTTCTCGACTGTATACATAGCATTGCTGTGCATTGGATTAAGCAACCATATCTCTGTCATATGAAAAAAGGTTTATTTGCTGTTTCTAATAATGCATTTGGTGTTGCAGATGTTTATAGGTGATGGTGCAAAGCTGGTACGAGATGCATTCAATCTTGCGAAGGAGAAAGCACCTGCTATCATATTCATTGATGAGTTGGACGCCATTGGAACAAAGGTACGTCAAATTCATAGAAGTGGTCGGGTTGACCCTAACCCCAATCCGAACAATTTTCTTATCAAGTCAGTCTATAAAGTGTCCATGATTTTTTGAGGAGCTCGTTTACACTTGAGTTGGTTTTATTAAAATTTCAAATCGTGTTTCTAGTATAAGATATTAAATAGTTTTTTAGCAAACGATTGCAGATCATAGGATGATTTCCACTTTGAAATAATGCAAAGTCGAGCAAATAGTGAAAGATAAGCCTCCATTTCTGGTGCACCTCTTTTGACACATGCTAGCCAGTTTTACCAATATTGTGTTTCTCTCGCAACGATTTGAGGCTTCAATGACAACACCAACCAGCTTTTTCTAGCAAATGTTTCCTTGTTAAAGATAGTTGGAAGAACCACTGATAGTTGCCAAGTTTAACTCTTACTTTGTTGCTAGAAAGACTGGAACAGCCTTCCCACTAATTATTTAATCTAACCTCTCCATAAAGAATTAAGTGAGTCTGGAGAGAGCAGTTTTTTTGCGAAAGATGCTGAAATATAGGGCTGATTTGTCTATTTACTTTTTATACTAGCGTTTTGATAGTGAAAAGGCTGGTGACAGAGAGGTGCAGCGGACCATGTTGGAACTGCTAAACCAACTTGATGGATTTAGTTCTTCGACCAACATAAAAGTCATTGCAGCGACAAACAGAGTCGATATTTTGGATCCAGCATTGCTAAGATCAGGTAAAACCTCGTTCGGGGGATGTATGGGCCTCTTTGTGGCATGAACTGTTTGTTTAGTTCTGTTGTTTGAAAGTGAGAGTAGATGAGTTTGTTGAACAAGGATTCTAAGCAGATTCTTACCTATAAATATATGGATTTTCAGTCAAACTAAATAACTGCCGAGTTCTTAATGTTCAAATGTATGTGTAACATTTGCTGGCACTGAATTCACTTCAACTGAGTCGAGTTCTACTGCCACTGGCTCTAATTTGTTTTTATCGTAACAAGTCGATTAATTTAATAGATAGCTCCACGACATACCTGAATAGATAATATTATTTTAATGATGTGGAAATGAATGGTTTGCATACATTTCTATACACGAGTTGTAAACATGTATAAATATTGTAAACATTTTTTGGAATTTTTTACCAATTTTTGACTTTGCAGGTCGTCTGGACAGGAAAATCGAGTTCCCTAATCCGACAGAAGAAGCCCGAGCAAGAATTCTTCAAATTCATTCGAGGAAAATGAATGTCAGGTATTTGAGTTGCGTTTCACTGCCGTCGTGAAAGGTGGAGGGGGTCGTAGGTGCTTTAAATAAGATCTGTCCTGCAACAAACGCTCTTGATCCCAATAACATTTGCCTTTTGTGTCAACAGTAGAAAATTCACTAGCTACTTTAACAGTTGCCTATAGGCACTGCAAGCGTGCTCGTGTCAACTACACAAAATCTGGTTGTTACTGCTATTTATTAAAATTCTGCCTAGCCATTTGATTGGCTGTCATAGGTTTATCTGACCAATCTATCTCTCTTCTGCTGTCTATCTTCTGATATCTATATTTCTATTTCTATTTATGTTTATATATATAAGTGATGATGATTATTTATTGATAAGCGTGCATATCTTGCCAGCTCAAAGGTAAATTATGAAGAACTTGCTCGCTGTACGGATGATTTCAACGGTGCCATGTTAAAAGCTGTCTGTGTTGAAGCGGTAAGTAGCATTAATGCTTCTTAGACTTGCTGACTAAATTACTCTATAATGGCTAAAAAAGTCGAGAAATTTAGTTCCTTAACCTTTCTTCGATCGATATTTGATATTTATTCATTGGTTTTATTTTCAATCAGGGGATGATTGCCTTAAGGCGGGAAGCAAAAGAGCTAGAACACGAAGATTACATGGAAGGTTCGTACTTGATACTCTTTTGATCCCATTAGGTGTTTTTAGAATGATTAGAAATGACTGTATATCATAGTGTACCAATACATTATGCTTGATCGCTCTAATAGCGTTGCTATACATACAATCACACCGTATAGGGTAGTGGGTATAACTTAGACTTAATCCATGAGCCTCTGTTTCGTTACTGCCTCACTCGACGGACGCTACAACAGAGGGTGAGGCAAACGTTGTTGGCAAAAGTTGTATAACTTCCAGTGACAATCCTATCTCTCCACTCTTTTTGTCAACCTTTCCCAGCCTCTGACCGTCAAACTGAACTACTTATGTTTCTGGAAGATGACGGTTTTGCGTAAAATGACAGATATTGAAGTCTAGCTGTTATTTTTATCATTGAAATAATACCTTGTTGTTTAGTTGGCCTTGTTGATTAGCAGGGTTTTTTACCAACCAGCTTCACCACCAGTTGGTCTTGAAAACAATTGTTTGTTTTTTAGGTATTTTGGAAGTACAGGCCAAGAAGAAGACCAATCTTATGTACTACGCGTAAAATCGCACCTCATCAACTTTATGGTCGATTCAAACGATGTTAACTTTGACCAAAACGCTCTTTGTGTATTTTTATTGACAATTTGATTAAATCTGTTACATCATTGTCAGATAAATTAGGTTATAAATGGTTGAGAATGTCGAAAAAGTTGTCTTTTTAACGTTCTTCCTTTTAACTTAGTAGCATCAAAATTGTTGATATACTCTTTGTTTTGGCCTATTTCCAAAGTAATGGCTGTTCTCTTTGTCTTTGCTACTGACCCTAACATTGGCTTGCTGTGACTAGAGTGGTTGTACTGGTGTGATAAGATACGGGTGACCTTCTGCACTTGGAGAAATGTCCTCCTAACAGACCAAGATACTCGTGTAGCATTCCAAAAGACGCCTTTTTGTCAATCCTCATAAGAACAAGATGCTTTCCTAATTTTCGAAACAACGATAAAATGCCCCTCATATTCCAGGGTACCAAGCCGTTTTGCTTACATAAATATGATAACCTACGTTGTTTGCAAAGACGTAAAATATTAGAAAATATTAGAACATTTTTGAAGCTACTTTCGAAAAGCCTTACCAGCAAAAACATCCCTATACCAAATTCCAAATTCCAAATTCCAGATATACCAAATTCCAGATATACCAAATTCTTTAGGGTTTTGGCTATTCTGCGTTTCTTGTTAAACGTGTCAGAATTTCCTTACCTTAAATTTGCTATGCAGTTGCACTTCATCACTGTTAAGTCACGGCTGTTGTTTTTATCTCGCCGATTATCAATAAAACAGGACATAAGCGAGGTTAAAATCTTTTGGGTGTTTCTTGAATGGATACAGTTGACAACAAAATTATAACATGACTATTTATACAAAGAATACATTTATTTCAATAAATAAATAAATTAATAAAGAATTATGCTACTGCTGAATTTCCCAGATACCCTCAATCTACAAATTTTGCATGGCCAATTTTCACCTTTCTACTCTTTGATTGATCTCTTGAAGCTAAGACTGGTTGCCAGGCTTTTTATCGAGTCAGACAAAGTGCTCAATCGGATGGCAACCCTGAAGGATAATGAATCAATCCCATATGACAATGTGTTGGTGCTCCGAAACTGTTTAAATTTCTTACTGCCTAGGTTCTAGGCTACATTTTTGTCCGGCAGATATTTTAGACAAAGAGAGTTAAGGTATTTATATATCGCCACCATTGGTTGTTTTCAAATTCCAAGAAGCCGAGAAGCCGAGAAACCGAGAAGCCGAGAAACCGAGAAGCCAAGAAGCCGAGAAGCCGAAAAGCCGAGAAGCTACCTAATTAGCCAGATTCTGATGTTCAAATTTCTGATTTAAAATAAACAAAAATCTTAATGATTAGTTAACCTATTGTTACCTAATGTTACATTATCTTTATTGATATAATATGAAACGTATAAAGACAATGAAGAAAAGAAAATAAATTGAAGCAAAGTGTTTGATGCTGCCTGACAATTAATTCACTGCTATTGGCTTTTGTATCTTACTTTGAATTTGTAAATATCAGTAAAAAGCAGCTTGAGAAATTCTTGATTTTCTTTCGTTGTTGAAAAGATACGTTCACCTAAAGAAGTGATTTGCCTCCAACAAAGAAGCATCGGCAAGGTTTTGATGTATGTCAAAATGTCACATGTCATTTGTACAAAGCCATATGTATGGCCTTGAAAAAATAAAGCAAAAACTTTCAGACATTTATAAAGTATGGTTATTAATATAATATTAGAGCCTTGTATGTTTTATAAACAAAATAAAATGTTATAGCTCACGTATACGCAACGAATATATCAATTAGTTTATTAAAGGGTGGGTTGACCAGAGGAATTGGAAAAGAGATTTTCTAGAGAAAAAGTTATTAGAGGAAGGGTTTATTGAAGGAAGAATTTGCCAAAGTAGAGGAGGGATATCTAGATAAAGGATGTATTAGAGAAATTGTCCATTAAAAGGTAGAAGGGAAAATTGGAGAAATCACTGAAGGTAACTATTAAACTAAACGATAAACTGGTTCAACATGAAAGGGTAATTGTTTAATCGTTTTCACAGTCAAAATGTTTAGACTGCTGCTTTTTTGGTCCAGAATACATTTGATTACATTTTATTAGATGCTTGGCTTAGAACAAGTGGCTAGTTAATTGCTTTTGTAGGAATGCAATATTGCAAAGGTTTTCTTTGCTATTGAAAGCTATAGCAAATCACCAAGAGGATATAGGGCTTATTGCTTTTGCCTTATTTGCTATTCTCACACCAAAGAAGTCGATTGGAGGTGACTCTATTAGAAGACGAAAATAGAAAAAAGCCACGATATTTTGGCGTGAAGTATAGAATACAGACATGAGGAGTATCAGAAATATCTCTGTTTAATTCCTAATCGCTGCATGAGAACGAAGAATGAACCTAGCAGTTTTATTTTCCTTTTTCCGTTGCTTGTGACATTTTAAACTTCGTACCAGTCTTTTGAAAATGGCGTTAATTAAAGGGAGGCATTTATTTTCATGTTTTTTTGGCAAATAATTGCGTTAATCAGAAAAAGGCTTTTCAAGCTAGCCATTTATCAAAATTATCGAAATCCTATTCTCCGAAAACCTAATCTCACAAGTATGTATTTTTAATTGAGGTTTGAAATGAGATTTTTCAAACCCTTTTTCTCACCCACTCCTTCCCACTGCTTTGGTCTATGATGCTTCACCATTGGGTGGATAATCATCGGCAAAAAAGATGTTAAGGGCTTTTGTGAGCCAGCTCCGACCCCAGAGTGATTCAAGAAATCAGACATAAGGAGGCCTGGTGTTGTGCCCGCACTGTATACTCAACAGAAGCGGGTTTAAATGGATAGAAAGTTATTTATAAAAACACTGTTCTGCGTAAGGTGTAGACTAGCTGGTTCTGTTAACCTGGATTGGTAACTATTGAAAATGTTCATTAACACTTCGGGTTTAAACTAGACACCGAATTTCGTTCTGTCCGGTCTCATTGGCAAACCTTCGCTCGACATTAAGATGGACATATCAAAAACGTAAACGAACCTTTGACACTCAATTTACTCTTGTAAAAACCGTAGAATACAAGCTACTTACATTTTGCCATCGTCAGCCTAGCTTCTTCTTCGGCCATTCTTCACCACGTGTAACAACAATCTATTCAATGAATATATTGAGTGAACATTTCCAAAGAAAGGAGCCGGAATACCCACCGCAGCACGTCCCTGGAGAACCCGATAGCATTGTGTTCGCTCCGTCCCATGCGGCACATGAAATACCCACCGCAGCACGTCCCTGGAGAACCCGATAGCATAGTGTTCGCTCCGTCCCTTGCGGCACATGAAATACCCACCGCAGCACGTCCCTGGAGAACCCGATAGCATTGTGTTCGCTCCGTCCCTTGCGGCACATGATGCTCCTAGATGGCCTTTTGGAAGTCTCGAAGGATGCCAGGGATACTGAACGTATGAACGTAGAACTCGACGAAAAAAGTTTTGACTGTAACAACATGTCTTTAGAAATTGGAAATAGTGCAAAAGAACCTTCCTCAAACTAGTCTCCACCGTCTTTAAGAAACGGTACATAATGGTTATGTCGAATTTCTGCTTTCAACTTGTTGCTCATTGAAGAAGTGGGTTGATAATGGGGCGGTCTTTATACAGCTTCTACGCTATTTCATAGGCTTGTCCATAAGTGTGGCACAATTCACAATAATGTGGCGTCTTGTATTCCAAAACTAAACTTCCTGCTTCGAAATTTGCGGTTTAAACTATGGGTTGAAATAGGACTAATTCTCTGACAAATGTCGTATTCAAAATTTTTTTTTATTTCAATTTCAAATGTTTGACCTTGGCAAATAGCAAAAAGCTGGGGGCAGAGAACGAATTGAGCGTTTTCCATCACTACCAATAATTTTTTCGACTTTAGACAAATCACAACACAGTATCAACCTCCTGGATGGCACAATAGACGTGGAATGTCAAAAAAACTTCAAGTCATTTTGTAAAATCTAATACACGAAATTCATATGTACTATATATTATCGTTTTGTAATGATATCTCATCACATATTGGTAATTATCAATTGATTTCTATAAATCTAAACCACAAGTAGATGTTTATCCAAACTAAACTGTCATTATAACGCAATAATCATTAGTAATATTGAACCAGACGTCTATATAAGACTCAATAAAAACAATATCCTCACGTTAAAACTTTACGGCTACCGAAAAATGCCAAACTTAAATATACATATCTGGCAACCATAAAAAATAAAATAATAAAAACAGTTTTCATGAAAACTGGTATGTTAATTTTAAGGAAAGAATTTCGGCTTTTCGAAATGGGACTAGCCTCGTTGGAAATTTTTTTTTTAAAATTCAGATATACCATGATTATATCTTACAAGATGCTTAAAAATTAAATGAACAACTGAAGTTATATAAGAAATTGGGTGACTTGAATGGGGGATTTCTATTACCCCACCCCAAAAATTCCTGATGAAGTAACACACAATACATATTGGTGACAAATTTGCTTCGAAGGATCTGCAATGCTATCTTCTCAATGAAATTGGAAATCGAAAAAAGAACAATAAGCTTAAAATTTTGTAAGCAAGGCAAAAGTTTCTTTCTAGTGATCACGTCGAGCGTTCAAAGACAAATCTTTAGAAAATGTGAAGGATCTTGTCAAAGGTGTTCGCCCTGTCGAGTATCATTTACTGGTGATAGGAAAAACTCTTGGATTTTAACTGACGGGGGTATGTTGATGAAGACGCTCGTCCGACTCCAAATGTACATTTTCAAGGTGCAAAAAATGTTCTCGCACAGTGGCGGACACTTTGAAGAGCGACCGCACCCCCCCAATACTTTAGAGGACAATGGTCTTTTGTTCTAAAACAATGAAATGTGACGTCAGTAAAACAATACGCTTGCCCCCAATATTTGACCAAATGTCCGCCCCTGTTCTCGCATTTTGCTAACCCAACATTAACAATACAATATAGGACAAGGAAAACGTCTCCTGTACTTCAAAATAGACAAATATTACATAAATAAAAAAATGAAAGTTTTATGGCTAAAACATACGCTATTTTGCTGATACTAGCAAAAGTTCTTGCTATACGACATGTTTTAGCAACTAAGCTAAACTAAAAATTTCTGATAAGAATTCATTTTTCTCTAAGTTAAGATAAAAACCACTTATACATACAGTAAAATTTGGATGTTATCATAGAATGTACCCTTATATCTTTAAGTAAAAAGTAGCCTAAGTGAAATTCAATAAAATGTAAAAATAAGAATGATTTGAAAATGGCTTTGAAAAAAGCAAACTTTTTTACAACATACTAAAAGCTTTTTCATCTGACACTCCTCAGAGCATAAAACGTCAGAATCAGGAGTGTCAAGTTTTATGCTCTGAGGAGTGTCAGACGAAAAAGCTTTTAGTATGTTGTAAAATGTTTGCTTTCATCAAAGCCATTTTCAAATTCTGTACCGCAAAAAAATTGTTAAGAATGATTTATAAGAATGATACCTCATAATTAAAGAAACTAACAATCTTCTGCTAAATGAAAAAAACTAATTAAAAATTCTCTATTTCTGTTGTGAGTTAACAATTCGATTTGTATACTACCCTTATGATCTGATCATAGACGAAATGTTTAAATTTCAAAAAAGATTGTGTCTATAAGAATTAACTACAAATTCTTAGCTTGGTTTTGCTGGATAAAAATGTCAAAACTTGTCCGCATACTTATTTCGCTTTCTTTGACTGATAAAATTCTGAGAGAACACCCCATGCTTTGTGAGCCATAAAACCATTAGGCGGTTCCTTGCCTTCTCGCGCCAATTTCCGCATGCGAGTTCCAGAAATGAAGTCAAAGTCTTCCTTGTGCTCAGGATTGAAAAATTCCATCTTATTGGATTTCGTATTGTAAGCTGCCACTCTGAATGGGATGACTTCTAAATGAGTAAGGCCAGGAGCCATTGTTAGCACCTAGGATGCAAAGGATTCAGATATTTAAGAAGTCGTAGATTCGGGAGATGTATAAATGGCTAGGCTGAAAAGAAAATCTCTTAGAAAAACAAATGGAAATTAAGGAGTATAAATTAAAGTTGTTTTTTGCGTGGAAAGGATATCAATAAACAAATCTTTATGAACTAAAATTGAGCCATTGCATAACTATGCAACAGTAAACGGAAGTTAGGGGCCTATGTTGTATTTAGCGTATTAACTAAATTTGTATTAACTAATATTTTATTCAATTAAATTTAAATGTAAACGACAGTTTTTAAAGCAAACTGCTGCTTCACTTTTAATATTTTGGCAATTGTGCGCCATAATGCCCTTTGCAGCGCATATCGACAGCCAGACCGAAGGCAATGGGGTTTGGGGGAGACGCCGTGAACATTAAAGCTTAAAAATAGAGGTTTTTTGAAGTGGATCAGATGGAATGCCGTGTTTTGGAGCAGTTTGTGCTGCTAATGTTATCTGCCCTGTACATCAATATTACTGTCCTAATAGGCAAGGGTTTCCTTAAAAATTCATCAAGAAATAGAATGTTGTCTTATCTTCAAATTGATTTGCATTCCATTAGGGTGCTAATGTCTCTTTCGGTCGAGTGGCGAGTTTATAGGGTGTAGATCTATTTTGCTTTGTACTAATCACTTTGGTTTTGGTCTGCCTACTATTAATGCCTTAATAACTTGGGTCGATTTATCTAATCTCAGTTAAGTGTCTTGGCCAGTTGAGTCTTCTATTTCAAATTACTTTGCTCTATTCATCTCCTTATTGCAGCCATAAATCACAGGGGAAATAGTCAAGAAAAATATATACCTTGCTACCATGTGTAGGTTCATACAAATCAGTGTTTGGTATGTCGGGGTGTGGGAGCCCAGCCGGGTCTCTGCCAACTATGTAAAATGTTGCACCTGCAGCAATCCGTGCCTTGCAATGCCACTGGACCTGCGAGAAAAGTTACAAGGGATCACAGCCATAAGCCACAAGCCCTATATGGCCAAAAAAGAAAATGAAAAGATACACAGAACATACGATTCACTTCAGTCCTAAAAAAATTCACAACTGGATATACTAAACCCTTTCATCAAGCAGTGTCTTGTAATGATCCTGCGAAACTGCATCATTTGAAAGCAACGAATATTGATATAATAAAAATACGAAGTCCAACCTCAGTGGGTCCTGCGTACATCATTGGCGAGGGGAAGATTGCCAATACAGTGTTTTCAGGATCTAGAACTCCCTCTTCTAACACAGCGAGATGTTGCTTGATTCTGACCGACAAAGGAACATCGTCATCTTTGGTCCAGCCGCCTAGTGGGTGCAACAACAACACTGGTTTCACGTGACCCCTTTCGAGGAGCTTTCGGTGGGTGTCCTGTGATAGAAATATGCATTGATTAATGCAAGAGGTATTCGTCGGTCTGGTGGAACTCCAGAAATACAAGTAGCGATATGGTTTAACACGGAGGTTTTACTAATAGCAAAATTGTTGGGCTTTCTTGGAAGTCTTCATAAAACAGAAAAATCATTTGCTCTGGTCATATTCAAGAGAATAAAATAGTTAATTCTATCTTGTTCTAAAATATAACAATGCAATATATAAATAGATGATATAATAAATATAATATATAAAATATAATTCATTATATATATCATGCAGGATTACAATTGGTAAATACCTATAAGCTAATCTTTATCAGTGAAACTAAAAAACAAAATTACGAGAAAACAAAGAAAACAATAGTTATGTGCTGATATGAAGAAATATCACCCGAGTCTTACATTTGAATACAACATGATATTTCATGTAAAACTACCTTTTTCTAAAGGAATACAATTTACAATACAAACCTGCATGAGCAGGGCATGGCCATTGTGGATCGGGTTTCTCAACTGAAACGCAAACACGGCATCCGCTTGCCTTCGCATAAACTCCGCACGAAGCTCGTTTGGTTTCAACCGGTATGCATCCAAACCGTCATTCCATTTAATCTCCTCCAAAACATCAAGTTTTCCACCCACCAGCCAATCTCCAGATTCGTAGATCATCTACAAAATTAATTACAAAACTGTAACCAGACGGAAGATAATGATTTCATTTGTGTGCCACAACTTTCAGGTTTCTAGAAATTGACAGAAACACCGATTCTTAAAATTTTACAATTACATTTTTAACTATAAGATATAATTGATGATATAATAAATGAAGTAAATATTGGCGTCATTCAATCAACACTGACTACCAAAAGCTTCTCACCGAATCAAAGCAAAAGTGACCGAATGACAGAAAGTATCGGGAGAAAGGATGTCCCACCAATATTTGGCCCTGGTGTTTATACCCGCTGGTAATTTTGTCCCTGGTACAGTTATGAGCCCCATTATGTTTTTGCCACCCCAAATTTACAAACCTTTCCAACCCCCTGGTGCTGTTACAATATTACAATCATACCTTCATGTAAGGATGATTTTTGCTGTTGGCACCAAATTGTCTGCAACATCGCTCCTCTTTCCTGTGAGCAAAAAATTCAGGGTGCCTCAATATCGCAACTGGTTTTCCATCAAAAACGAGGCTGAATGACTGACAGGCACCGAGTCTCTCTTTGTCTTCAGTTGTAATTGCAAGAACGATAGGTATCGACTGGTTTATATCATCAGCTGAAAATTAACAAACAAATTTAAATGATTGAAACCTCGGCAAATTAGAGATGCCTATGGGGAGAAACCTAAACAATAATCTTAGATGCCACAAGAAAGTTGACTTACAGCGGTTTTCCAAAGCATTTGAGATAGCGCGGAAAAACGAAAGCATAGCATACTTAAGTACTTTTCGTCTGACACTCCTCTGAGCATCAACGTCAGGTAATGATTTAAGTAAGCAAAAATTCGGCTCCAGCAACTTGCCGGTCAACGGCTTTCACGTCTCAACATACTGTATATCCGTTGGTTCGAGTTTCGCTGTAAAATCATTTCGCCATATATTGTACTTAAGAATGTTTTACCACCTAGCAGTTTATTATTTTCAGCAAGATGTCTCCCAGCAAGCAATCTAATATGAAGAAGGTTCACGGTCAAGAGTTTAAAAAACGGTATCGCTAATCTTTAGGGCTGCTTTAGAGACCCACCCACTTGGAGACCAATAACATCTAAGCCTCAAACTTGCTTGCAAAGTTTCCTGGCATGCAATTTACGCAGTCTGGCGGCAAACTGGGTTAAACTGGGTTAAACTGGTGCAAACTGGGTTAGAGACACACGCTTCTATATGTTTGGACATTAACGAGCTACTGCCATTTAGGAGTCAGAATTTGTCTGGAGGGCGAACCCACCTATGGTCCAAGAGGGAAGGGCATTCACTTGGTCCCTCCTGCAGTCTCCTCGATATTTCTCGGTTTCCCCACAGCAGTGAACTTAATTTCATGTAGGCTAGGGCGTTGTCTTTTTAACAATGCAATGAACTCACCATCCTGAAGACAGTTGAAATGAAGTGTTTGCAAATACTCGCGCTCCTTCATGAAGCCATCTAGCGGGGAGGCCCAGCCCTCAGCTAGAACTTGAACCCACTGCATGTCAACCTGCGAAAAAAGTTTATAACAAAAGTCAGTTGAAAGTGCATTCGGTTTTTCATCATACAAATTAACAACAGCTATGAAAAGGGGTTTAGAACACTTTGAATAGCAACAAGAAAAATGGGCTACAGTAGGCCTAGTGATTCTCTATGTAATTGAAGGTTGGAAAATAATTAACATTAAAAAACATTCAGGCATTTAACAACTGCCTTTCCAGTTTTTTTAAGGCTTCACATCTAAAGACGCTGAGAAGTGGTTCCAGATTTGCGACTAATTTTTATTTATCACCATTCCCCAAAACTTAGCACCAAGGGATCAAATGCTATAAGCCTTACTGAGATGAATTTTCTACAAATGAACTTGCGGATTGGCAGAAGAAAACTAATAATGAAAGAAAAAGCTGGCTAGTAATCGGATGACAAAGCTGTTTTCGTATGCGAATAAACACAATAATTTTACTTTGACAATTAGCTTTAAAACAGCTGAAACTAGTAAAGCTGCATTATGTAAAAGTAGTTCTAATTCCATTGCAGAGTAGGATTAAAGTTTGGTACAACAAATAACGATGAAAAATTAATTTCAGATTACTTCGAAAGGTAATTTAGAAGAAAGGTCTCAAAATGTTTACTGAAAATGATGGTTTGTTTTTAGCAATTTAAAGAAATTACGAATTGATCTGCAAAACAGAATTACCTTGTTTATGCTTAAAGCCTCCAGAGATTTCGCTTCTGCCATGTACTTCTCCAATTCATCTCTTGGGACGAAAAGCTCCTTAACTTCGTTTGCAGAGGTAATTGGAATTACTTCCTAAAAATGAAAAACTTTGTCTTAAGAAGATACAATCTATTTATTGTCAGAAATACCCTAAAATCCATCAAAATTCTGCCTCTGTCATTTGAAAAATATCAAATGAAAAGATCCTAAAATGAATTTAACCTCTTTTAGGCTCCTAACAAACTGCGCACGTGTGTGTGTGTTTGTCTGTTTGTGGGTGAAGGTGTTCTCTAACCCATACGAGAAATATACCACTAAAACAACCATTTTCCCCACCCCGATGAACCAAACCACACAACCCCATGTCATGTTACTCAGTTCCCTGATGACCACCATGAGAAATTCTAAAAGATGAAAGATGAAACTCTGTGACTTAGTCAAAAAAATCAAAATTACATACCTTGCTGATAAGAAGTTTTACAAGCTTCTGCACACACTGGTCAATGCTATGCTTGCCAGCTTCGATAGTGAGGTCAGCGTGAGAAGGAGACTCGTACACTGCATCGATACCGGTAAAGCCTGAAAGAGCAGAAATTGAGATTTACCCGAGTGAAGAGCAAAACTACTGACCTTATGGTTGATATGCGTGTCTTCCTAGTTTTGCGAAAAGAAAATCTTTTTTCACCCTTAGATAATCATTGATAATGATCGCTACGACGATAAATGTTGATTACGATGATGATTTGTGATGTAGAATGATTTGCAATGAATTGTGATGATTACGTAGCTGATCACAACCACAATAGCAATGCTAACACCAGTGACTAGAAGGATCTTTGAGGATTCAGGCATACCTTTGATAATACCGGCTCTTGCTTTCTTGTATAACCCTTTAACATCTCTCTGCTCACATACCTCTAGTGGAGTATTAATATAGCATTCGATGAATGACAACCCAGCACTTTCGTGAATTTCTCTCGCCCGCTGCCTGTCCTGAAACGAATAAGAATACATACACTTGTTATATCTGGTTATAAGGCATGCATGAAAATTTTGAAAATACAAACAAAACGTTAATTAGAAAAGGTTCGTGGTTTAAGCACTAAATACTTCAAACGATATATCCAATATTTTCCACGCAAAAATAACTGCTCCATTTGTAAAATAGTGCCCCTGAGTGACTTTTTAAGAACATTCAATTTTAGAACACCTATCAGATTAATGGTTTCCCATTGAAAAATTTGAAAATTGCACAAAGTAGTAAGATCAATGATATTAGGGCCGAGTAAAGAAAGTTTTAAAACGAAAAATCGAGTGCAATCGAAATATTCATGAATGACAAACTGGGTTTTTTGAAACACAGAAACCTTGCATAGACATCCCGTATAGGAACATTTATACTCTAATCTTCACAAAACGGATTGCACTACAGCTGAGTAAAAAGCAATTAGGCATGCAGAACCCAGAAAGCCTTGCTAAGACAAGGTCAACGACCACAAAGAAAACCAATGAAAACATGAAGCCCATCCAAACCAAGCCTTGTTTTGTGTCAAAGATGTAAGAGCTAAAATGTATTATCCGGAGGAAGGACTTAAAAACGCGCTTCTTGAATTCGAGGAGTTGGCTACTTATAAAGCGGATAGCAACAGCTGTGTCCGCAGGGCAATCATGGTGTTTCTTCATTATTCAAAAACAAGAACAAGTCGTTCTTCTCAACTTTTGGAAGTACTGAAGTCCCTTATTCTTAGCAGTATTATAATGATTTGCTTTACCTTAGCATATGGACTGATAAAACTGGTGACACACACAATCCCTGCATCTGCAAACAGCTTTGCAACTTCACCGACTCTTCTGATGTTTTCTTCTCTTTCTTCGGGCGTGAAACCGAGATTTTTGTTCAACCCCGTTCTTAAGTTGTCGCCATCCAGACTGTATGAAGGGATCCCTCTAAAGCAAAGATATTCCTCCAGGGCATGAGCAAGAGTCGTTTTTCCGGCTCCGGAAAGACCTGTTTCGGTAAAGACAATAAAAATTATCGAGAAAAGAAAATTGCTTCAAGCCACGATCCGGACCTACACTACAACAATTTGATGATGCCAATTTTCAAGGCATTAAATACAGTTGAATCCTATTAAGTTGGGACTTCAAAAGGGAAAGGATATTGCCTGACTCAGTCAATGTCCGGACGGGTTACGACTGTTGACTTGAATAAGGTATGAAAATCAGTCCGACTCAGAGAAAGTCCGAGTATACCTGGACATAACTGAACGGGTTTCAACTCAAATTGCAGCGGCATTCTCTCTAGAGTACCGACTTCGGACGAATGCCGATGACTGTCATTGAAAAACTGAAACTTTTCATAGTTGCAAAGAGAATTGACAATTAAGAGAGAAAACTGGCCCAAAAAACCGTTGGTAATTTACCCCTTTCCTTTAGAACCAAGGAACTCTTTACAAATTTTATGAACTTCGATTACTAACTATAGATAATCTGAGAGGATGAAACTGTCTGATTCTGTACTGCACTATCTGTACTTCTGATTGAAAACATCCAAAGATAATATATAGCTTGTCTCCCAGCGATTTATAAACAGCTCTTAAATTATTCAGAAGCATAAATTAATGTTTTGCAAATCAAACTGATGCGGCGTATTCCCAATCTCAATTGCATTCTTCAGGAACTATCTAAATAATATTGCAGAGGCATTTAGTTAAATCATATTGTAGAAGTTTGAAAGTAAAAACAAAAGCATTTATTTTGTTTTCGCTCGAGACGATATCCCTTAGCTTTCCACCAAACCTCAATTGTGGATAACATAAAGATTCGTGGCCTTCCTTCGACTTTTCACGAGTTTACAAGAATTAAAATTCATTTTGTTCAAAGTTAATCCTGGTTGCAGTAAACATTATGCTACGTATGGCCTGCAACCTTGGACAGAGCTGTTGAGACAAACCCCTAATTACATGCCCGGTAGAATGTATGTATAGTCCTACAACAACACCCCTCCTCCCATTCAAAGTTTGAGTGGGGTAGAAAGCGGGATATGTGTTTTTGTGGAAGCTGTATCAACAATTAACTTGGGCGGGCAGGGTAGAAAATCTAAACACAATCTGTCCAAGATTGTAGCATGGGAGTTGCAGCGGAAGTAAACGGGTACCCAAATGAATTTTGTCAAGTGGCTGCTGGGATAATGTGGTGAACCTGAGCAGCCATGAACACCTAGATGAATGAACAGAAGGATGAGCAGTGACGCGACAACCACTACCAGACAATTAAACAATACATAGGTACACATTACAAAACGTATAAGCATCTTTGCATTATTGGAGATGGCAACTATTGTGTAATAGAAATCATATAGATTTAATGGAAAAGGAATGTTAAAAATCATGGTCATACTACAGGAGACAGATGACATTCAGCAGATCTGATCCAAAAAGTAAAGGGGTAGTGTCCCTGGCTTCCCTAACAGCTAAGCTTCTCACCTAAGGATGGTTTTAGGTAGGCCTAATCCTCCCGTCAATATAGAAACAGAATAGGCTTTAAAAAATTCCCAATGAACAAAATTTCTAGGGAATGCGAGAAAGTGCGAGTGAGAGGTAGGGCGGAAGAGGGAGAGGGGAAAAGGAAGGGAGGAAAGAAGGAGGGAGAAAGAAGGAGGGAGAAAGAAGGAGGGAGAAAGAAGGAGGGAGAAAGAAGGAGGGAGAAAGAAGGAGGGAGAAAGAAGGAGGGAGAAAGAAGGAGGGAGAAAGAAGGAGGGAGAAAGAAGGAGGGAGAAAGAAGGAGGGAGAAAGAAGGAGGGAGAAAGAAGGAGGGAGAAAGAAGGAGGTAGAAAGAAGGAGGGAGAAAGAAGGAGGGAGAAAGAAGGAGGGAGAAAGAAGGAGGGAGAAAGAAGGAGGGAGAAAGAAGGAGGGAGAAAGAAGGAGGGAGAAAGAAGGAGGGAGAAAGAAGGAGGGAGAAAGAAGGAGGGAAAAAGAAGGAGGGAGAAAGAAGGAGGGAGAAAGAAGGAGGGAGAAAGAAGGAGGGAGACAGAAGGAGGGAGACAGAAGGAGGGATAAAATAGGTAGTAAGAGGGAAGGAGAAAGAAGGAGGGAGAACAAGGGAGGGAGGTAAAGGGAAGTGACTGAGAAAAGGGGGGAAGAAGCAAAGGAATTGAAAGCGAGAAAGAATTAAGGAAAGCGATGGAAAACGATGAGGAAGGAGGGAAAGAACCTTTATTGAAAAAAACATCGAATTGAATATTTGAATCTGTTAAGAAAAATGAAGATAGAAAATGCACCTGTAAGCCATATAGTACAGCCTCGAAAGCCATGGCTCTGACCAATCACTTGTCCTCTTTTGTCACGTGTCACCAAACTTTGTATATACTGAACATTAGTCGCTCTTGTCAGGGTCTATAACAAGAATGCAAATTACTTTAGGACAATATTGATAGGCAATACTTAGTAACGACAATCCTGCACCAAAATAGCTGGGACTTTAATCAAGGAATGTTGATGTTTTCTCAACTTCCCTCTCCCGATTCAATATTGAATAAATGTCGTGAAGCACAAACTATAGGACAACTAATCCAACATTGTTTCGTGGGGAAAAGTGGGGATTTGCATTTACAGAGGCAACGTAAAGGTAAAGTGCGAAAACTGCATTTTGTCTCAACATTTTTGTCCAGGATTGTAGATGCTGCTTGGAAGGAAGCTTGGTATGTATGAAACGTAGATAAATTTGGACAGAAGTGCCATTTTAAGCTAAGTCTCGCAAACGTTCATGACCAGAGGTAAAATGAAAGCTGAAAATCAGAAGAAGAAAAGTCAATTAGTTTACCTTAATTTTGTCTGCATTTAAAAGGTAAAGTTTTTATATTTAAGACAAAAGTTTTTGAAATTATTATACACTATGCAATGGTTATTCTTAAAATTTGAATTTAAATATCTGAATGGTACCAAATGCATATAAGAAATTGCCAACAAATATGTGCGTTGCATGCTCTTTGTGGGTGTTGCCCTAGAACGCATTTCCCAGTGAAGTGGAGATTTGGAAGATTTGCTGATGGCAAAAGCGATTTTCCGACAGAAGACTTTTCAGGAAAAAGTGTGACGCCCCAGTGTGACGCCCCAACATCCCCTCTCCTCCTTTAAGGCCGCCCTTTCCAGAAGGTTTAAGGATAGTAGAGCGCCAAGGGTCCAAACAGTATGGCAGTGGTATAATACCGAAAAGATTTAATACTTATTGATTTTCTTCTTTTGTTGATAACTACCGTATACAAAGACGACATTTCCATTAACAAAAAAAGCATAAAAAGAGAGTATCTTTTTGGCAAAATATATCTAATATAATTCTCGGAAACACAAATGAAACATTTGTTTCATTTAAAGTTTAACCAACCCTTGCTGAAGTTGAGCTGTTTCCATTCTGTTTGTCCCGAGAAAAATCTGCACCGTGCATTTTCTTTCAGGTTTCAAAACACCAAATAAGCATTTAAGGCCTCCAAAAGTCCTTTCGATTGGTTGTCAGAAAAGAGCTTTCTCAACACATTGAAGATATCCGGACAACAACAAAATACGAGCCACAAGATGTAGAACCGATTTGCTAAAACTTATATTTGATTTGGGCTTAGCTGCTTCAATGTCGGTTGCTAATATTTCATATCAAGATCCGACCGCAAAAGTGCAACCCCGTGCTTCTGTAGTTGCTATGATGAAACCTCTTTATCAACAATATTCTTCGTTATCAACGATTGCCAATTTGTGTCTTCTCCGTCATGAAATTTGCCGCAAATGAACCCACTTTATGCATATGCATGAACAATTAATTGAACAAACACGAATTTTCAAGAAGAGCCCCAATCGATAATCCTTGACCTTTGAATCAAAATCTTAAAAGACGTAGACTTTTTAAAGAATCAGTGACTTGACAGCAATAAGTCCAAGTTGATGTTTCTTGAAACTGAAAACGCCCACTTCTCAAGCAGCTAATTCGTTTTGCACAAGTTAATTGTAAGCAATAAAACGAACTTGAATTCTCTTGGTATAACAGCTGCAAATAGATAGCGCGACAGATGTTCCCAAAAGGTGATCTCAAGCTTAAATTATTAAAATCAATTTTTAGCTTATTTTTCATAAAGGAAATCCCGCATATTGAATCCAGCAGCAGGATGGTTAGTCACACCAAAAACAATGCTAATTATGGCTTGATTGTTATAGAATTTTGCTCATTTGAAGGCCTTAATGAATGGATGACTGCAAACAAATTTGTAAAACCACTCGCAAGACATTTCGTAATTGCCATATCCATACAACTTTTCCAAGAAGAGCTAGTGAGACCGATTAAACGACGTGAGGAGATCCTAAGTTATCAATCGTTTTTGAGTATTTCCTTGTAGGCAAAATTGTAGAATGAAACAGCTCTTTGTTTGATGTATCAGAGATTATCAAAAGAGTTGTCGACCAAGTAACGAGCAAGGCAATATTCGAGGCACCTGCCATGCACACACAGTGGTGACTGCCCTGACTTTAGCCATGTTTGACAAATTATAATGCATAGTAATTTCCAGAAAAATTTCAGCAGACTTAAATAGGTGTAAACCAAGGTACACATCTGAGCCCATTACTGTTTATAGAATCCCTAAATTCAAATAACCCTTTATTTGAACTATCCCTGGGAAATGTTGTGTTCAAATGATTTATATTAAAAAGCTGATTGCCCGGAGAACAGTGGAGGTTACCAAATTCATTATAACACTGAGTTGAAGAATTGCGTAGCGTAGAATGGGAGATAATTGAGTGTGTGGTAAAGGATTTGGGATGAACTCTGTAATTTACACAAATAATTATATAACATAGAAGAACCAAATTAAAAAAGTTATGGTAAAAAAGGTCAAACCTAAAGGATTTGTTTTGCTGTGAAATGCCTTATAGTTTCAAAAGAAATATTAGAGATTTACTCAATGTTTTTACTTACATCTCAAAATACGGTAGAGAAGCAAGAATATTGCAAATTCACTCCAAAACATTCTTATACTAACAGTACTCAGTGATCACCAACAGTGACAGTGTTTACCAGATGTTGTTGACAAACAAGAGTCAATGGAAAATATAGGGAAATACTTAAAATTCATCCAAATTACTGTTGGGAACATATACTTGACAGCCCCCACTTAAAGCTTATGGTGTAGGTAAGTTAATGACTTCAGCAGTTAATAGTGTAGTTGATAATGTAAAATGAGGGTAGATTGCTTGCGGTTCTATCGTTAGCTAATTACAGGATTGTGTAGAAGCTTTTAGAAACTTCAAACATTTTCTGAAATCGGACTGGTTATTGCGCCTCACATAGAATTGTTAGTTTGCTTTGCAGTTATCAGTTGCAAGCTTCTCAAATAATAACAATTCCATGCAATGCCATACTCAGTGTAAATTAAGTTATGGGATGATGTGATAAGTGGTCTATGGTAAGGTATCTAGAAATGTGCTCTAGAAATTTCCTTTTGGTAGAGCTTGGACAGAAAACTAGCCTAGAAACTTCATAAATCAGATTTTTCTTGTGGGGTCCTACAGGGTTCAGTCCTTGGTACTTTCCTTTTCAGTGGCGGAAATTCAAGCTTTCATTTGGGGGGGCCCAGGCCTACGATATTCCGACAAGATAACATCACGGACCATGTATAATTTCAAAGAAACTGCACATTTTGATAAAAATAGTTGATTTTTTGACGGGACTCTTTAGAAATCTTTGCTGACCACGCCATAATTAAGTAGCAAGAAGAACAATCCATTTTTGATTTTTGATATCAAGATTGATATCTCATCTAAGACGATTGATGATACAAGAGGTAGACCGATAACACTTTTGACAAGTCGTACCTTCATTTTATGCATTTTATCTTGTTTTCGTCAGTGAGAAATACGTTTGAAAATAACTTTTGTTCAGAAGTGTTGTGTAAGTTTGCTGTTACTGGGTATCTTTATGTAACTGCGCATATCTGTTTTATAACTAACTAGAGGATAATTTACCATAATGCGTTCACAGTTCTTTTATATTATGCCGTGGGAAATTTAGTGTGTATTATATTTACTTAATTATTTCTTTTTGATTCTAGTGATATAGATCGATGAAATGTTATGTTATTTGAAATGAAGTTATCTCCTTGAAAGTTGGAATTTGTACCGCAGAACCAGTAAATATTGTACAAGAAGAATCCGATAGAAATTTTGGCTGATCCTTACGAAATTGAAATTAAATACACAATTCACAAGCAGTTTTGATTTTGGTCATATATTGTTTGGTTGATTATTTAGTACTGGCCAATATTTTATCAGCTATGCTATGTTCAATATTTGCAAAAAGGGCACAGAGAGGTTATAAAGGCCCCTGGGGCAAAAATTGAAACGTGGATCACCTGCGAGCGAAGCGAGCAGAAAATTTGTCAATTACGCCCCTTAGATTACGCCCCTTAAAATTCCTTTTCAGAACGATTTCTTGGAGTAATTTCGACACGTTAAACGGTTGTCAATTATCCGAAGAAAGCGCGAATTTTCCGACGACGTCGCTGATTGAGGGGCCCGAGCCCCCATAATTTCCGCCACTGTTAGTTTTTCTAATTTACTTATGTCTTGTAATTTTCTTAGATGAAAATCTGTCATAGTATTTGATTCACCCTTATGAAAAACTGGTGAGAGTTTGTGGTATATTCTTCAAAGCAAGACACTTCTTATCCATTGATATTTTGATATGTCTTCACTTACAGAGAAACTGGTTAAAAGGGCAATACAATTTGAGGACTTTACCTCAGATTCAGCCCCTATTTTCTTTTATTAAAATTTTTTAAAGCTTTATGAAACTTTTCAGCAAACTTTAAGTTTTGTGTATTGATCCTTTTGCAAAATATCCCCCTTTTTATCTCCTCCTTAAAATTCATCTTGAGCTCTCTCAGTAACTAAAGATAATCAAGAAGAGAGACTGTTCATATGGGGAAAGTTTCCCAAGCCTTTGTGCGGTGAAGCAGGAATCTTTCATATGCAGACATTTTCCCACCTTGCTGTGACATTCTTAAAGCCATTCTGAATGATAGGATCGAATTGCGTCAAATATAGTGTTTATGTAAATGAAATCAATTTCCCTCCCTTACCCAGAAAATTGGTTCATATGAGATAATATTTCCTTGCATATGCAGGATCCTGGCATTGCTCAAGTGAGATCTCAGCTAGCCGGGAAAATGTTTTCTCAGGTGAATGCTCATGATATCATGTGTAGAAAGGCTATATGTGGCAGGTTAACGGGATTCTCACTTCACTGGGAAAATGCAGGGGAAACTTTCTCCATATGAACAGGCCCTTATAGGAATCTAGTTTGTTTAATGTTACTGATAAAATTACAAGGTAGGTAGATTGATGACAAATATAAATTCTCTTGTCATCTATGGTTACATTTTTATTTTGTTTACCATAAAAACCCACGTATAAGCCACCCCCGCACATAAGCTGCCCACCAAATAGGAGTCCTCAAAATTCAGAAAAAAATGTTTTATGTAGCCCTATAAAAACTGACAGCCTTGTGTTATGAGCCACGTGTTATGTTTCAAGTAGTGTAGAACATCAAAAAGAGAATCCAATGAAGTCTCATTTTAAGAGAATCTAACACATGGACAGACATGTGCCCAGATTGTTTGCATTTTATAATTGTTTATGTTGAAAACAAAAGGAATTTTTTGTTACCTACAACAATAGCAAGCCTTGTTTTCAGATATGAGGAACAAAGTTGATCACTCCACAGATAGGCTGCACCTAAAATTTTGGGGGGCAAAATGAGGACAAAGTGTCTGGCTTATACAGGGTTTTTACGGTATGTTCTAGCATGCATACATCTTAATTTATGGTCTATTTTCTATTTAAATTGTTGTAAGTTTAATGTTTTGAATATTTATATAAAATGGACATAAAACAAAATAATTGAAACTGAACCAAAACAAAAGTGGAGTTATTCTAAGATAATTACCTGTAAGAAGGTTTAGAAGAAATTTGTGAAAAATGGGGAAGGGGCCAATAGAGAAGGGTCAAATGCTCTACTATATCCCACGTGGAATTGCTACATCCTTTGTTAATTTTAGCAGTCAACAGTTTTAGGATTCAAATTCCATACTTTTGAGATTCATTGGATCCTCCTGTAAGAAAATGTTGAGAAATTAGCAGTGGTGGTTTAAGCTGCTCAGAAGGGAATCTTGCCAGTGGTGTAGCATGGCCTTTCTTGCTAGGAGGGTAGGAAAGATGCAAAACCATTTTTTATGGACAAAGTTTTTTTTGTTACCTTTGGCATGAAATTATTTTGTTAAAAATGTAAATCTACCAACAGGTTCCCTGAAAGTTGGGGGTGTGACACCCCCCCTTCCCCCAGACGCTATCCCCCTGAATCTTACAAGGAGATCAGGAAAAAAGACATTTAAAGTGAAGTGACTACTTATTACATCATGATTGCTATTTCTATTTGATCTGCTGAAGGTATTTCGAAATGGGGAGAACTTAGGCTTTTGAAAAGTTTCTGAGGTTTTAGAAACATCTTCACAGTAAATACTGTAAGGAAGCTGGAATTCTTGAAAGGGCTTGATCATTTGAAAACAGTAGGTTCACAAGCGGTAGTTAATTGAAAACAAAGTTTCTATGATTTGGAGCGGCATGGGCCAACTAAGAACAATATTTGCTATCACCATGTTTCATCAAAACAAAAAGAAAATAAATTGAAGAAGGAACTATAGTCTTAATTCCCTATAAATCTCCTTGACCATTACAGCAGACTAACATTAAGTTACTGGCAATGAAAAAGGGTTGCTTCTCATATGAAAGGGCTAGAGAAGTATTTGCCAAACACGCCTCTAAATCTGGTGTCCCTGCCCATACTTAAGCAGTCAGATTAATCAAATAAAATAAAATTTGAAATCAAGTGTCAGTCAAAATTATACTCGGTAATAATAATAATAATAAATATTTTGACAGGAATATCCTATCAGTGTGATAAGCATACTATTATCATTAGGGTCTGGTGCAAAATAAAAATACAAATTAAAGGTGATCAAACTTGGGCAGATTAGAATAAGAGCTAGATAAAAATTAGGTAAAATTTATTTATATGTGCAGATTAAAAAGAAGAAGTAGATAAAATTTTCTTCCAAAAAAGTTTTTATGTGACTGCTGCAAATATCTAATAACGATGCCATTTCTGCAATAAAATTGAACTCCATCTGGCTGGGGTGACAAGAGGCAGAACTTGGGGGGGGGGTGACAAGAGGCAGAACTGGGGGTGGTACAGAATGAATTTAAAAAACGTTTCAGTCTAACCAATGAAAAATAATTTTCCGTAGCAGTGAATTATTTTTATGCAATATCGTTTTACGATTTTTGTATATTTAGCATCACTTTCGAATTGTGTAGAATTTAAACGAACCTGATTGAAAATACTCAGGTCTCAGGTTACCAAGCTCATTTCACAGGTTCCCCTGCGGACTAAAATCAGCACTTAAATAACTGAAAGTCAAAAAAGAAAATTACTAAAGACGCAAACAACATAATTCATCATCAGAACGAAAACCTGAACCACTTAACTAAAATGAGACAATGCTTCCAAATACTCCTAAGGCCCTAAGTCGTAGGCAAGTGCTTTATAGTTTTGTTAACTGAATATTTTGTAGCTGTAGTGATATCACCGACAGCTAGGCCAATTTGATCTACTGACGTAGAGTAAAAGAAAAGTAATTTGTTTCAGTAATGTTTATTTAGGAATATCAATATTTTGCAGTATCAAAGAGACCTTATTGTGCAATATCAACAGGCACATAGCATATAACAAGATATAGCGACAGCTAATGTGAATTTACAATGTAATGAGCTCACCGGGTCATTGTAACGATTGGGGCTGATCGATGCCATGATTTAGAAATCGGCTGCTTTGTAGTACTTTGTCTAAACTGTAATTTTACTGGAATCAGTGACTTTCCTTCTCGTTCTCACTTTAATTGAATCCAGTGCCACCACACCACA
The DNA here is from genome assembly GCF_013076305.1 of Rhopilema esculentum. The sequence goes on along the minus strand of NW_027019301.1, from coordinate 6,791,028 downwards.
ACACAGCAGGAAGACTAGCCTGGTAGGATCCACGTCATGCACCCTTGCTTCCGGTGTTAGTTTAAAAAAAGGCTGCTCCAGCCAAGTGAAAAATTGTAAAATCAGAAAATGCAGTCTTGTCACATCCACATAGCCGAAAAAAGAACTTATGGCTTATTAAAAGATAAAAAACCCCAAATCAGTAACTAAACGCCACAAAAATTTTAAAAAGTGAATACGAACCACAGGGGGACCAGAAAGAGCAAAACACCTACTACGTCATCAGAATCAGGTTCTGCTGAATTTTCGTTGAAAATCAACCCTGTGCTTCAACAACTTACATATATCCGAACATACACCCCGGATAGACATCCCATTATATAGACTTTTAACAAAATTTAGCAGTTCAAGTAAAAGGGGTAACGGGGGAATTTCCCCTACTCCCTACCTATTTTACAGCACAAATGTTGTCCTAAGATTTAATACGTGAAAGTTTTTCTCTCCAGTTTCATTTAGAATGCGCAATTAATTAAATATTGTTTCATTGTCCGAAGAATTTTAACAGGAGAACCTTTTCATGACACTTTCGTTCATCACATATATGACACGTTCGTAATAAATCAAAATAAACATTTAATGGCATGTTTATAATTTTATTGCGATATGGTTTCAAGTCTGTATGATTTCGTTTGTTTTGCATCCTGTAACCTTAGTAATTTTATCACCGTTCGCACTTTCGATTGTTTATAATTCCTTTTGTTTTCTAATTGCACCTTTAGATTCATTAACTATTTCTTTTGGGATTTTAAGTATCATTATTCAGTTTATGTAATTAATATTGGGAGTAATATATTTTGTATTCACTATTATTATGTAAATTTACGTAGCTATGTAGCATTACAATAAGTTCTTGTTTAGTTATATTTTGGGCGTGTTACATTTTGAGTTAGTTGGAGTTGGAGTTGAAGTTGGAAATGGAATTCGGTTAAGAGCGATTAGGTTAAGTTTTGATATTTTGTATATTTAGGTTCTCGACGTTTCACTTATGTGGCAAGATGCTTGTAAAAGATCTTGTTGACACGAACTATGCTTTTTATGGAATACGTATTGATATTTACAGGGCCTCTGACGAAGGGGGGCCGGGGTGGCCTTGGCCCCCCCCCACATTTTTGCAAAACAATAGAGTTTTTTCAAATTCTTTTGTTATGGGTGTTAAATTTTCCCTTGGCCCCCTCACTTTTCAACCTTGAGAAAGACTGTGCCTGACATTAAGAGAACGAGTCGACGTTACGGGACATCCGTAGAGAAACATTATATTTATAGAGCCTTACTCGCGGAAAGATCGTTTGATCTGAAAATAGACGTTTGAACATTATCATTGCGTCTATTTGTTTCTTTTCTCGTGGATGGAAGAACCATTTAATCTCGAAGATAATGATAGGGTGGATACATTCATTTGGCAAAATAACCCTATTACATTTCTTTGGTGTTGACTCGTGGAACAACATTCCAGTTGACATAAGAAAATCATCATCTGCCTTTAGTTTTCGTTAAAAGCTCAAAGCCTTTATAATTTAAAAGAACTAGAATGTTAAATATTATTTTCTAGTCATTTCATAAACGATTAAATAAGATGCAAAACCATATTTAAAATGGGGGTGCTTCATCCTCGATTGAGGGCTCCTCCTTAAGAAATTCCCCTGCATACAACATCTTACGTAAGCGTGTTTTACATGTATTGTAAATCATCATACGTAGAAAAATTTTAAAATTATATGAACTGAGCTGAACCTTAGTTCATAATTCAAGCCTATGCCAAGCTCTGTTCTTATCACTCAAATTCTCGTTAACAAAATCTTCTTCGAACAAAGCAAACTCTTAGTCAATCTTTGACTGACTATACGATAAAAAATCTATCTTCCTAGGTGCAAAGATGGAAAATGCAGACGAAAAATCATTTCTTAACTTGCTCTACTCAAATACGTGGGAACAGTTAACATAGAAACTAACGGGACCTTAAAATTTTCCCAAAAACTGACCCATGATTCCGCACTAGTATGTGCCTTTCGTTTGAAAACTGTTTTAAGGATTTATCTGAGAAATCTCCATTTGCTGATCGTTTGTGCTATCTTCTGCACGATTCCAAGAAAATTCTTTTTGCATTAAATCCCCACCAGAAGAAATTACTTGAAAGATAACCTGCAATGGAAGGAATGCTATCTTTATGAAAAAGTGACGACTCTAAACATGGAGATAAATTTGTTTGTTACAGAACCATTTGAAATTTCAATTTTGAATTGGTGACCTTCTATGAATCATTCTTCAAATCTATTATCGCTAATTTTTCACTGATATTTCTAGATATAGTGGGTTGCAAAGACTTCTGGTTGTGACTGATTACAAATAAGTCAAAAATAGAAAGGGACAAGAAACAATCCTTGTGGTACTCCTGCTTGAGATTTTAAAAGAGGAACCCCCTTGATTAATCAAGCCTGTTACTGTACATTTCCACTACGCTATTCCTGCTGAACCAGTTCAGGCAGCACCAATGATGCAAGATAAGTGCAAAGAAAAGATGACAAATCTTTGTTTGAGGAAGGAAGATAGTTAGTTGAAATCAATCAGCTTTGTGAAATTATTTGAAAACAATTATATGCAAGACGAAAGCTTGCCTTTCCAAATGTTTTTTCTTGCTTCGATGTATTTTTTTAGGAAAAGAATAAAAATGTTTGCTCAGTAAAGACGGGGATGACGTCTGTTCTTCCATTTCTTCGCACTGCCGATAGCCTATGGTTTTCCTTTGGAAAGTGTCCGCCTGAATCAGCTTATCTGATCAGTGGCTGGTTGCACGGGCTTTAAAACAACCAGTTGATCAGAATGTCATGGCCTAACGGGTGGCTGTATGGTTGATCAAACGTGTAAGAGAAATCACCGTAAAACCGATTGAAATAGTAAAAAGACAACATAAACAATATGGCACGAGAGGGCCGGGTCGATGGCCTGCTTGGCCTTTTGAGTTTATGTGGTATTTTGGCGTACGGCCTAGCCACGCCTTTTGAGTACAGCGAATGTTATGGAGGGGAAGGAGACTTCTTCCAGTTTAGCACTGGTTCTTTAGATGGGGAGACAATTTCCTTCAACCAGTTCAAAGGGAAGGTTATGGTCGCTTTAAACGTAGCATCTTTCTGAGGTTATACACCTCAGTACAGAGCTTTGAATGCATTGAAAAGCGAGCTTGGAGCCTTGGACGCAACAGCAGAGAATTCTAGCAAGTGTTACCTCGATGTTGTTGCTTTCCCGTGCAACCAATTTGGATACCAAGAACCATCTGAGAACTTCGAGTTGTTGAACACACTGAAGCACGTCCGGCCCGGGTATGGATTCGTTCCGAATTTCCCATTGACCGGGAAGCTTTTAGTCAACGGCCAGAGTGAAAGCCCTATATTCACTTTTTTGAAGGTATGAACATATTTTTTAGAACAAGATCAGTTTTTAAGCAGTTCTCCTTTGAACCTTGTGACCTGCTGTCTGTTACATAATTATCTGTTACATAATTAAGAAAATGTTTTATATAACTTGTGGAATGGGCTAATGAATTTGTTAGGGTTATCGATAATAAAGAAAGAAAAAACAAAAATGAAAAAAGATTAAAACACTGGTGTTATAAAGAAATGCAAATATCACACATAATGTGACTTTTCTCTAATAAATTGACCATGGTTTCGGCTATAGCTTTATACCTTTAGCATGCAGTGGCAATAAACTGATAAACTGTGAGGATGCCTCAGTGGTTAGGGTCGCTGACTAAGGACCAGAGGGTCCGTGGTATGAGTCCCTGACGTGACCAAACTTTCCCTCAGAGTGAGGAGAGTCACCAGCTTTCTGTAATTCTAGGCGTATGAATCTCGAGGTGTGGTCATATCGAGAGGAAAGACCAGGACACTGCTCGATAAGCATAGCTTTTCAGTGTCCTAAAACTACCTTCAGAAGCTAGGTAGTGAACAATACAGTACAGTAAACTGGGGAGGGAATACCCCATCCTTAACGGCTTTAATATGAAACTGATTCGCGTTTCACCATAATCATGACAGCAGTGTTCGTTCATATGGTAAAATGGGATGTGAAAAAAGTTGTGTGTAAATCAAGGTTGGGATGACAGGTTCTAGATGTAAACATGCGGGTACTGCCCTTGGTGGTTTTATTCAATGTTACCAATTAAAGTTACCAATTTTACGAACTTGAAATAGTCAGAGATGGCAAAAGACATCAATATTTTCCTGGCGATGCATTCTTGATAACGAGCAAAACATTCATTTTAGGCCCGATGTCCATCTCCCTTCGGTTTGATAGCAAACCGTAGCGATATCACATGGACACCGATAAGAAACAACGATGTATCATGGAACTTCTCAAAGTGGCTTATCGACCATAATGGCCAGCCTTTTAGACGATACACGCCACGAACAGAGCCAAGACTGATACAGGAAGATATCAAGGAGCTGTTAAGAGCTTGCGAGGAAGAGAAACAAGGAGTTGTCAAACAGCAGCAACAACAGCAGCAACAAAACGCAACTGCACCTGCAAACGCCACCGAGACACGCAACCTGCAAGGGAAGCCACGGGCAAGGAGGACACTCATTCACAACTAGTTGAAAGTTACCCAACTTTGTCTTTATGCTGAATTTGACTCTTTGCTAAAATAACCCTATTTTCCAAGCAACAGGCCCAGGGGCGGACTGGCAACAAAAACTGTTGAAATTTCAAGTAAATAATGTTTAGTTTGCGTGTATAGCTCATAAAACACGTCACAGTCCGTCCCTGGATTAATAAATGGTATATCGATTAAAGGCAGTTACTATACATATTATGCGTTTAAGGCATTAAGTACAGTAAGCTTTATAAGTTATGCACTAGAACCTAGGAATCCACAACAGTGTCTGGCAATCTCATTGCCTATCGCACAATACACTTTGTGGCTAATAACAATGCAGTAAGATAAATAAAAACCCACTAATTGAGAACTTATATGGCACAAAATTATAACTTGACTTCCCTTTAACCAGTCATACATCAGATTGCATATCTACGTAAACGTTGCTATGCAAATCAAATATAAACACCAATTCCTATTAAGGTAAAATCCTAAAGGCCAGCTTCAAAAACTGATTTGCTCACTGTTTTAGTTGTAAACGATTTTCCTTTATCAAGAGGTTATGATAGAGTAATCTAAAACCGTTGCTACGTAGGTTGGTTGCTCTTGAAATGTTGCAAGCTTCGATTAGATCTTTAATGCATTCAATCAGATTGAAGCATTGCAGCACTGCTCTTGGCATTGATTAATCATATACAACAAAATGGTGGCACAAAAGCAGTGAAGTTGGAAACATACATTGTGTCGATTTCTTGTTCTCTCTCTGCTTTATATCTAGCAAATGTCATTGGGCATTTTTCAGCACCTGAAGGGAAACTGTTGCAATACAGGTAAACACAAAATGTAATTAAACCAACATTTTGGAATTTGGAAATATCACTTCACAAAATTTCATGAAGAATATTTCCCCTTTACGTCAGACATGTGAAGAATGGGTAAAACGGTTTATTTACAATCTCTTCATATCAAAACCACTTTGACAATAGAGAAAGCAGTCTGATGGGGAATAGCATCCACCCAAGTAGCCTCTTTATCCTCTTCCCACTATTTCATTCTTCTACAATAAGAAACCGTCTATGAGAAACCAAGCCGTAAATAACCAAAGTACTGGTCACTCAAATTCTTGATGAATCTTTAACCGGTCAAGGTTCTAACAAAGATAAAGGAAAGCAACAAGAGAACTCCTTGCGCCTGATTACGGTCTGTGTTCTTTATTATCTATGTTATGTTTATGTTTTTCAAAGAAGTAAATCTTCAGTATTCAGTATGGATTTATAGAGCTTAAAAGATAATTAAAGGAGCAACGTGAAGTGGCTACCAAAACAAATGATGGTGATTAGCACAACATGAAGGCAGAACCATCACAGGGACAGTCCCATAGAGGTGGCTTGGCAATGAAAGGCTTGACTACGTCAGAAGGCCTGGAGCTACGCACTTTATACATGGAAGATCTCAGGACTCCCCTGTTACAAACTTTTTACATTGGATCCAGAGGAAATGCATAGTCTTCTAAGTTGACCATTGGGTGAGACACATTATCTTTTTCCTCATCCTACTTGGCTAGGCCAATGAAAAATAATCAAGAATGAAATCATAGAGAAAGGAGGCAATTCAAATCAAAAGGCCTATGATGCATCGGTGTGAAAGAGTAAAGAGTGTGTCGAGGAGAAAATGCAAGGTAGAGTATTTAAGCGTGCAGAAGGTCTTCGACGGTTTTTAAGAGAATCCCACTGGTTTTCACTATCCCTTCTTTGCAGTTAGATAAGAAACAGGGCAATGAGAACTCTACCTAGATACACACAGTATACGCCTGCAACAACAGGGAAATGACGTCACTGAGTCCAGTCTTTGATCATTATACTTCTTATAAATGACAAAATGCTATGATTTTCCAAGCAGATCAAAATACTATGAATAAATATCTGATTGGAGCAAAATATAGTAACGCTTATGGCTTAACTAGGGTTAAAATAATAAGCAATTACTGTAAAACTATTTTGATAAATTATTAGGTCTTGCATGAACAACAATGTTATCTATACCTCGGACAGTTGCAAAGCAAAGGGGTATAAATTAAAAATATTCTAATAACAGTTATTCCTTATTACCTAGATTTAATCCTCATCTGAACTATCTTCAGTTAAATTTTGAACAAACAATACCGCTGAAGAACTTAAACCAACTTCTGCAAGTGTTTGATTCGTGTTCGAGTCTGTCTGGAAAGTTTTTCTTGGGAAATTCGAGTTTAAAGCAAACTCCTTAGGAGTGTCTTCATGTCCGAAAACGAAGTCAACCAGGAGCTGTGAAGAAAGAAATGGAAAATCAATTAATAACAAGCTCTTTGGGTGCCTTTAATAATGCAAAGATACTTTTTCAAGTCAACATAAAAAACAATCAATGTAAATCAAATGATTATGAGCCGCAGCTTTTTAGGGAAAGATAAGGTCACTGGACAAATGTGTACGGAGTGTTATGTGATAATTCTGATTCAACTCTGCAATCAAAATGCGCTCTTAGAAGGCAAAGGATGTGTGAAAGTTTGACAGCGCAGAAAAGACCAATAGAAAAGATACAAGGCTTTTTCCTCATATCTTTAAAAATTTAGGTGTTAGATAGAGCAGTCATATTTTTTATGAAGCAACACTAACAAGAAAAAATACTAATGTTGATATTTTACTTGGGAAAACCAAACATTAACACACCAAAGTTATCTTATCCTGATGGTCTAAGTAGCATTAAAGAAGCAATAAACACGCTTAAAAGATACTCGTGACTTTCTGCAACTGGATGGAATCGATCCTACATTTTTACCCAAAGTTAGGTATGTTGGAGGTGCTTAATAGGCAATTCAGCCTGCGGATTCAAGGAATTTTTCTACACTTTTTATTAGGAACGAATTCTCTCATAACATGGAAAAATCGGATAATAAAAACCTATTCAGAAAAAGTTGGGCAAATAAAATTGTGATAAAAAACGTTTGGATCAGTACCTCAAATTGATCCGATGTCAGGAATCTGCGACATAATACAACGCCATTTGGTAACTTAATCCGGATCTGTATAGCATCGGAAACTGTATTGTCCGGTTCCGGAATTTCTTCAAGCCTCTGGCGACAATCCGCTTTTCTTTTGACGGTGACCTGAGGAGTACAAGAACAACAGCCTCCTTAAAAAGGGATAAAATGCACCTTTTACGTCGTTGGGGGTAAAAGTAGTAAAGCATAAAGAAATGACAGGGAACATTACTCAATCGCGTACGAGGTCAGAAACGATAATTCCATGATAGCGAAGAGACGACAACATAATTACGTAACAAGAGCAATGTTAACTATATAGAAATATTCCATACAATGACAAGCATCAAATTCCAGGTATAATATTCAAAATCCTGTGGCAATATACGGAGCTTTTTCACAGCTTAATATTAGCTAGTGTAAAATGTGACAAAATGATTGCTTGAAAAATTATTCAAATATTCTTGTTTCCAAATTTAGGGATAGGTTATTCTCAAAACTCTCTTGAGGATATGGTTAAGCGTATAATTTAAAAAATATGACAACCATAGAAAATATTTGATGCCATTTGATTTCATTTCACCTACATGATTCGAGATACAAAATATCCAAAAATCGGGAACGTCTCCGCTCAAACAGCGCCAATTATCAACAACCACGAAAAGGGAAAACCAACTTTTATGACAAGCTATTTAGAGGGACACGACAAATAAGCTTTAAAAACAAAACGAATTAAACAAGAATCGGGGAGAGCACTGGAAAAATTAGAAGTGGCACCATCGAATGTTAACGGTCTATTTTAATTTTGATGTCATAATGACGGCCAAAAGGATCACACTTCGATAGTTTTGAACTGGTGATTTATATTTTTCTGTTTGGTGAACGAATGTACCCAGCCGTCGGCGCAGTAGGGCCATATTAATGGGCCCCCTGCTTCATATGACTGGGAGTCATCTTGGCTGAATACGGCGACTTTGTCAGGGATCGGGGACCCTGATGGTCGTGGCAGATCAGCCAATGAAAAGGCATAATTGATCATGAACTGAATACAACAAACCAGCTCGCTACGCATGTGGGATGGACTATTATCTAATCTAACAGAATTTGGTTTGGACCATTGTCTTAAGCCACGTGGAGGATTTCTCGAAGTCAATTTGCAATTAGAAGACAATTTTTTAGAAAATTTAGAAAAATGTCGTGAAAATTTTTGCGCATGCGCAGAAGATAAATTGCCTTATGCTTAACAACGTGGCAGATCTTATTCCAAAAAAATCTTGAAAACTTGATGCGTTACCTCTACTTGCCGCTGTTTTTCCATTTCTTTATCCCGACGTTCGTTTTCTTCTTGGCGTTTTGCATCTTCTAAGGCCTTCTTCTTCCTTGCCTGATAGATGATTGGCATAACATCAACAAGCATTCATACTTAGAACTTGCAAGACGATCATCACTGACATAGTGACGACCAGAAAGACTGTTAAAATCAAACAAGCTTGGAAGAGATGACAAAGTTCACGTGTCTATTGGCTACACATCCAAAAGGACTTTAAATATACTCGACGATTTGAAATACCTTTTCACGATCTTGTTCCAAGGCAACTTTATATGCCCTATCCTGTTCTTCTCGGATAGTTTGCGAAAGACTTCGCTCCTCTCTGAAAAACATATAAAGGCCTCTGTGAGCATTGAATTAACGGCTTCTTGTACACAAGGGAGGTAGGACTCTCCCGTCAAATAATAGACAACAGCAACAGAGACACATTTTACGTTAGATTGGTGCTTAAGCAAACAGATTGCTCCTCTCTTCTACAAACCTAAGTCCTAGGCACTTAGAATAGAGAGAGCTGCAGATACATGAAACAATTATGACCCTGGGTTCTCCCTGACATTAAAGCCTTTTCAGAAGGTTAGTGACGCTCTTAGAAAAGCGGGGACAGATTTAGCCGTCTTGTTCATATTTCATCTATTTCAAATTTAAAGGAACTGTTAGCCATTCACCACGTTTATTATTGTTTGGGAAATTTTCCACCCAACCCTTTTACTCCAGACCCCCAAACCGTCTTTTCCGGACTGGATAGTAAATTAGGAAAATATAGTGCCTATAGTACCAAGTCCGAAAGGTAGCTCGACCCCTAAGCCATCAGTACTCCACGTAATTAACGCTTAAGAACACATTATTGCTACCAAATTAAGGCATTTTAAGTGCTTATTTTGCATCTCAAGCTGCGGTAGTCCTTATTCATAGGTTGCATCAAACATAATTAAGGTTGTAGTGTTTTAATCAATGAAGGTTTTTAACTTTCGTTTATACTGTAGCTCGGTAGCAATACTGTAAGCTCTTGAATAATCCCCCTGGGGCTTGTTTATCCAAAAATATTTTGGAGTGAAGGCTTGGTTGGAGGACTGGGCTTATTCGAAGGTGGTGGTGGGCAGCAGCCAAAAATATCACCACGGTAAATTTTCTTCCTTATTTGAAGCTGGTCAGCATGCTTAAAAATGCAAAAAAATTGGGATAAATCTATTGTTGTCAGGGCGGTAACTCAGCCTATGGTAGCTCATTCAAGAGAGGGTGGTTTATTTCACAAAAAGTTGTTTAGGGTTGGAGCGTATTAGAGGGGGGGGGGGGTTATCCTATTCTTCGTGCACAATTTACCTTTCTGCTCTGGCAGCTATCAACGAAGGTTCATTTTCAGCGATGATTCTTGATAATAATGCGATCAGTTGATCCACGGGCATGAAACCTAAAATATAAGATCATGAATGATTATGTCTCAAAACAAAGGTTGTTACATGGCTTAGGCAACCGTGAGAAAGAAGAGGAAGTGCATCAGCTGACAGACCCCCAAATGAAGTACGGCATTCAAGGGAACGACGAAAATTGTTCAGGTTAAACGAAAACTCGATTTATCAGCAGTTGGAAAGTATCGGAGAAGGTTTAAGGGGATTGCAAAAACAGTTCGTGTATCACGCTAAAAGGATAATACGCCATGTATAACGCTAGCACACCCTGACCGAAAAGTGCAGTTGCTAACAGGTTCCTATGACGTAACGGAATATTGAGAGACGAGCATTTGACTATGTCTGTGACTTTGACTGTTGTTATCAGCTTCATGGGTTTTAGTTTCAAAATAATTCCTTGTCTCTCCGAATATACTTCGTTTTGGTTGATACTTATTAAAATGAAATGGGAGTTTCAGCACTAATGCGAAGGGGAAGATAAAGACTGCTAAACAACCACTGAAATTGATAGCTATGCTACGAAAAATAAAGCAGTTAACTCCCGTCTCACCTTCTATTCTCCATACAATTGTCATTCTGTTGTCCCTTAAACAAATAACTGCCAAAAATGGATACGTTGTTTCTCTAACAGCCTTTGAAACTGCAAAAATGAGATTTACATCTATTTAATTTCAGACAAGCAACATTTGTAGAACTTAAATGAAAAATTAATACTGTGGAATAAGCCTCTTTTAATAAAGAAAATACCACTAAATGTGTTCGAGAAGACAGTCACAAGTTTCTGCCTACATAGCAATAGCTTTTTCCTTTATAAGCTGCATCCGCTAAGAAGTTTAGATGGAACACGGATCACCTTCACATTCAAGGTTGCTGGTGTTCCTGCAATTTGTTGCCAAAATTAGAAGGCCTAATCAAATCGGACGAAACTATACACTTATTTCGCCTTACCTGGATTAGAAAAGGATAGGCCAACTTTAAAAGAAAGCATATTAATTTTCTTCAAATAATAGCCTATTAATGAGCTTGTAAATAAACAGAGCAATTGAGACAGAAGCATTAATGTACATGCAGGACTGCCTACCTCTGTGCCCCTCGCATGTGTTGACATCACAACCCCAAAAAAGCATATTTCCATTGATGTATTCTTTAAAGCCAGGGTTACATAGAACATCCCTGTAAAGGAAGAGTATACAATTCAGGTAGCCGTTGGGCAACATAAAATTTATCTCAGGGATAAGAGAAAAAGAATTTATAACACTGAAAGATTAATACGGTGTTGCTGGCTAGAGTGGGTAGGTTTCAAGTGCCACTGTCTGTGACAAAATTACTGGAGGCTTGGTAGTAACTGCTAAGAATATCGCGGGACAGGACGGACATGATTGTAAACTAAACCGGGTTCAGGAACATCAGGAGTTGGATTCTCAAACGGGAGAAGGTTGCTACAAATATTGAAAGGAAATATGGCAATTGTTTTTCCATTTTCTGAATGCTCTTGCCAGAACAGTTTTTTCGCTTTATTAATACAAACAAAACAGTGGAAAGCTAGGAACATAGAGCAATTAGTCAGTGCGAACCATATGACACAAATCAGTCAGGACGGCTAAAAACTTTACTTCATCAAACACTATTTCTCGACATAAGCGAATTCAACCTACGCAATTTTGACTTGAAAGTGGCGTGATTATCTGTATATAATGACGTAGGTACGCATTGAACTACTTGTCATTAAAGGAAAAACTACTGCAACATTAGAAGGATTCTCACTTGCAGAATGTCGGGGTGTCCTGATGTGACCCTGAATGTAAATAAACCAGTAAAAACCGCAATTCCTTTTTTGCGTCGCTCAAGGCCTGAAAGTAGAGATTAGTATTTCTACAGAGTTGAAAAAATTTAAGTAAAAAATCAACTGTCGAAATCAAAGGTGAATGTGTAGGTACAAAGTTGAAGGTGCAAGGTTCAAATGTCAAAGTGAAAACTCAGTATTTGTGTACAAGTAAATATTTATGGCTGACAGCTATAGATTTTGTTGATATTATAAAAACCGGGGCTAATGATTCACCTTTGATCGGAAGATCCCTAAAATGCTAATGCTAATAGGAATTCACGCATTAGCTTCATTTGCCCCCGAAAAATGGGAGCAAACTTTTTCAGTTGCCAAACGAACGAGTAATAAATCGGTTTTGGATGTTGAGCTTTTTGAACACCTTTAATTGCAAAGGCAAATGTTTGTTAATATTTGGATTGTCGAAGTCAAAAAGATGGAAGGCAATACACACCTGACTGTAGGTTCCTTGGTAAAGAGTTGGGTGCTCCAATCCATAGTTATCTTCAAACTGTCTTTTGAATTGTAAAACATCTTCAATTGGGTCTCCACTTCCTACACAGCCAAATTTATTTGAAATAGTGACCGTTACGGACTATCAATTACTGTTGTCACTAAACGTCTTTCGTAGGGTTTGATTGAATGTTTAAGTCTAATGGGAAGGTCTTGTTCTTTGCAACAAATGAAGTGGGCAAGATATTAAAAATAAATGAAGCCTCTAATGAATACACTTAAGAGTAGCTCTGCCATTACCAATAAAGCTAAGTCATAACGTAGTATAAATTCATTTCTACAACTATGTTAACACAAAATTAAAAAAACACTGTATTAACTCGTACGTGCACATGATACAAGACAATCTTTGATATTCTCATTTCAGATTGAAAGATATTAAAGATGTAAAATCATATAAACCTAAAGTTGAAAGTTTCCTATCACATACCTCTTCCAAAAGACGGCCAAACGATTCGAACTACGATGAAGAAGAATAATTTTACAGAATTTATGGTTTTTTCTATATGACAAAAGGGATAAAGTCATGGTTCAATATTTCAAAATCAAATGTGTCTTCTCTCTTATTTGTAAACATATATCTAGCTTAATAATGCAAATTACTGTTTTACTGATTTGTCATAGAGCGCTTGATGCTGTATAGGCAGTGTTGTACTTGCCTTGGTTACATGATTGAATTTTTCTCCAAATCTATGTAAGAGACTGAAACAAAACTTTACAAGGGTCTTCCATAACTCATAGCCTTAGCCCAACTAAACCATGAAAATGGTTACCGCTGAATCCTTTCATATTTCACATATTCTCTGACCCTGGAACAGAGTTCCATTAAATATTTCAAATGAACTAGCATGGGCGAGGTGAAGAAACTTTTACAAAAACCGTCAACAGCGTCGCATAAAGCAAATGGCTTTAACTTACTAATATAAGTGATAAAATCTCTAATAGTATTGTATGTAAATCGATATGGGACCAGAACCAAACCAACAAGCCACTCTGTCCAACTCTGAAATGAAAATATGGCTGATCAGTGTTCAGCATAGAAAAAACAAAGCATGTTCTAGTGATTATTCCTTTTAACTAGGTATGTTCCTTATTAAACAGTGTCATTACTTGGCAAAATGTCCAATATGGGGTCCTAGGTCATTCTCTAAAGCTCTGTATCTGTGTAGTGACTCTGTGTAGGCCTGTTTACATCGATTTTTCCTTCCACAGCACAGCACAGGCATCCTCTACGTCACTCGCATATCCCACATTCGTTATTCTTTGTTGTTTACTTTATTTTTGCCATGCTATTTAATTTATTCATCACCTTTACTCCCCCTTCCTATCTTTTGTTTTCTCACATGATTCGTTATAATTTTAGATATTCATTTTTGTATATAAGTATGTTAATTTAAAAGCAATCTTAGTTCAGTTAGAATCAAGACAAGCAATAGGCACATCGTCTCTTCTCTGGCTCAGTGTTCTCTGCAGGTAAAATAAGACTCGCTGGGTTAATCGATGGATGGCTGGGACACGTTAATCGATCGATGGTTGTATTAATGAATGAACGGCATCAAATAAAAATTTCTTTATGGGTAGACTATTCAATGAGAAAAGCCATATGGGTAAAATATTCAATGAGATAATGTCATAATTTACAGAATCAAAGATAGGTTAATACTGAACAGGCTGGCCACCAAAAGGTTCAAAATGTGTAGTTTATTCATGTCAAAGAAAATTAAGTTACTGATAAAATATGTGAGAATTCAAAGGGGTGATGTGAAAAGAAATTCTTCTGTCTTCATTCTCAAAGAGAACAAAAATCATAGAGTTATTTCCCAAAATTAAACAGAAAATAGATTCAAAATTCAAGAGTTAATTTCATTGGGAGGTACATACCATTCTTCTGTTATTTGCTAAGGACGATATTCCTGTTCTCACAACTGGTCTAAAATGTAGAAAAATAGATTCATAAAAAAACAAGTGGATATCTTGAAATGCTGTCAAGACAAGGTAATATCATAAAAATTATTATCAAATCTGCTGTTTCTATGAAGTCAAATTTTAAAACAAGACATAGGGGGGAGTACAGTCTAACAAACAAGCCTCCAATCCATTGCATAAAAACTTCAATAAAACGAACTCTGGTTGTTAGCTACTGTCTGATACTGTACTTGAGACAGCACAACACACTTATGGGCAGAAGCTGTCTATCTGCATATTAGAACTTCTAAAGTATTACTCGGGCTATCTACTAATTCAAAGACAGTTTCAGAGCAATTTGCAATAATAATAACTTTATACGTTTTCACATGATATTTCTACTAGCTAACAAATAAAAAATATATTATTATGCAATACCTACCCATCTAAAGGCTCGTTAAATGAGGGGATTACATTAACAGTGTCTTCTTCATTTTCTATTTCATCATATTGTGGAGGAGGTGGGATTCCCTCTGATTCGTTGAAAGAAGCATGGACAGCAAGCTAAAAAGATCCAAGCTAACTGAGAATATTGAACAAAAGATAAATATTATTGTTTAAACATCAAATAGTACATTGAATTAGGAAAGACAACTTTGAATCTTCCTGTTCCATTTTTCAAAGCATCTTAAAAAGGCTACAGACAAAAAAGCATGATTTCTACTTCTAGAAACAAATAAAGAGTATTATTTTAGAAATAAGATGGTTTTTAACAACAAAACTCTTGTTAACTATTAAACAAAAGCATTGAACCCTTAGCAACAAAGCCCAGGCCTTAATGTTCAAAGTAGGAGGCAAAAGGGCAGAAAAGCTTGACAAGGAACAAATTATATATCTTGTAAAACTTTGGGGGTTATGACCCCCTGTTGGTATAACTGTTTCAATAACACTTTTGAACACATAAACTTTCGCTTTTATGGCTCACAGAGCCCATTTACACTGGTAAGGATTCAAACTGTTAGATAACTATTTTGGACTAATCATAATGGAAATACCACCAACAATCAGTACAGATCAAAATCACTCCATGTTTACACTTGCACTGTGCTGGAACAGTTCCATTCACCACCTTTGAGAGCTTGAATTACAGTTACTTAACAGTTATTACGGAGCTGGGGGTTTGTTAAATCTATGCATCACTTGAGGAAGCTTTTTTCATTGTTTTAAAAAGACTTTTTATTTCCATAGTTAAAGAGTGAGTGTAAAAAAATTATTTTAATGATGTCTGAGAGTGTTATCCATCTTTGTATATAGGTTGTAAATGTTCACAATAGCAATTTTTGGCCAGATCATGTAACCAAGTGTAAATCGGTTTTATATTTTCTCTGCAATCTTACCTCAAGGTTCCAGTTGTATTGAATAAGCTTCTGTTTGCTTTCTTCTAAGCAATCTGTTCCAGTTACTTCCTATTGGTTGCAATTGAGTAAAAAAAGCAGTTAAAAGCTGTGGGATTTCATTTTTGAATAGCACTTTTAGGGCTCAAGATTAGGCTATGCGCAGAATTCACACGAAAGTCCATGTTCCAACTGCTCGGATTAATCTAAATTTGCAAAAATGCGCGGATGGGATTTGAGCAATAAATTATTGCGCGGGGAACCCAAACTTTGCAGTCTGGAACCCAGAACGGTGAATACCTGAATGGAAATTATAGTAAAAACACACCTTAGTTTTAATCAAAACAATAAACACACTTTAAAAATTGGGGAGAGGGGGGATTTTAAAAAAGATGCAAACATACACTTTTCCCCTCTATTGAACACTATCACTGTATTAAAAAAATAAACCCCTATTTACCTATGTTGAAAATGCAAACATAGATCTGTAAATGAAGTAAACATAGAACAGCGCGATAACCAAATACTTATTGACTTTTATTTAGGACTTGCTGTTTTGTAAACACAACATCTGGGAACATCCTGATTCAAGCGAACACGGTAATGGTAGTATGTTTTCTTATATAAAGAACTTAGGCCGTAGCAATAATAACTCGCAACTTAAGAAATATTGACAAAAATTTTAAATGATTGCTCTTGAAAAATAAGCTATGCTACACATACTTGAAATTGCACTAATTTAGAATGTTGTTCTTCAGTTAAATCATCAGTTTCATCCTGCTCCGAGTTTTCTTCGGTTGGTGGTGCCATCTTGTTGTTGAAGATAAGGAGGGATTGGAGGACAGCTTCGTTTCCATTCCAGTTTCGATCCCAGTCTAAAAATGATTATGACGTCATCAGGGTCCAGAAAAGTTGTTAACCTTCCTCCAGACAAAAAATTCACAGAAGGCAAACCTTCCTCAAAATACAATAGAAAGTGGATGTGGCTTGGGTGTGTTATAGGAGCTTCTACTGTTTTTCGTGGACCATCCTCCGGTCAGTGGTCGTGTGACCGTAATGTCTTCCTGACTCTGGACGTCATTCTGTGCAAATTTTTGCATTTATTCAACGGGAAGATCTTGTAAAAGTGAAGCAAAATAGAGTCAAGGCGAGCAAAAATCTGTGAAAACTAAGGAACTGGGGTCATAATTATGTGGATAAAAGATAACCACTTTGTTTATATTTAATGTGAAAAACTCGAACTTTTCTTTTCAAAGTTACTTAGAGAGTAGTCAAGTTTATGGAAAAATTAACAATCGACTAATGGTTACAGCTGATTATCTGCTATAAAATTTGAATTCTCTCGCCTATTTGAGTCTTGGCTGGAGGCCGTTTGCCCCCTAACCTGCTCTATAATCAAGGGCGTAGCGTGCGGGGGTGTGGGGGGTATACACGCCCCCAACTTTGAGATAACTCGTCGGTAGAATTAAATTTATAACAAAACATTAATGTAACAAAATAATTTCTGTCGGTAAAATATGGTTTTGTATCTCATACCCCCCCCCAGCGAGATACAAAAAGCAATTGATATATTGCGAGATACAAAAAGCAGTCGAAAGTCTCCCCCTCTCCCAAAAAAGTTGCATTGTCAATTTACGTCCCTTTTTTCTAAAACAATAGGTCAGCACAGACATTTTTCTGTTTTTGAACTGTAAGGTTGAAGTTTGTTTTATGGCATTACAGTATAATCCGGTTATAACGTGCTTTAAGGGACCAACGTATTAAGTACGTTATATCCGAAATACGTTGTAACGAGGGTAAGTAAAAATTGATTAAAACCAAGCACACCTTTTGCCGGGACCTTGCACACCAGTACGTTATATCCGAAAGTACGTAATAACCGAGTACGTTATAACGGGATTCTACTGTACTTCCCCTATCCTTACTAGTAATTGATCGTTTTGCTTTGCACTTGCAACACTCTAGCCTGTGCTCAAGACCTTTACTTTCAAGTAAGGGGTCTGGTACACAGGCTAGCAGCACTCCTGCTCTTCTCTGAATAGTCTTGTAACTGAAAAGTTCCTCCTTTTGAAAATTATGCTCCCTCTTTTCCTTCTATATTTGTTCTATTAGTGTATGAATATTCTATAAAATTTCATATCACATTCTTGCTATTAGGAAATTTATTTGTAAAGTTATTAACGATTATTGAAATTTGAAGAGCTTGAAATCTGCAGATTGAGCAGATCAAAATTGTTCCTCTATAAAGCAAGAAGATAACATGACGTCATCAGATAGATTATGTTGTCTCGTTGGAAGTTAGATGACTATGGTGCAGTCATCGCAGGGCATGGGGCCTTTGGGTCCCACTCATTCAGTCTTGCCCCCTTTTTAGACCACCCACTTTGCTCAACGCTCTGCGGTGCCTAGGGATGCGCCACATGAGAAGTTGCTACAAACAAGCAAGGTGGCTGAGACGGCATTAAATTACTACGCCGAGAAATCAGTTTTTGAGATTGAATTTTTAATAATGATTTGACTGGACAGCAATGTCAATTTTCATTTTAGCAACTATGGATAGTTTTTTTTGAAATTTTACATGACTCTTTTTGGCTTTTTCATGAGCTCATTCCAACCACGGTGAGTTGCTAAAATTATGTAGAACTGTTCCCTGACAAAAATATGAAGTTTTTTACAACCATAGTATCAATATCTTGAGAAATAACGTAGCTAAGCTCTTAATTTGGGTTGAACAGTAGAGTTTCACTAAAAATAGCTGCTATTGATAAAAAACACAAAATAGAAAACTTAATGGATCTAAGAAATTTAAACTGGGGCGCTGTGGGGCGATGTGGGGGCAATGGGGCTGCAAAGGAGTGATGGTTACTTAAATGCCCGAGCATCGTTGTACATGGGCTAGCTAGCTGCTAGTCCCATCGTCTGATTTTCGGCTTCCACCTTTGTGACCTCTCTATTTGTGTCTCATGAAGAAAGTGAAAAGTGGAACAAGAAAGCGGACAGGAGGAATAGGCTTGGAGCAAGTCTGTCTCCAACAGTGCTCGACCTCGAGAAAAATATCCAGCTGTTTCCAGTCCACAATCGGAAATGTGCTATCATATTTCTGACAAACTTCCGTTTTATCAACCAAATTCTGATGTGCAAACACGAGGAGCTCAACCTTGTGTCAAAGACAACAGGCCGTATCCCAGGCCTTGAATTTTTCTATTCGGCGGCTTTTGTTTTGGAGGCAAAATAGAGCAAACATTGATGAACATCAATGGGTTGTACAATTAATGAAATATTTTGACTGTGAGAAGACCAAATAGCGATTGGCATATCAAATACAGTGTTATTGAGCATTATCAACTACCAAGGTGTCTAATGGTTTTCACTGGTTTTACGATGGAACAATCTGTTATGGACAACAAATTGAGTAGCTGCCTGTTCTAAACGTATAGCAACATATCGGTAGAAAAAGGCTTGATACAGCGGGGATACAAAAGGAGTTGCAAGGAGGCTTTTAATGTTCACCAACTGAAGTAAGTTCAAGAACACCCTTATGACAACTTGATGACTGTTTGCCGATCTATAGTTATCTGGAATGGATTGTTACCAGTTTGGTTACGTTAAATGCTTATTTTTGTTGATGCCTGCTGCACGAGGATAGGACCACACAGAGTCTTTATTGTGTGCACTGGGAGTATATTGAGTTTCATGTGGAACTTTGCCACAACCCGTACTTTAACAGCGTGTGTCTGGAAGCAGACGGGTTTTCACAACAGCAATGCCTGCTTCTAACAACTCTAGCCTCACATCGCTAACTCCTCCATCTGAGATACCAGACGAAAAGATCCTCGTTGTTTTCTCGGTGCTTCTAGCATTTTTGTCACTAGTCAGCATCATCGTTAACTTTGTCTCAATAGCGTTGTTCATGAAAAACAAAGAATTGCTTGCAAATCCAGCCAACAAATTAGTATTTAATTTTACAGTATCGAGTTTTGCTGTGTCGATTTTTACTATGCCAACTTCATTTATCAGCTTCGCATTGAAAGAATGGCCTTTCAAGGAATTCATTTGCCATGTATCCGGAATTCTGTCCATCTGCCTTCCTATCGTGGAATTGCTAACACTTGGCGCCATGGCCTATGACCGACATCATTTCATTGTCAACCCTTTAACATATCCGATCAATATGACTTCGTTTAAGGTGAACGTTATTATATTTTTTATTTGGTTTGTCTCTATCGTTGCTGGCCTAATGCCTGTATTTGGATGGGGCTCGTATGGGTATAACAGAAGCGTAATGACATGCACCGTTTTATGGCCTCAGTCCTCTAGTTTTGGGATTTATTTCTTTGTCGTTGGGTTCGTTATGCCACTAGTAATTCAAGTTTACTGCTATGCTGGTATCGCAAGAGCCGCCAAAAAGCAGGCTAAGTTTGGCAGGCGTATGAGCAGGGTTGCTATTGTCCCTTTGCAAGTTGCAAAAATTATCAGAGAAACTTCAGCAGCCAAAACCATTAGAAAAATATGCATTGTCATGGGAATATTTTTCTTGACGTGGCTACCTTTTATGGTTATTATTATGGTTAGTGGTTTTAAAAAAGGAGAGCGCCTTGTTACACCATTTTTTATCGCGAACAACTTGGCCTACTGTTCAACTTTTGCCTATCCGTTGCTGTTTGTTTTCCGTGCAAGAAATTTAAAGAAAGAACTCAGAACATTGCTAAGTAGTTCTCGATTGTTTAATTGCATAAACTCGATCACGCCTGAAGATGACGTTGAAAGTTCAGAACGCAAAGAGCGAAGAAGATCGTCGCTTTCCACAGACGGTTATGACCTCGGCTCCAGGAGGAGGTCAAGCCGAATAAGCCGGGTATCATGGGCGATGCCTGTTGTCATTGAGGACGGGGTTGAGCCATCCAAAGAGCCAAGGCCATCTGTCACAGCGTCTACCATAACCACAGATATAAGCAGTAACCATATTGGATGTTTGTTACCCGGTGAGATGGACTACAGTGGCAAACAAACTGAAATTTCCCTTAAGAAGACAAACAGAATCGTGTAGTAGATGTACTTTGTGTGAAAGAACGTAGAAAACATTATTGAATTAGTATTAGAAATCGAATTGCAATAGTTGGTAGTTTTTGCTTACTGTAAAATGTAGTAGTATTTTATTATATGTCATGTTTGTATGATATACAATATATCATAGTGATTTATCTTATCTCGGTTAGCTTGCCTAATTTCTGAAAATTTCAGGAAGAATAAATTCTATACCATCGAGAGGGAATTCTATTCTGGCAATAGAGTCCTAGTGACCTAAAACTGTAATAAATAAAGGGATGAAATTTTTGTTTTTAAGAGACAGTGGAAAATGAATGTCTTGGCCAATTTGATGAATTCTGATAATATTACCATACATGATAAGGCTTGATAAATGACATCAATTTCTATTTTGTTAGTGCCAGTTTCATTACAAATACTGAATATGTAGTAGAACTCTACAAAGATTCATTTATTAAGACCTGTACTCTTGGTAAAAATCTTCCGCACGTGAGTTACGCGACGGTCACTTTTTCTGGACACTGAATAAAAGAGGATGGATGACTTAAAGCATAAGGCTAGATTTTGCATGCAGCTATCAGCTCGACACCAATTAACATCAAATCTTCCTTTAGGTCACAGAACAATCCAGCCATTTAATGAAAAGATTTACCCTGGCACCGCTTGAGGGCAACAGCTTACGGTGACGCTGATATCTTTAGTCTGAAATACATATTTGGATTAAGAGTAATTTCTTAAAGAGCAACAGGATCAATTCCTATTTTGTGCCAATCTTTCATAGCTTTCTGGTTTCTAATAGATTTCCATAGTCATGCCCATGAGATCGTTTTCTATTGCAGTAGCTTAATATATATGATCGCTTCTTACCCAAGTGCTCTAGCGAACTGAACCGTATCTACTTGCAGTATAGCCATAATGTGAAGGGACAGAAGATATTGGGCAATAGAAAAGTCCTTTGGTATATTGCTGAGTGAAGAGCCGTAAGAAGTTTGGGACGAATTAAGCTACAAAGTACCATGTCTGTAGCAATGAGCTTCTATGCTGTTGACTATAATCGAAAGGCCTTTCAATTCAACGGACAAGATAAACCCACAAACGTTTTGGTTCAGGCTCAATCTCGTTCGATATTCAGTATATACTCCAACATTCATAATGCGCATCGAATAAACACGAATAATAAACTACAGAGAGTAGCCCCCTAAAAATGCTGCACAAATTACGGTTTTTACGTAATTTAACCGAATTTGGGGGTAGCAATTTGCTCTAACTTATGCCCAGACCCAGATCTGTCTCGTTGAAGTATGAATGGGATCTTATAAAGATTAGAGGGTAATATAATGAGACACTGGGAGGATTTCCGAAAAGTCGATGCCAGCAAATTTTCATTGTAAGTTGCCTAAGGCTGATCTCAATTTACCTGTTTCGTTCGCACATTCAATAAGTCAATCTTTCTTTGGGCACAGAGAGAAAATTGCCTTTACCCAGTCTCTGCTCCTTGTTGAGCGAAGTTGTAAAATTAGATGGGGGCTAGCAATGGACAGAAGTTTGCACGATAGAGGAGAGGTCGAAGCGAGACTTTTCATTGCTACTGCAAAGCGGCCCCTTCTTTTCCAGAAAAATGTCTTACTTTTGTACCATAAGCTACTCCAACTTTATCCAAATTAGCAGACACATTATTGATCAAATCCTTTCATTAATGTCTCAAGATTTGATAATCTTCGTCAAATTTATTCTGTAGTTAATAGCAAGTCCCTAATGCCCGTACGAAATAAAAGGCGTGCAAAGAATGAGTCTTGTGGAACAGCACCCAACTGTTACTGAGGATAGACAATATCATTTTCGTTCTTGCTAATTCAAACGAATCTATGCGCGTTCGAAGCAACCTATGCTATTATGCCATACATGATAAGCTTCTTCAATTTGCAAGCATGCTTCTTGATCAATAGAGGCTCATTCATTACATGCGCAAGGACACTGACAGACAGTATTCTGAATTGTGGTAGAGGCCATTTTAATCAAACAAGCTGTAGAAAAAGTAAAATGAAATTATTCGTAATGCTGGAAAAATCATTATTAAAGGACAATGAATGTCTCAGATCTTTTGTAAGAAAACAACACTTTAGCAAATCGATCTGTTTATGTTACATGCATTTTATGTTCTCTACGACCACTGTTGAGATATGCAATCAAGGTTGCTTTCACATGCAGATAGGCCATATCATACAGGAATCAGATCAATAACAAGTTCCAGTTAAGCTGCCATCAACACAGTTCAGCTCAACCAAAAAGAAATCACACTTGTAGAAATTCTGTGCGTCTGCCATTGTTTTCGTGTTCACAGTCAGCTGATCTCAACTGGACCTGCCATGGCGTAAACGATGATTAGATTGCCACCATTGTTGTTACTTTACTCAATAACTAGATTTATCTATCTTAAAATGTCGTAATTATTAAGCGTGTAACTATTCATAAAGACTTGCCCGAAATGATTATGACTGGCTTGTCTATCCGCAAATTATGACGACCAAGCGAGATGTGTGTGCAACCTTGCGTAGCCTTTGGGTTAATAGAGAGCTCAAGCGTGTGCCTAGCTTACGGTTCGGCAAGGTGGCGCTATTATTAACCACGCGCAAGCAAGTTAATACATCCGAACTAAAGAATGTGAGCTTAATCCGAGTAGCGAAGCTAATTCCGTCGCATTTCAAGTTTCGAGTATACCATTTGTTTGCAGATTTACGTATTGCGAAATATTGTGAAAGTTCGAATTTACGACGCCGTGATTCCAACAATCTATCGCAACGCTCTTTGCTTTTGAAAGCATAATGTAAGTATGTTAAGATTTTTGAATGTTGCAGAGTCTTGATAGCCGTTGCAAGGGGGGTGCTATGAAGCAGGGTTAAAGAAACCAAGGCAGACTTCTACTGAGACAGTATTTGAAACGAATACACTAGTTTTTGTTTCCCAAAGCAACTGACACAAAATTCGCAAATGTCGAAGATATATAAAGCTTTGGCAATTTGGAATCGCAACACCCGTGCTCTATAAATAGCAACATAAAGAATGTTATTTTACAATACTACGTTCGGTTGAAGGCAACGATTGAAAATTAGAAAAAGATATATAACCTTTGCTTAAAACATTTGATTGGTTAAGCTGAGCGATTCATTTATTTATAATACCATTCTTTATTCTTCAATTACTTCATTCTACATTTAGTTGAAAAAAGCGTCTTTTAAGACTTTTGTTTGTAGATATTATGGTAATATAGAACCATAATCAGCCGCAGTTGTTTCCAAAAAGCAAGCGCTAAGAAATGGAGTAAAGCATTTCTCAGTTTTTATGCTTTATGGCAAATTGTATCATTCTGAAATTTTAGGTTATCTTTTATGAAATTTTTTTAAAAAGCATTTTAAATTCTAAGTAACAGTAAATAACTGAATGATACTTTTTGATAAAATTTTTCAATGCATGCAGAATGGTGCGTTTGCTATTTTCCTAATGAATAAAGCGCTTTTACCGAATAATATTGGCTACATTGCTTTGGGTATTTCGGAAATCATTACTCTACCTAGGAATTCTGAAAACTAGGAAAAATTTCATCAAAAAATTTTTGAGGCCGCTTCAGTTCTCAGCCCCCACGAGTTGTTTGTCTCTCTTTTCTTTCTCGGCACCAACCAAAGAATATTGCATTTTAAATAAGCATTTCACAAAATATTTGCAAAAGCAATTTATACTGCAAAGTATTCTTGCATTTTCTTTCCTTTAAATAGTCCCCTGTTCGCTACAGTTTTCTTCATTTTACAAATGTTATAATTTTTGTGAAAAATAATTTATAATGTGAAAGAGATATACTATTTTGTCTTCTCCTAGCAGGTCCTATACCCTTACGCGTAATAACTCAATTTTCTATTCTAATATTTAATCATTTTGTTCCAGATATCAATGATGCAGACAATATCATAGTATGAAGAGAAATGAGAGGAAGTTTCTTTGTATCACTAGGCTTCGTGCTTTTTTCATTGGAGAGCATTCTTGCTGTGCAGGATGGTCCATCAGAAGAAGATGGTGAGCAATAGGCCTGGCATTACAAGACATCCAATTTTTTCAAAAATATAACAAAACCTTGATATTTTATAGGATTTTGAAGCTTCTATAGAAAGGCGCATTGATCAAGTCTGTAACGTTTTCGTGACAGAAACAAAGTTCTTTTGAAATTTTGTGTATGTAAAGTGCATGTTAGTGACAAATCCTAAATAAGGCTTTTGACCATGATATTGTAAAAAGGATCCAGAAGAATGATAAATAAGACGTGCATTAGACTCGAGAAAAAACAAATCAGTTTGGCATTAAGAAAAATTGGCATAGAGGTGACGCATAGAAAAAAGCATTTATAACACCCTTCATGTGTTATAAATGCTCTTTTGTTTTGTAGAAAATACTGCAACGAGTCGATTTGCTTACGTTCTAGCTCCTCTATGATAGCATAATTAAAACCACGTGGGTTTATTTGCGTTGTAGATGACAGTGGACTCACAGCAAAGGAGCTGCTCAAAACAATTGCCCCAACGTACCACCTTGCAAAAGTACCCCCTGGTTTCCCACCCCTCGATAGAATGAACACCGATAACTTCAATTATGGAACCAGGGGAAGATACATTAAAGTCGTAGCGGCTCTCAATGAGACTGTTAAAATGGTTAAAAACTATATAGAGATCTCAAAGGTACAGATGAATTTCACATATGACAAGCAGCAACCGGAGAACGGAACATGGAGATTTAACGGAACAGGTTAGTCTTCAAGATTTTTTATTTCAAACATGAATCGATTCTCTTGTTATCCAGAGAACCAGTGTTTGGCGAGGCAAGGGATTATGCCTAGCCTTATCGCATCAAATTTTTGAGAAATTTCGGAATGATCTCGGAATGTGTACTTGATTGGTCAAGTTCAATTAAAAAGAAAATGAAATACACACAAGATGTGTCCAACTACTTGCGCTTTCTTGCAAAATTTTTACTTGCTTATCCTGGTGTATGATTAACCCCCCCCCCGACCCCCCCGTCCTTATGGTACATAGCATAAGCATGTTCTCTGTATTTACATACGTACACGAACTATTTTTTTATTATTATCAAAGATTATATCCAGATGCAAATCAAAACAAGCCAAAAGATTGCAAAATAGCGCTAAATTTATTCTATATTGAACCACACTCATCTCAACTCATTGTCCATTTCAACTCAGCACTACAAAGATTTGTTCGACCCTTGTTCGGTTTCTAGCTTTTTATTACACTGTGTAGATACTTATTGCCTATTTCCATTGCTTAATTGTGGCCTTCGATACAGTCTTGCAAGCAACTAAGCAAATTTTTCGTCCATTAGGGAAGGCAAATGTAAAAATATTTGGATAATCTTTTAAAAAAAATTGAAACCAACTTAGCAACGTATTGTCCGAAAATTAGATATTAAGCCTTTTTTGATCCAAGAATTTCGAAAACTTCCACCTAAAGCCAGATATTCTAACGTTTCATACGAATGTAATTCGCTCATATTCAAAATCTTCTGTCATTGATTTTCACCCCGATGTCGTATGCTAGCACCTCGAAGGTTTTCCTTTATGTTCTTGTCAGCAAATTGCAGAATTATAGGTTTTTCGCGTTAAAACTGAGCCAAAGAATAACAAACAACTAATTTTATTGGATGGTGCAAATTAAAAGGTAAAATAGAAGTATTAACTCACTTGTTTACCTCATCTTCGCATCAACTCAGTTCTTTCACTTGGGTTCCACGCGCAGTGGAAGAAATGTCGTCAGCAAAATATATTCGCGCCCTGTTTTGTAAGTAATCGGTCCCAGTCTTTTTGCGGCACTTCGCAGTATGAAATCATTTCCAAACCCTCATGTTTTTTCATAATGGTGGGTCTCACTCAATACTCACTTGGTTAGCTCCATTTCGATTCAACAATGTTATGAAGTTGAATAGGCTCAGAAGGGAAACGATGGGCTCAGAGAACTAGCTATGAAGAATGTTGATAACATGGGTGTGGGCGTGGTTCTTTCAAAGTAAAGATACCTGGGGGTGTGTCCCAAGCAAGGTAATTTTTTTGTATTTCTAGTCAAGTTTATAGCAAGATGTACTCTTTTGCAATTTTGGTCCAGCCAAGTTATAACCGAGGGTATCATATTTTACAATATTGGTATTTTGACAATGTTTGATTCTCAACAAAAGCTTTAAAAGTAAGAATTTAACCCTGACAACCAGGTTTTGTAGATAATGAACTAGTAAACGAAACAAGGGTACTATTTTGTTAATAAATAGTCTTGGCAAACTTTACCACTTTGAATTTGCTCGCGGCAAACCCCTACCGAAGGTTAACCAAGAGCTAAAGCCTCTCCCTCCCCCTGGTTCATAATGAATTAATTTATGGGGAAATGAAAATAACAACAAACCGTCTTTGTAGGTGTCCTCAATATTGGTAAGCAACGAGTGCACGTTTCCATAGCCGAAGATGGAGTTATAGAGGGCGATCTCGATGAAATATCTTTTGAAGATATTCTTGCTGAATACAACCACAGGGAACTTACCACCAGCTTGCAATTCGACAGCAAAGCAATCCAAATCAAGAAAGTCAAGGTTAGGGGTCGCGTTTTCACGAAAGATGGCTACTTCTATCTCACTTTTCAAGGGTATGCAGATCTTGAGGATGTTTCGCCATCATATGCCACAATTACCGTTTCAAAGGCACCCGATGATCAGTTGAACGTTTACGCAATCCTTGAATTCAAAAATTTAAAGCCATCAACAGTGTTGGACCAGATAGTTGATGACGAGACAATGGATATACAATTCTTTTCGAAGATGTTGGAAGAGAGTGACTTGATAGCAAGTAACAAAACACACTTTGGTATAACTGTATCACTTACTGATGTTTACAATATAACATACGACACCACGACAGGGCGAATCATCAGGGATGTTCTTCAATCACATATCCCAAGTGGCATCACTCTGTTATGCCCCATTGATTCTCTCGGCAGCAAAAAAGTTCCTCCAGTGAAATTAGCTTTTGTCATGAAGCGCCCAAATTTTGACTTTCTTGTAGACAAGCATGACAAAATTTCGCTGAAGCGGATCCTAAAAGCATTAAGCTCTGAATTTGCACCGCCGTCGCTGCCTGTTTTTTTACGACGAACAAAGAAAGCTTTTACATCACACATCAGTTTTAATTCTGAAACAAACCTCTTTGCGATATTTGTTCGCATGAAGGACGAGGTTGGCCTCGCTCCCGGTGTTATCAATTCTAAAGTACGATCGATAGTATTAGTGCGAAACGTATCAGGAACAAGTGGCGATGATGATTGGAGGCTGTCCGTACGAGGCAGCCTTCTGATTGGTCAAACAAAAATGAGAATGAGATATGCACAGATGGGCTATAAGCCAGAGAAAGTTTATGGAATGACAGCTGTTGCAAAGAAATTGACTATTCAAGATGTTATTGAAGAATTCAAGCCTAAAATCTTTGCAACCAAAGAAATAAAGGCTATGATTGAAAACACTGAAATTTCGGATATTGAAATGGAAAACGTGAATTTGTTCTCGCGGATAACAAGGACGAACACACCTCATTTGCTTCTGACGGGAAGAGCAAATCTTCCAGAATGGGAAGATAACACTCGAGTCAGCATGCTTCTTCTTTTGGACAAAAAGCAATGGTATATGAAGATAGCTCTCACACTTGTGCACAGTCCTCTTAGCAATATCCTCCAGGCGTTCACTGGTTTTGAGCTCACACGCACAAGTCTCCTTCACAATAACAATATTATCACTAGCATCGTTTCATCCCCACTTCCCTCTTATAGTTTGCTGCCCCCTAAAATAATAACGACGCCTTTATTACGCGTTCCAGTCGCAACCGGACTTACGGTACTCGCACTGTTCAAGTTCCCTGACAACTGTGGCGATGATCAGCTTTGCGAGGCAGCTAAACAAGTGCTTGATACAAAAACGGCGTATACGTTTCGAGGTGTTCTTTCGTTGGAGGGTTTTGTGCTTGAAGCACCAGTTGCTGATGTAATCGAATTCGGCAACGGTGTTGCAGCTGTAAACAGCACTCTCGTCTTCAATGTTGGCAAAGAAACGACATTAGACTTGAGAACATCCCTTAAGATCCGGGATACTGACTACATCTTCGATGGAAGGCTTTCATTTCTAAAAAGTGGAAAAATACGGCTAAATATGTCCTGTCGTAAAAAAACCTGGGCTGCACCTTTTGGTATCACAATAGCCCAGTTCAAGAATTTAACTATGAATATGACAATGAATCCAAAGGACACACTCAATTACATCAAACTTAAAGGCATCATCAGAATCGGTGCTATAGGCAACAGAGGTGAAATGGAAACTGACGTAAACCTCAATTTCAATCCTTCTCTACCTGATGCTGGGCAGTTTTACGCCAATTTTACGAATGTGACTATAGCTGATCTGATGCGTTCATTTACGATTGATTACGAGTTACCTTATGTCTTACGAGCGGCAAAATTCCCAAATGGTCTGATGCTATCATACTCTTCACTCGACGAAACTAACGGGCATTTAACGCTGCATGGTGACATCAAAATTCTTGGAAGGGTCCTTCCATGTGAAGTCCAAATCATTCAGCCCGGATCGATTAAAATAATTACGTCAAATAGTCCGGCTCCGGTCATTCTTGGAAATGGGCAGATTATTATCGAAGAAGAATCTGGTAACGAGTTGAGAGGTCCCAGCATTCTTGCTAGCATAAATCATAAAGAGGCTAACGTGACAATGAATGGCTTTGCAAAAGTTCTCGGCCTAGAATCAAAGTTGAATGTTTCTGTTCAAGAGGACGGACTGTCTTTCAAAATTTCTGGAAAACTCATGAATTTTAAAGACACCGAGCTAAAGGCAGAGTCACAAGGCAGTCTCGACGATTTCAAGGTAAACAATCCAAATTTATGTTCCACTAACAATTGTTATAGAAATCTTTAATCTACAGAACATCACGATATGTTATAGTGTTGTGAAATTTTGAAGGATTCTATAAATTCTAGAATAATTCTAACAAGAGGAAAGAGACACTAAAGCTTTTTTCGTGTAATATTTGAATGTCAAGAAACTAAAAGCTTTAATACGTTAATATTTTTGTAGGTATCCGGTTGCTTTAATGATATTCCTGAGCAAGTACAGTTGCTGCTTACAGAGATAATATCTAAAGCTGGTAATCAAAGTACTTTGAACATAGAAAGAGCAGAAAAGAACCTCGTTCTCGCTGACCAATACTACGAGGCAGCCAATCAGCACGAGTTACAAGCCATGCAAGAGCTAGAAGACTTAAGAAAAATTTACGAAATGGAGTTGATGGATTATGGAAGGTTTGAAGTGAGGGTGAATGACACATGCAAGCCCATTCAATGTGACGTCAGTAAGTCGATATAGTTTGTTAATGAGCCTGAAAATTAACGACATATCAAAAACGCAAGGTGCAGTCCGTTAGATTGCAAGATTTCAAGATACTTCTCAAATTCTTCTGATGGAATAAAGATATGTTCTTGTTTAGATGTTATTTTCCTCCTACCGCCTTATCACACCACACATTTTAACGATATTTTTGTGCCAACGGTTAGCAAAGGCAGAGTCCGTTAACGTTGATATCCTTAGCTACCATCAAATATTTACATTAAATTATGATGTTAATTTGCACGAAGAAATGAGGTATCTGCCTTCTCAGTGCTTTTTTCTGTCTTTTAAGCTTGCTTTGGCTGTCCTGAATGGAGCAGCTGTTGTCACAGAGATGTTTTTGGAGAATGCATTAAATGTGCCAGTTGGAAGAAATGTTGCTGGAAGGACGTCGATCCAATCTGCATAGCAGAAGACGACGGCTGTAGAGTTGTGCGTAGCATCGCAGAGTCGGATCTTTCGCAGCGACAGGTTAGTGGATTTAGAAAGAATTATCTTTTCCTTGGCTCGTATCAAGAATATCTGAAATAGATTTTTCCAAAGGACTTGTAATAGTGAGACTGTTCCTTTCAGACACCATTACAAGTTCATTGTAAACAGTATTCAGCTTTCTCGCCCAGTCATTGATCCGGAATTTGACGTTCATATTGCTATATACATACTGAGAAGCTGCAAATCTTTTATTTCGTATCGAGTTTCAGTAAAACAAAACTTAGCTCAATTCGTGCGTTACAAAATACCCGGCTTGTTCCTTCATATTTACGAAATTTCACTACAGCAAAACTCATGGAAGGCTTAAATATTTGGTAAGTATCTAAGTGCATTTCAAATAATGCAATTACGAGGATGAATCTCTGTCCTAACCCCATTTACCTTTTCTCTCTTTAAATTGGACGTATGCATATTACTAGCTCCATAACCGTCTCAAAATACTTCCCAATAGGTCCAGATCGAAGAAGAGAAAATGCACTTGGAAAAAATGGGAATTCTCGCCGTCGAAGCCGAAGAGAATAAAGGAAAGCACAAAGCGGTATTAGAAGCAGCAACAGATGCTAAAAGGCTTGTTGTAGAAGATTCAGGACCTGGCCTAAACGCAGCTGATGCGATTAGAAACCTTGGACCGTTAGAAGAGTGGCTTAGTGTTGACAGCGTTTGCTACAACACATCATTAGAGGAGGCTGCAACTGGATGCATGTACTTCCATGTCAAAGGTAAGCCGAAATTCCCGAAATGTAGACAACCTAGCTAAAATCCGAGTTGCTTTAATGAAGGTTGCTGAAGGCGAAATATTAGTAAGATTGAATAATAGTAAAATTAGCCCGATTGAATATTAGTAAGACTGGCCTCGGAAATACAAGAAAAGCATGTTAATTGTTCAACTTATTGGATATGTGCGTAAATCCAATGCAGCATAATCATGGAATCCATTCGTGATAAGGGAGGCTTGTATGTGAGCTGTTATCATTGACCAATACAACAAAACTTTGCTTCTCTGCGAAATTACGTTTTAAGGTTACACTTACAAAGAATATGCTACGCATAATGAGCGCAAATAATTTATCGACGAGTAGCGACAATAATCCATCTACTTTTAGGACACATAGTTTTTGTTGGTGTAACCTGTAAATTTTCATTGAATTGTTGATTCTAATGATTTGCTGTTTGAGAAATCATATTCAATACATCTAGTAATTTATTAATTTCTTTGTGCCAGGATCGTTTTACAAGGGACCTAAAAGTATCGTGTCCATTGGTAGTTGCTTGAAAGAAGAGCTTGTCAACGAGCTGGCAGAGTCGTTGGCCAACTACATGTTTCCAGGTATAGTAGACACATCCTCAGATGACGTAACAGATGTTAAACCAGATGCTGAAAGCCCTTCAGAAAGTCCTACTGAAAGCCCACCCGTTGCTGAAGATTATAATGGTGAACAGAAATCTCAACAAACTAGCAAAGGAAGCCGAGATAAGCTGGAACAAGATGCATTGTATCAAAGAAAACGTAGAGACATCATGAATATTGATACCGAGATCCAGCCAAAACCCAAGAGGAGGCTAAGCAAAACTCACAAGAATCTGCTTGAGAATCCGTTTTGGGATTTCAAGATTGATAATCAAGATGTGAAATCTAGATCAAGGATTCCTCCTCATCCTGTTAAGAAGCAGATCATGAGCGGGATGTTGCACAAGAGGTGGAGAATTCCAGGTAAAATGCAGACACATTTCTTTATAATAACTGTCAAAGAATTTTACATGTTTTCAAGACAAAAATAATCATTGCCAGATATGAAGGGAAAATTTTTCACAAATGATTCTTCATTTTATCATTGGCACGGGTAATAACTTTACCACTTTTTGCTTTCCAGCGATGCTCTGATGATAACGATGTAGATAGCAAATGCTAGATATTACAATTCTAGTTTTCTACAAAAGTTCACATATGGTTTTTTGCTGTATGTTTCATTTCTATAATAAGTGTTGGCAAAGCTTTTGATACAGCTGTATAAAATCTGTTCAATCAAGGAGACATGTATCATGATGCAATATTTATCAGCTGTTTTAGTTACAAAATCTCCAGACATTGCATTGTATATCTCCCCAGAAAACGCCGCTGGAAGATGCCACATATTTCACCAGTTAATCGACATATGCAAAGACATGGCTGACACTATAGTGCTCATGGACAAATCATTGTCATCAACTGTCAAAAAATACAAAAAGGAGAAGGCGGTTGTCACTGACAAGGCGGCATCCTCGATTGATTTCCTCGGCGAAGCAGCCAAGCTTGTTGATCTCAACGAAACATCAATGTCATCGGTTGACCAAACTTTACAAGTCGTCAACGAAGGTATGGTTGTTCACTTATTTTCTAGCTGAAAAAGATAATTTTTTGCTGATTATAGTTGTATATATGCAATCTTAAGCTGAATATGATAAAGTGGCCTTGTCAATCAAACAAAGCTCTCGCAAATCAGAAGTCGTATATTGTGAAAGAAGGGTTTGTAAAGCAACTTTGATGAATGGATTGGAATTGAGTAGTGCAAGAAATGTTTTTGTTCCTATTCACTTTTGTTGGGCCCAAAACGTACGTGCCAATGATTATCAAAGCCTTATACTCAGAGTAAAATGTGATTAAAAGGCTGCCAGTAAAGGTTCAATAAAAAATGCATCCAAATAGAAAGTTTCGAAGGTCAGGAGGATTTTGAAACTACTTTCTGTATTTTCTAGCCTCTGCTCTCACTCTGCTAAAACCATCCTTTGCTACTTGAATGCATTGAAAATTGTAAGATCTGCCACTAGTTATTTCTCACACTTCTATATGAAAGGAATTGATATCTGGGCATCTAAATGTGAGAAAGAGCTGAACTGGCAGAATTCTGTTGGGGTTCAAAACTGGCTGGCATCAATGGACCTCAGGATCCAGGAACTTGGTGGCTTCGGTGCATTTAGGTTTTTGGAAAACCTTTTCCATGCTTTCGAGGCCTTGTTCGAGGCAACTACGTATTCAGACGACAATGCTGACCTGGCACTAATGCTGTTACAAAGAATTAGAAAAATATCAACGGTTTGCACATTTACATTTTTTCTGTGCTGATCTAAATTGGCTTAGAATTGTAAAGCAAGACA
Organism: Rhopilema esculentum; assembly: GCF_013076305.1. Next base: position 6,756,865 of record NW_027019301.1, on the reverse strand, counting down.
GTTTACAAAATATGAATAAATATTTTCAAATCTCATTGTTGTGACAAGCTTGCATTGTTTGCTATGGTTTCTTGCAATACACTGATAATTGATGTTAAAAATATCATTAAAGGTTTGATGAAAGTTTGCTGGTTTCATTGCCAGAATGAAAAGCCAAATACACGCAATAAAAGGAGATGTAATCCTCTTGAATCAGTTCAATTTAGTGACGTTTTCGACATGACACTGACTAGGCCTTTCAAGATCATAATCAAATTTACTAAAAAACTTTCGACAACATCCTTGCAAGAGGTTAGACAACATTGATCAATCTGAAGTTTAAACAAAAATCCAAACAAGGTGATCTTATAAAATTAAAAATGCTACATCTTCCAAGTAGGACTAATATTTTTGATTATACAGTATAATCCGGTTATAACGTACTTTAAGGGACCAGTGTATTAAGTACGTTGTATCCGAAGTACGTTGTAACGAGGGTAAGTAAAAATTGACTAAAACCAAGCACACCTTTTGCCGGGACCTTGCACACCAGTACGTTATATCCGAAAGTACGTAATAACCGAGTACGTTATAACGGGATTCTACTGTATCAAACTAATGTTAACATCAAACTCTTTGAAATGACAAAAATTGATATAAGTTCAAAAAAAGCAATCATATTGATTAATATTTCCAAGTTCAAAATAGCTTTGCTTTCCTTTTCTAGAAAAGACATTTGTATTTGAGGGGTTTATTACAGCATCTACCACCAAATGAATAGAAGGAAATAGCAAATACTTTCAATGCAAGATCAAACGTGTAATTTATCTTTTTTTTTCAGGATTCCAACCGTATCTTACCAGAAAAACTGTCAAATAAGAACAAGCCAGAGCTTTGCAAAAGAAATAATTGCACCATCTATCAGAACTGAAGCAACGAGCGATTGTTTGCATCTTAGTTAACAATGAGTGGCTGTGCAGTCAGAAGGAAACGAAGACTCTTGGGAGCCTCTATGATAGCTTGTATTCTTAACATATTTGTAGGAGTGCTATGAGACGCAACGCCCGCCACGAAACTCAAAGCTTTGCCGCATTTCTTGACCAAGCAACATTCCCATAATCAAGCTCTTATCTGATCTCCTGGAGAGAGAAAGCCAAGCATTAACAAGAATACACGGGTTGCGTCTACCTTGTACGACAAAAGCAGAATTTTTCCTGTCAATTTTAAGAGGACCGCGCCCATCCCGGATTACCATCCACTAATCATACAAGCACGTCATACACCCGTAGCCGACCATAATTAAATCTCTTGAAGTGCAAAAAAATGCACATTCAAAACTTTTCCTAAAAGAACGTTTACAAAACTTAGCCTGGTTTCAGACAGGCCGTAAGCAGTTAAATGCACTCATTTGCCAGAGGTGATCTCCAATACGGGCTGAGCTTGCTACTCCTGTTTACATCTCAAAA